>JAWPHD010000818.1:0-393222 GCA_037043455.1 Cyrtodaria siliqua | reverse complement strand
GAACTGATTTCCCTTAGCTTTCGCTTCAGACGCAATCATCGATAGTTTACCAAAATAGAACAGTGCAACTATAAGTGTCACTAATCACTATCTTTAGTGCAACTATAAGTGTCACTAATCACTATCTTTCATTGGTTTAATCTTAGCACATGATCAGAAAGGATTCTGGTCAGACCGATTCCATAATCGATATTTCGCAATGTTATACCATATCGAGAAAAATAATCGGTGTATCGATGACATTGGTAATTTTATGCATAAATGCGTTTTTGCGTGTTTTAACAAACATTAATTTGTTTGTTTGAATGGTGTTTTACGTCATTTTTATCACATTTTAGGCCATATATGACGGTCGATTTTTTTGTGGTAGAGGCAGACCACCCATTTTCCCTGGGCAGAACCAGTTCTGTATACCTCCCACTATCCGTAAGAAAAGACACTTTCTCACAAGTCGAGCTCCCAGTGGGATTCGAACCCGCAGCGGTGAGAGGCGAGAAGGTTTATAACGCAACGTCGTTAACCCCCTCGACCACGGAAGCGTTTTTAACAAATATTAAGTAAAACAATTGGAATCACATGCATGTTTCTCTTAATACTAGAGTGTACTCCACCAAGTTTGCCACACACATGCTTCATATGATTATTGAGGGCCGGCGCGGCGGATTTGTAACCGGAGGCCCCGGGTTCAATCCTCCCTGGTGCCACTGAATTTCGTCGGTGTGTTCTTGGGCATGACACTTTCCCTTAGCCTCGTCGTCGGATGGGGACGTAAACCGTGTATCGGTCTATTCTCCGAGCACGTTAAAGAACCATAGGAATCGATTCGATAATAAGAGTAGGGCACGGTTCCCGGATTCCCTATGTATCCTTCCCCTCTCTCTGAGGCGGCTCTAAATAACCTTTACTGTGTTGATGAGCCGTTAAACAATATTCAATTCATGATTATTATATGATTCTCATACGATACCTGTGTATGCTACTATATAAAAGGAACAGTAGATCCTTACATACACTATTTTATATATTTTATATGTATACGAATCATAGAAGTATCATAGGAGAATCATAATATAAAAGTTGCCATAACAATGTGTGTGTTTTAAGCAAACTTTTATGAAGTTACTTGCATATGCAAATTATATAAAACTTTTTACATACATATCTACGGTGTTCGACTGCGATGGTACGATGGCTCTAACGGAACACTGTATATATCATATGAAACGTTTTATATGTAAATTACATGCGTGTCATGTATATTAAAATCAACCAAATGAGTATACATTATATACATGGCAACATGCAGTATACATTATATACATGGCAACATGCAGTAATCTTTGCCGAATCACGCACACAAGAAACATTTAACATTAGGTCTTTATTTGTTACGTGATTTGACAAAGATTACACTAAAATAAATAACAAATAACATTCTGTTTATTAAATCGTATTCGTCTTTGTTGATTACTATTGGCCTTGAACCTTGCAAATAGAAATTGCCGTATGACATAGTACTTTATGCTATATAAATAGCTTTTAACACGCTATCTATTCATATGCCAATAGGTCGGCCTTGACACACTTCTGGTTCGAAAATGTGTTTACTGTAATAATATTGTCATTGTATGCGAACAAAGTATGAAAACCTGGGGCGGATCCAGGATTTCAGCTTAGGGGTGGGGGTGGGGGGGGGGGGGGGGGGGGGGGGGGGGGGGGGGCGGTAATTCAACCATTAAACCACTCATTAGCCATTATACATTTTTTATACTGAGGGTGTACATCGAAATTGTTTGATATTTTATCTACAGTAACTTGGACATACATGTATGATCCGGAATTTTAGCCCCACCCCACCCCCTGGTTCCGCTAGTGGAAACCGGTGGCACGAAATACCCAAATCCACCCAAATCCGTGCCCACATAACCAAATTTTAGCTTCAGAAGTTACTATATGCAAATATAATATGGCGCGAACGTAGGTGTATATTGTAATTTCTGAAACCCAAATCCTTACCCAAATCCCTGCCCAAATACACCAAATTTAGCTTCAGAAGTTACAATATACACATATAATGTGGCACGAAAGTATGTGTATATTGTAACTTCTGAAACCCAAATCCTTACCCAAATATACGAAAGTTAGCTTCAGAAGTTACTATATACACATATAATATGGCACGAAAGTATGTGTATATTGTAATTTCTAAACCCAAATCCGTACCCACATCCCTGCCCATATATACCAAATTTAGCTTCAGGAGTTACACTATACACATATAGAGAATATGTGTTGGTTTGGAGGGAATATAGGATTTATTTTCATCTCGCAGTGAGAAAACTTATATTTCCACTCGTGCTATATTCACGACAAACCAACAAATATTCTATTTATTATATACTTTTTATCATGCAACACTACCAAACTGTTTCAAACAGAAAATACGTTTCGTTCCGAGAGTTCCCCTAACGTATTCGCGGATACATAAAGTAACGCCAGCGCGTGAGGCGATTACATATATTTAGTGCGCATAGAATATAGTTCTAAACGTTGACACGAATTATGACTGTAGAAAAAAGTAGTTCCATTTTTTCCGGCAGTGAGAATATAAGTTCTTATATCTTATATTCTCACTGTGAAAATATAAACAATGAGAATATAAGGTTCACTGGGAAGTATATAATAAAAATAAAGTGGCTCGAAAGTATGTGTATATTGTAACTTCTGAAACCAAAAAATCCTTACCTAAATTTACCAAAAACCCTGCCCAAATTTACCAATTTACCCAAAACCCCGCCCAAATTTACCCAAAACCCTGCCCAAATTTACACAAAACCCTGCCCAAATTTGCCCAAATGTACCCAAAACCCTGCCCAAATTTACCCACAACCCTAAAACCATGCCCAAATTTACCCAAAACCCTGCCCAAATTTACCCAAAACCCTAAAACCCTGCCCAAATTTACCCAAAACCCTGCCTGCCCAAATTTACCCAAAACCCTGCCCAAATCTACCCAAAACCCTGCCCAAATTTACCCAAAAACCCTGCCCAAATTTACCCAAAACCCTGCCCAAATCTACCCTAAACCCTGCCCAAATTTACCCAAAACCCTGCCCAAATTTACCAAGCAGCATATCCAATCCATGATAACATGTGAATTCGAATTTAATTGTATTTTTTCTGGGATTTTCATAAAATTGAAACATTATGGAGGGTACCCATTGTGCATGTCCTGTGAACTACGTCATAATTATGTTTTCGACGGTACCACTAAACTGCATATAATTATAGATTTGACCAAATTCTTTCGCAATCAAATTTAGAATTATAAACGTACATCAACATACCAGATTTAAAAAAAAGTATGACGGCTTATTTTCCTAATGTACTTTTAAATTTAAATGTGACCCATTTTTCTCCAGTTATTCGGTTATCGGGGTACGGTGACCTCACCGTATACCACCTGAGATAACCCGTACCTATCAATAAACTTAACTTGTACGCATCTCGAAGCGCTCTATGGTAAAACATATGACGGAAATGACGTTTATGAAGTGAATTGAATAGAATGTTGCTTAACGTCTCATCTACATAGAGCCGCCCTAGAGAGAGAGAGAGGGGAAGAATACACAGGAGCCCAGGAGTCTGCATCCATCTTACTCATCTTATGTTTCTTTAATGTGCTAGTAGGATAGACGAAACCGGTCGGTTTACGACCCCATCCGACGGACGAGGTTAAGGGCAAAAGGTCTTGACGAAACTCAGTGGCGCCCGTTAGGCTTGAACTTGGGTTCTCAAGTTTCAAGTCCATTGTGCCACGCCAGCTCCCCCACCCCCGTCCAAGAAGTAACTAGAACATGTGTTTTTGGAATGTATGCCCGCGTTGCATGTTTGAATCAAGAGTATCGGGGCTAAATGCAAGTAGATTGCAGTTTGCAAGCAGAAAATATTAGCACTTGCTAAATTGTTGCAAGTAAATAAGTGTTAAATTTGAACCCTGGAAATCGAATGCCATTAAGGTTCAAATGCACAATTCTACTGTAATTTCGTACCGATCCGAACAACGGTACAGAAGAAGCACGCACATAACAGCGTCATCGTCACGACAGTTTCATTAGGACGCTAATCGCTTTAGTCAAGATCCCCTAGCAACGTTTTGTTCGTCTAATTTTAGCTTTAGTGATCATCATGGATCTTGTAGAAACGTGAACAACAACACATAGTAAGGAACGGAGATGTGGGATTTCTTAAATTCCGCTGGGGTGTCCATGGCCGAATGGTTAGTTTGATTTGAAATCACTTGCACCTCACCGCTGTGGGTTCGAGCCCTCATGGGGCCAGGAGTCTTTATGTGAGGAAGCTATCCAGCTGGTCTGCGGAACGTCAGTGGTTTAACCCAGGTGCTCGCCTGTATGATAATTGCCTGGAGTGGTACCTCCAACAGGAAGCTGGGAAGTCGCCATATATTGTGGGTGCGACAATAACATCCAATTCAATTCTTAAATTCCACCAATTATATGGAAGAGCTTTGCCAAAGCGTAAATGTATGTATAGTCAGACGGGAATAGGCAGGACGCACGACGACGCGCAATTACACTGTTCAACTGGCACAGTCTTTGTCATAAATCATGAACACGTCTATGTGTTTAAGGTATTTAGGTTGCCCCCGACTAACCATAATGCGAGCTGAAAGGGGAAGAGCGGAGGGTTGATCTTTATCTTTGGTTTGTGTCATTAATCAGTTATTCACTTTATTGTGAACATCCGTTTTAGGTCAGTGTCTACTAAATAAAAACAGACTGTGATTGGTCCAAAAAAAGTCTAGGGAATCCGAGACTAATGTTTACCAAAGTGAAGTCATGGACTGGATACAATATAATGACTGAAATAAAACAACTTGAAAATACAAACATAAATATGTTTTCTTCGAAATGGAACTCCTGATCGAGAGGTCGTGGGTTCGATCGAGAGGTCGTGGGTTCGATCCTCCGTCGCGGCGACGTTATTTATCCTTGAGCAAGATAATTAATCCACATTGTTTAGTACTGGTTCTACCCGGGAAGCCATCGAGAGTGATTAATCTAAGTTGCAAGAATTTGTTTCGCAATCGACGTAAAATAAATATGTTTAAACATAAACTTCAAAATGGAACAATACATAATTTTGTAGTTATTTTTTTAAAATTATGACTGTAAAATGAGTGTACCACGTTGACATTTGGCGGGGAAAAAAATGCAAAAATGTGGGGTTGTCACTTCGGAGCCAGAAACGATTAACTTTACATAAGATTAGCTAAGCTATGAAAAAAAGTTCCTCATTACATGGCACAAGGATGTAAGTTTCAGGCAAGGGTGCCATATATGGCAATGATATATAGGGTAATCAGGGTAGCCCTTAGGGCTATAATGGCGGCCTGTGGGAAAATCAATGGTTGTCTGTGACCTTATACGTTGCATGTTCTCCCAGCCTATATAACTATATCACACAGATACAAACATCTTCACTTGAAGCTTTAACTAATGTTCCGGTAAGCCATCCATGACAAGTAATATGCGCTTATCGTTCTTGCAATAACTCCACTATGCATAGTAAATAACTGAATTATGGTAATTTTATATAGATTACAAATAATGCATAAATATATAGGCATATTTAAATCAGAGCGTTTTCATTATACTCTTCCGTCTCCCATTCAATAGCTGAAGTAATATCATTTACATATAGATTACATGGAAATAAACTCTGGTGACTGTACGGTTTACCCTGAAACTTACAATATAATGCACGACCACCATTATATAGCGTCCCCGTGGCCGAGGGGTTAACGACTTTGCGTTGTAAACCTTCTCGCCGCTCACCGCTGTGGGTTCGAATCCCACTGGGAGCACGACTTTTGAGGAAGTGTTGATTCTTACGGATGGTGGGCGGTGTACAGTACTGTTTTTACCCAGGAAAAGTGGGTGGTCTGCCTCCACCACAAAACAATCGACCGTCATATATAACCTAACATGTGTTGAAAATGACGTACCCAAAAATCAATCAGCATTGAGTATTTTAATAAGTCATGTTAGACTAGTACAAAAGCATTTTAAAAACCGATGTGGGCGTAGAATAACTAACTATCTGACACCGATTCGATCTGTTTTGTAGTATGTACTTAGTGATCCTGTCAGAAAAATTACCGTTCTTTACTTTTCGTTATATTACTTAAACTGTTACGAACGGTGAACTATAATACAACACGACATAAATCATGTTATGTGTTCTGATATCCTATTTCCAACCCATTTAACTTAAACTAATTTGTCATTTATGTTAAATTTGATATATTGTATTACACCGAATATACAAGGTTTAAAAAGAGAACGTGCGCTTTTTTTTGTTATTAACCATGCTACGAACCCACGGTGTCAAAACAACGTCACTTTTAGATCGAGTTCATGGCAAAAGAAATGTCAACGAAGTTTTCGATTCAGATATGTTTTCGCTTCATAACTTTCTTAATTCGCAGCGACTCTTATATTGTTTTAGTAATTGCACATGGTAAGGTAGTAATGAATAGTTTCTTTGAATTTTTCACTTTGATAACGCAATCTTATAATTAAACATGGTAGCAATGAACAGTTTATCTGTGGTGTAATGCACGCAAACGCATCCCATACATGTGAGTAATTGTATTTCTGTGCTGATGTGTACTTTAGCACGTCGTGCTACAAAGATGAATATGTAATCAATTTGTAAGGCATGTCAAGGATTCGCCCACCTTGATTCAAAATGTTTGGTAGCACAAATTGGGAAGAAAGTGTCTGATAAAAAAAACCGGTCATGGCGTGTTTACGTCTCCGTTTTTTTGAATATTGTTTTAACACCCGTGACTTGGTCTGTTATTATGTTAAACTTTGTTCCCTGTTTCTACCCAGAAATAATGCTATTTTCTCTCGGCAGCTATTTTGCGCTTGCGTAAAACATTGCTTGTATTTAACTTATTTTGTTAAACTAAAGCGCACATACACCAACAAAGTGAGACCTTTCCTCTGTCACTGTATCACCGGTCACGTGACTATCGTCGCACCTAGTGCGGAAGCGCCGTCTGGTGGGATACAATGTTCCTCTGTCGGTAATTCGATTTATCAGGTACTTTCTGTGATTAGCCCTCCCAAAGTATTGGACATGAAAGACAGCGTATGCCTGTACTGGATGCTTTGTGTGTTTGTATGGTGTATTACGTAATTTTCAACACATGTAAGGTTATATATGACGGTCGATTTTTTTGTGGTGGAGACAGACCACCTATTTTTCCTGGGTAGAACCAGTTCTGTACACCTCCCGCCATTCGGGAGAATCGACACTTCCTCACTTACAAGTCGAACTCCCAGAGGGATTCGAACCCGAACGCGGTGAGATGTACTTGATGCGGATGCAGTGTTTGATGAATCGAATTCTCCGTATTGCGGCAGAGGAAAGAGCACACTTTGTCAGGGTATGTGCGCTGTAGTTCAACACAATTCTTTTAATAAATATTAAGAAAGTTGTGAAGCAAACACATACCTAGATCGCGAGCTTTGACATTTTGCTGCGCACCCGATCAAAAGGTCACGTGGTTTCGCCACCTTGAAACCATCTCCCCAAAAACATACATCTGATTAAACTAGAAGGGTGTTCAACGGAACACTTGTGTCGCCTGTCGTGTACTTATTTCACTTCAACAGCTTGGTAAGGTTGCAGGTTAAAGTTTTATGAAAAGGTATATAACTCTGCCAAAATGAAAGACGGAGTTATTGGACATGTTTAACAACATTCCTTGAGGTAAAATGACCGTGAATTTTTATGAGCACGAAGACTTTTCAAGTTATGGCCAATATTAGATTGCAGGTTAAAGTGTGACGGACGACGACGGACGACGACGGACAAAGTGATCCCTAAGTGTCCGTATTGCTAGCAGGCGACTCAATTAACTGTACTTTGTAACACACACCAACCATTACGTATTTAAATACACACAACATTTATAACCGAGTTGACTGAGTAAAGGGGGAAGTTATATTTATGGCCATCTGAGGCTTTTGTACTTTGTTAAACAATGCATAACGTGATCGTGCAGACGACTTACCACCGAAGGCAAATCCGACCAAACGACTGCGTTCATGTGGTGGCGACCATTTTGCCCACAAAGACTGCATGCCGGGATACATCATAGCCTAAAATACAGTAGATTGAAAATACGGAATATGTGTGTCGAAATGTAAACATTCCAGAAAATGTCTGCTTAAAAAACATGGACAGTCGTATGAAAATGCCTAGATAGACGAGGTATTACTCTCTTTGGTGAGTTTTATGCATGCACGCGTGGAGGCATTGCTTGACTCTCTTGATGTTGTCGACCCTGATACCTACTTACTATTCTATAAAGGGTGGCATCGTAGCTCTATGGTAGGTGCACACCATAAGAGCTACTAACCTACGATTCTCGCAGTTAATGGAATTATAAATTAGTTTTCAAATATGTTCTTGAATAGGCTAAAGTGCCTAACATTCAAATAAATTATGTTCTTGAATAAAGTGCCTAACAGTATTTTAACTTGATACTATTCACTTACAAAATCAGTAATTAAGATAGATACATTTTTTTATGTTTAGCTGTCAATTAACCGTAATTATAAAATGTCAATCACGTTCAAATCAACAAAACAAATGATCAATGGACAATGTATAAAACTTTTAAAAAATCGGATATTTTATTCCAAAACTGAAGCTGAACTGTCCGTAGACATTGGAAGTGAGTTTGGCACACGCGCTAATATCAGAAGGTATTAACATAGTTCATACTCCAGAATAGAAAGTCGCACAGATACATATATTTATAGCAATGATAATTTTTAAATGAGAAGAGGTGAATATTATATGTTACCATGGAGACTGAAACTTGCTGAATAACACTATATAACCCTCGGATCTACTGAACATGTATTGAATATAACATATCCAGAGGGCCGTAAGGAAGATTATGCTTTTTTATTTACCGCAAAACCCACTACATAACTTGTACAGTCAGTAATATTAATTAGACAATTAATTAGACAATTAATTCTGACCTACAAAAACACATGTACATAGCATAGTTACCTCACCGACTCCAATTAATACCCTGCCAACTAGTAAAAGGTACGGACTTCCCTTAGCCAGGAACGGACTTAGGATAGTTATAATGGCGACCGGGAACATGCCGAGTGACACCATCAGCCGGGGCCCAAAACTGTCACTGAGGTAACCAGATGGTATCTGCATGACAGTGTAACCCCAGAAGAAGGCGCCGAGGATCAGCCCCTGTAACTTTTTATCCCAAAAGAAGTCGCCGGACAGTTTCGAGCTTTCAGGCAAAACATCACACACCGGTCCATCGTCACCACCAGATGGCGCTGCAGTTGTCGTAGATGCGTTAAACACGTAGGTGACGTTACTCGTTGTGCCATTGATTGTCACATTGGTAAATTGTTCTTGTTTCATGGCTTCTCTCGTCATACATACTATAGCTGTACTTAAATTGACGCGAACCGAGTATAGGCAGAAGAAACCTATGAAGCACGTAAAGGAGAGGAGAAGTCGTTTGGAAGTCCACCATGGCACTGTAACAGAAATAATTACAATTATGACGATGGACATTATAAGTATTTAGCTATACTTTCGTATTTTATAAATTTAACTTTTAAAGAAACTAACCCGCCAAATTAGGGCAAAATTACACTACAAAACCTTTGATTAAAACTCTGTCCAGGTGTTAAGGTCATATAATAATGTGTGTGTTGATTAAAATTATAGTTTTTTTTTGTGGGTTATTAAAGTATCCGTAATTGACTATGTATAAAATGAATTATGAGCTCTTAATTGGACGATCCAGTTGTTCAGTTATAGGACTGTCCCGAAAAACATGTAGTAGTTACTACTCAGCAAGTTACATGATAATCAGCTTGGTGTCGGCATACCCGGCATGGGGTTATTAAAATGGCAATAAATCACCTAACATGCCAGCTAATGAGCTAAATCTTTGTCCATGCAGAATTAAATGTTAGAAGTATATATCACTGCCTTATCTCTATTTGCAGATAGCATTTTGATACACCAACTTATTTCTAATTTTTTAAATGTGCCCAAATTGATGCCCTGCTGTGCGAAAATGGGTATTTTATTGCTCTGGGGTCAGTTAATTATGTGGATGAATTATAGAGATTCTCAATAAACAGAGGAATCTCGGGACAGTCCTATAACTGTGCAGGGATTTGCTTGGCTGGTAGCATGGTCACTGAAAATTCCCTTTATGTAATAGCACAGTTGTAAATCATTTAATTGAAAATGACACCTGTCAGAATAAATGGTGTACTACAACTACCAGTTATTGGAAGTTAGAGTATGGCACGGAGCTGAAATGGACATGCTACAAAACAAATAGAGCATGGTTTCATCTCGTCGGTTAATTTTTTGATCAGACCATCTCGATGTTTACGCCCATCTCGATGTTTAAAATAACCAACTCAATGAGACCATACTCTATCTATTACTTATATGGTGTCTATAAAGTTTGGATTCTCAAAATAAGTTATAGGTATATTTCGTCATCAGAAAGTTTAGTAATGGTGTTACATCCAGTTGATGGCGGGATAGGGACACTAGAATACCCATACGGTCTGTAACATGTTTAACAAATCAATACTTAAGTCAACTGTCGTTAGTTTAAAAAAAAAAAAAATCGTCACATGTTAAATGCAATAACTAAATTTTTATAGCATTTTTGCCTCATTTTCCTTTGAAGAATGCCGTTCCCTAATTCTGGTAACAAAATACATTTCCTGTGCTATTTGAAAAGCGGTATCTCGTTTTTTCGCGAATGCGTTCTCTTTGTGTTAAGGAAGAATTTTCCCTGAAATCAACACGTTATGCTGTTTTAAATGGTTTCACCCACGCTCTTTCGAAATACTCGGCATTTGGTGAAAGGAGCTCTCAGTGGGGAAATATTCTATTTGAACAGAACGTAAAAGTCGAGAAAAATAAATGCGATACAATAGTTAAGAACAATAAAGAATGCAAATAAAATGTAATAAACAGTTAAACAGATGAACGAGGTATATGCCGACTGATAACAGAGCACGGGCACCAACCCCTTGCCCTGTTACGAGTTGGTATCGACCTCTTTAATGTCCTGTAACTACCTTTAATGTCCTGTAACTACCTTTAATGTCCTGTAACTACCTTTAATGTCTTGTAACTATCTTTAATGTCCTATAACTACCTTTAATGTCCTATAACTATCTTTAATGTCCTATAACTATCTTTAATGTCCTGTAACTACCTTTAATGTCCTATAACTACCTTTAATGTCCTATAACTACCTTTAATGTCCTATAACTACCTTTAATGTCCTATAACTATCTTTAATGTCCTGTAACTACCTTTAATGTCCTATAACTACCTTTAATGTCCTGTAACTACCTTTAATGTCCTATAACTACCTTTAATGTCCTGTAACTACCTTTAATGTCCTATAACTATCTTTAATGTCCTATAACTACCTTTAATGTCCTATAACTACCTTTAATGTCCTATAACTATCTTTAATGTCCTATAACTATCTTTAATGACCTATAACTATTACAAAGATGAACTTTCCAGGCCTATGGAGAGTCGAGATCTTATAACCGTACATACAATGTATATTGCAACTACGCATGAAATGAATATACACTCAAGTGATATGAAAACGCAACACGGGAATTTCCGCTATATATTGTATGTACAATATGCTGCTTTTAATCGAATGGTACATGGCTACGTAAGACCTTTCCTTTTGGAAAAAATACTAAAACAACAAATAATACAGCAAATAGTATTCCTTCAACGTTTCATTATTCACAGAGTACGCTTGTGGCTCAATCATGTGAGCAAACTTAGGATGCAACATTTTGCAAACTATTTACGTTAAATACAGTACTGAACTAGCTCAATTTTTCAAAGAGCAACTTCAACATTTATGAAGTTCTTGTTACAAAGTGTAGTGTGATTAAAACGTCTACAACATCACAGTTGTGTCCTTTCTCTAGTTAACTGAAACTTTTTTTTTAAAAAACATCTTGGGATTTCTTTGGAATATTATGTGCAATTAAGTGTGCAGTATATACACTATATAGCGGAAATTCCCGTGTTGCGTTTTCATATCACTTGAGTGTACATATACTTAACACTTTGTATCTCGATTAAAGTGGATAGTACACTTAGAGGATAGTGTGCTAGTTTGTTTATTCATCTCATAAGAACATATATTTTAATTGTACATCGCTCATCTGAAAACATACAATAATCATAAACAGTTCGTTCGTTCGCTTGCTCGCCCGCCCGCCCGTCCGTCCGTCTAACCATCAATGCATTGATGATTGATTGATTTATCGATCGATCGAACCATCTTTCATGTCTTTATGTTCATGTTGCACATGTAAGTTTACCCAGCTTCGTGCAGACGACAATTGTAATATACACGTGTTATATTGTGTTAGTTTGAATTATGTCTGCTTATATGGCAATGAAAGTGTGCGTTAAAGATAGGAGAAACTATTTACCTTAGCTACAATCTATTAAAACATGAGTACAAAGCATTATTTAAGTATTAGTGCAAAGAACTATTTGAACATACGTATTTTAATCGTACTGGATGTACCACAGAAGGACAAATGGATTATCAAAAATTAAAATCAGCGCATCGATTTATAGATCCAGTATCGTTTTGACTTTAAATCGGTTTGTAAATAATTAAATAAATTTCGGAGTTTTTTAATTTGTTTTTCTACCATAGGTTTAAATATGCAATATATAAAACAATCAGTAAAATGCAAAATCAGTTTACTTTGAACGATTTAAATAAATATTGATAATGATTTTCGATTTGAAAATAGGCAAAAATAACGAGAGGCCGCGATTATTTTTAAACGGTGTAATTTTTTTTTTTTTTTTTTAGAAGTATCTGACATGTTAAAAAGTTAAAAAGGTTCACATTCATAATAAATATGTCACATCAACCAAAATATATGGTGTTGTTCATGTCTATAACAATGAAAAGACGATTATAAGAATCCTTCGTGGATATCCGGTGAAAATCGGGAATTCCAACTCGAGTTTTTATTTTTTTACCGGATAATCATGGTGGATTTCTTCCTCTTGCATACCACTGACAAGTTGCGCATCATGAGCGCATTAACGTCGCCAATAAACAAAGCTCTGCATGTTTATTAACAATTAACACGATGCCTATGCGATTGTCAACATTATCGGTATCATTGTTGACAACGAGCGCGTATTATGTTAGCGTATCTGGTATGCAGGAAAACATAGTTCTGCTACCACAGCAATAAAGTACGTGTTTAGAATTAATGCAACAAAGGTATGCTACATGTTTTGTTGCAATTTGCATATACATTTATATATGCAATCAGATTACCAGTAAACAATCTGCAGAAACAGATCATATATAATTTTATCACATAACGTCCCTTGTTAGCAGTGTCGAACACCCATTTAATATTCTATTGTATGACACACGTGTTATACAACCTGGAACGATTTTGATTCGTTGAGTTAAACCTGTAACACTACCCAAGTTTATTAACTGAAACTATTTTATTTATTACAAATTCACCCAGATCTGAGTCATATTATTATTTGTGACAGCTTATAAAAATAATGCACGTTATACAAAACATTGTTGTTGGTTTGTTAAAAAGTTGGCTAAACTGCTATTTTGTAAAGAGGTAAAACACGAACTCTTTTAGGTTGCGTACAGCTAAATATAGCCTGGCTGAAGCCCCGCCTTTTGTTGTGTACGATTCAGTACAGAAGTGAAAGTTCACAGAGTTCACAGAGGTCAGCAGATATAACTTTGAAATATTCAATATGCATTTTCAGGAAGGATAAACTATAGGTAAAATAATCCCCATCAGCTAGGATCATTAATTTTTTTTTTTTTTTTTTTTAATGTTTTTGAAAATTTAACATCCATTGAAATTGCATGTCAATATTCAGTGCGGATTCAATAGTGTTTGTAAACACAGACATGTGCAGAGAGGTTGAGCTGGAAAAGTTGTCTTTTTCACACTTTCAAAGGCTTTGTGATGGAAATATCTATGAAATAAGGTAATTTAAAGAAAATCTGGTGTATAATTCTTGAGATATTAGCTGACAGGTGCAACAGGAGGTCTATGGGAAAGTATTTAGATTTCTGCAACCTATATACGCAACGTTATGTGTGAGACGCGACGTTATGACGTCACATATTTTATGACGTTTTGGCGCTAAAGTGTGTCTGACGTCGTGGCTGTCCATCTGAATTAATTTTTACTAATTTGATTGCAATGTTACGTGATAAAAAGGATCTTAAACTCGTTCCCATTCCATATAAGATTTATGAAACTCGTTATGAATTATTTTTAATTTTAACTCGCCAAAAGGCTCGTTAAAATTAAAATAAATCATAACTCGTTTCATAAATCTTATATGAAATGCGAATTCGTTTAAGATCCTCTATATATACGTAAATAAAGTTTTAAACCACCCGCAATTGCATTATTTTAGGCGTTTCTGGCGACTTTTTTTCCCTTTCATGTCGTGAGCATTTGTTAAACTCGTACACTGTTTAGCAGTACGCCTTTTAATCGTCAGCTATCATTGCTACAGGGTAGAAATCAGTGAAATGTATACATGGCAACATCAGCATAGCCTAGACCTTAATAAGTAGGTAATACTTAATTCGTGAATTTCAAGAGAAGTTTTTAAATATGTTTTTGTAAACATCGCTGGGACCGCAATATTTATGTTCTGTTATCACGCTACATTAACGCATTAGGTTTTGATTATATTATGTATTGCATCACATAACTTTCTCTTGTAGCTCAATTGGTAACGCGCTTGTCAATTTATTTCCCGAGAGTGTAATTTAGTGTGGGCTTAGAGCCCAACACCACGAACGGTACCTTTTTTTTATTGAAATGTGTCATACTTTTTTTATTGAACTGCGTCAAAACATCTTGTTTATATTAAGTAAATATTCAATAATGGTAGTTGTGGAAGGCTTAAATATCAATGCAATTGTATTGTGTTTTATAAGCTAAATGATACGGCTTAAGTATGTTTAACAATGCCATTAAAACTTCAAAGAATAAATCAATAACCTTATACTGAGTAGGTTGGCGGAAATGCTCAATACGGTGTACATCTACCGTTAACGTCAATTTTGCTTATTTTGATTACCCGTTAGGCATAACGCGTCAGAAATGAAACGGACCTAATGCTTGTGTTTCTGAAATTAGTTTTACACTTTTGGAGATAATAATTATCTAAAATCAAATGAAAGACTTGCTTTACAGAGTATATTAATACTCTGTTCAAGTCAGATAGCAGTACCTGTCGTGCCTCTGTATGTGGATAGCATGGCGGGTTTTGAATATGGAAAACGTCGACTATAAAGAACGGGTTCGAATCTCACCGGCGTCATTTGGTTTATTCGTTGTGTACTTGGGAAATACATTCTTACTAAGCACCGTCCGTTAGAGGTCTAATTACACTAAATCAACAGGATGTGCTCGCCTGGTGCAGTCGAAAGTAGTTCTGTATTAAAGAGTGCTAATCTTTTTTTCTTTAAAAACTTTTTTTAGTGCTGGTTCCTGTTATTTTTTGGCTATAACTGTATTCTGGACATGTTGTTGATATTTGAAAATGCAGCTCATCATGTTTTTGACAGTTTTTTTATATAAATTTGAGAAGTGAAAGTAGACAGGGTATGAAATTGCAAGGGGTAAAAATAGTGCTGACCTTTGACCCGGTGTTAGTATACAACTAAAGAAATGTTTCTTAGAAGGTATTAAAGCCCCTATTTCCTTGTTGATGTTTAATAGCAGACATGTTTATTTGCATGATAAAATAAGTTTCCCAGAATTCTAACGAGGTTTGAGTTTTTAACAGGTTGTCAACATTCTAACTTTACTATGGAAGGGTAATGGAGACTCATTTACGCTATTATAACCTAGATGGAGACGTAAACCTGTTAGTCAAGATCATTTGCGACGCTTGCATTTTTCAAGACAAACATCTAAAACGGTTCTTTTAAAAAAAACTTGAAGCGGAAGCCATTTTACTGAGATTTTCGTATCGTTTCTGATTGGCTGATACAGATGCACCTTCTATCTCAGATATACAGAACGACAGAAAAACAATAAATGAATTAATAAACAAAGAGGGAAATTTCGTCTCTCCCCGATGCGGGTTCGAATCCCACTGGGAGTTTGACTTGTAAGTGAGGAAGTGTCGATTCTTATGAAAGACGGGAGGTGTACAGGAGTGGTTTTACCCGGGAAAAATGGGTGTTCTGCCTCTACCACAAAAAATCGACCGTCATATATAACCTTACATGTTTTTAAAATGACGTAAAACACCATACAAACAAACAAACAAACTTAATAACATATAAGCCGTAAAACAAAATTCAAATCAGATGTGCACATTTATTTCAAATATGCAATTATTTCCACTTACAGCACGTATTCACACCACGTATTCACGTTTCAACACGTATATGTTGCAACACGTAAATTTACGTTACAATACGTATGTGTTACAACACGTATTCACAAAAACGTATATGTGTTACAACACGTATTCAGAAAAACGTATAGTCACAACACGTATTCACGTTACGATACGTATTAGTGTAACAACACGTATTCACTACACAAATACGTATTCACAAATACGTATTAACGTTACAATACGTATATGTGTTACAACTATTAGTCACAAAAACGTATTAACGTTACAATACGTATAGGCACAACACGTATTCACGTTACGATATGTATAGGCACAACACGTATTCACGTTACGATACGTATTAGTGTAACAACACGTATTCACTACACAAATACGTATTCACAAATACGTATTAACGTTACAATACGTATATGTGTTACAACACGTAGTCACAAAAACGTATTAACGTTACAATACGCATTCACGTTTCAACACGCATATGTGTTACAACACGTATTAACGTTAAACTACGTATTTGTGTTACAACACGTATATACAAACATGTATTCATGTTACAACACGTGTTTGTGATACAACACGAAAATCATAACACGTATTCACGCTACACTATATACGTATTCACAAAAACGTATTAACAGTACAATAAGTATTCACAACACGTATTCGCGTTACGATACGTATTAGTGTAACAACACGTATTCACTACATAAATACGTATTCACAAACACGTATTTACGTTACACTACGTATTTGTGTAACAACACGTGCTGTCGTCACTACACGTTCTTACTATACATATTATACCGCCAATGACCCGAACCTAATGCAGTAACATTGGCGAAACGATCGGACAATCAAGTGGGGAAATACTGACCAAGGTGAGGTGAATGAACTCACGAGTCGACTCTGTATTTACTGAGGTTAATGACCCCAGGCGAGGTGAATGAACTCACGAGCCGACTCTGTATATACTGAGGTTAATGACCCCATAGGTCCGATCTTTCAGGTAAGTTAATACATTATGAGGTTATTTAGCATCCGCAACAACTCTAAACTCAACAGATCACATCCATTTACATATGACCAAAGTTTGTGGGAACTGAACTGACCCATGAACAGACAGCGGAGCCAAAACTCGACAACGTTGGTGTTAGGACAGATACTAGTAGGATTGGTAAAGCTGTAGTATGTATGGACCCACATGATTCCTTCGCTTCGAAATATAGATTGTGCTTAACGTCATTTCCCAGATGTAGGACGGTCTATTTAATATAGTGGTGGCGGCGGATCACCCACGTATTCCTGGGTAGAACCATCACTGTGTCTCCGCCATCCGTAACTAAGAATCGGCACGACAGTCATACTCTACTACATACATCATTCGACATCTCCGAAGCGGGATCCCATTGACCGAGTTTTCACGAATGCTACCTACAGCTAAATCTTTCGCGGTGTGTAATTAGAGTATGCATATTATGTCAAATAACATTGTTATGGGCGAGTAACCACGAGAAGGAAACTGCATAGCGAACATATTTCATCTTTTCAATGCAAAATTAGTAAATCGCAACATAATGCAGTATGCGCAACATCAGCAGAATATCTGTAGCTAGGGACAAATGGGACAAAGTAAAGTGTACCTCGATCATAAAACAAACACTTTTAAGAGTCCAAATGCATCGAATGAATTAGTATTAATGATTATATATACATAAACCTGACGATTTGTCTTGTGTTCCATTTTAACTATTTCATTAACAAAACATTAACCGTACGGACTATGGGGCCTTGTTTAACCGTGCGTGTGTATATTGAACACATTATTATGTTTTTGTTCGATTTTGGATTGTCGCCTCTGCTTATTTTAGATCGCCTCCAAACCCTTTAACGTACTCGAAGCGTAGATTCCTATATAGCCATCCGACGGACAAGGCTAATAGACCCGGAGCCCAGTGTCGTACGAATGAATCAAAATCAACACTATGACAATAATATCCTCAAATCAACTGAACAAATATACGAAACAAAATTAAGTCATTGACACGTAGAATCAATTGTTGTTTAACGGCTCATCAACACGGTATCTTAGTGGCGTAGCTGCTTTAGGCACTGCAGGCCCGAGCCAACAACTTTTACCAGTATGTTCTTTTTATTCCAGCCTAAATGGAGTTTCTACGATAGAATTTGCAGCAACTCTGCAGTTCAGGGTGGGAAGGTTCTAGGCCTATTTTCCATATTTTATCTCGATGTACATGGAGTATGAGCCTGGCATGTTCATGCCTGTTAGGCACCATATAACCTTTCATGTGTTGGTGCGCCTTAAAACCCAATTCAATTCAATTCTGTTTATTCCCAAAAATGTCTCTTAAAGGCACTATCTACCAAATAACGGCAAAATTACGCTACAAAACCGTTTAACGAAACTCTATCCAGGTGTTCAGGTCATATAATAATGTGTATGTGTCGATTAAAACGTATAGGTTTATTCATAGGTTCTTAAATACCCATGTCTGAACATGCGCAAAACGAATTATGAGTTGGTAACTCTTAATTCAACGCTCGTTTTGGGGTTTAGCATGGCTGGTTAAAGCCGTTTATATTGTTTCTATATAGTTTAAATTCTCAAATTATATAAGTTATATATAAACCTCGAAGACAGTAGATTTAGAAACGTGAACATATGTTTACATGTTTTGGCTGTTGTTAGCGGTATAGCTACTTTAAATACAATCTCGGGAAGCATTCTCCAGACCCCGCACCTATTCTCCAGACCCGCACCTATTCTCCAGACCCCGCACCTCATTGGGCTTACACCTTAAAATCGTCCAGCTACGCCACTGTTAGGTTATTTCGAGCGGCTCATGATAGAGCGGAAAGAACATATCGGACTCCAGGAACCGTGCCCTACTCTTACTTTATTCGGCAGCTGACCCTTATACGTTTTTTTTTATATCTGTCCATGGTAAACAGGCTGTGACTCATGTAAGTGGCTATAAGCATGCTTTACAACTTGAATTCCTAGAGAACTTGAATGGTATAAACACATATTTCGTAATGTTGAAAGGTTACCGTTTCACTTGCTGAAATGACGTTTTCGTAAACCAGTATAATGAAATGTAGCATGTAGGTTAGTGCCGGGGTAGGGAGGGTTCAAGCATGCTGATTTCCTTTTTTTTTTTTTTTTAATTTTCATTATTATGGTTTTCATTATTGCTAATGGTAAGGTAGCAACAGTTCCTTTACATTTTTTACTTTGATAACGCAATCTTATAATTACACATGGTAACAGTGAACAGTTTATATGTGTTGTAATGCACACGCTAACGCACAAATGTCCCTTACCTGTGAACAATTGTATTTCTGACATTTCTGTGCCGATGTGTACTTCTAGCACGTCGTGTTACAACGGCGAATTGTAATCAATATGTACGGCATGTCAAGGTATTTGAACAGAAAGAAGCGAGGTCGCCCACATTGATTCAAAATGCTTGGTAAGAAGGTAAAATGCTTGGTAAAAATCGGGAAGAATGTAAGAAAAAAAGGTTGTGGCGTGTTTATGTCTCCGTGACAACATTTATTGTTTTCAATATTGTTTTAACACCTTTAACTTGATGTCTCTCGGCAGCTATTTTACGCTTGCGTAAAACCTTGCTTGTGCTACTTTGACGTACCTTTAAGTATAACATAAAGGACCCGCTAAAGTACCATAAGTATGTCACTATAGATTCCGATAGACGAGACCTCCTGGTTTACGGTCCAATCCGACGGTCACATCGAAGCCTGAAACCTAGATGCTATTCGCCGGGCCACCGCTTCCTCTTCCTCTGAAGGTTACATTGCACCATTGCGTTTGTGCTTCCGTGGTATATAGTCAAATAGTGCCTAATAAAAAACGTTTCCCTGCCTTACTAGTGATACAAAATGCATACTTTTGATTTCTTTTGGTTATTATTACCTATAATTCAGCCAAATGATGTATTGTGAACATTGATTAGTGTTTGTTTGAGATATTTAATTATAATTGACATAGACCGTATAGCGAAAGTAAAAATGGGGATAATCTATCTGTGACGTGTCAAAATAGAACGTGACGTTATTCAACAGATTGGCTTGTTCTTACATGATACACGACCCCCTGTTTTTATTGCATTTTTATATTGGCGGACGCTCGATCGTTTGATTGATATGTGTTTTAAAAAATTCTACGGAGAAAAATGCGCATTTTTTATTTTTTGATATACATTCGTCCTATATAAAACAAAGAAGAAAAATCAATGGTGCAATATAGACTTCTGACGCGGTTCGAAGTGTTTTGATTGATGAGTCGCTAAACGACAATTCAGGAATCAAAAATAGTGCACGCCGGAAGTAGACAGTGGAACAACTTTCTATCCACCCTCTGTATGTTCCATTAACGTTGCTATTGCGGAAGTGCAAGCGAAAGATGAGGAAGCCTTGAAAATCTGAATTTCTTCAAACACAAACTGGAAGTCTGGATGAAATGCAACAACGCATAAAAACGAACGAAATGGCGTAAACTGTATCAACATTAACTTCATAAATACCCGTTCAACCTACTCCTTGCCCAGTTCCTGAAACATCAACTTAAATCAGGGCGTTTTTAACCTATTTAAGTGGGGCCAAAACTCGGCCACTTCCCAATTGCAAAAAACTATATTTTCACAATCTTAAAATATAAATAATTTTAATGAAAGCGACAGATTTACAAAGTTTGTACGTTAAATAAATAATTCTAAAACCCGATAGATATTTTACATAAAACATACAGGTTTAATGAAAATGTTCCCCTAAACTGCGAAAATCACGTAGTTTTTTCGCAATTTGGGCAGTCTCGCACTTCTTTAACCCCCCCCCCCCCCCCCCCCCCCCCCCCCTCCCCCCCCCCTTTTGTATCTTCTGTATCAATGAGTTGTAATATTTTTATTTTGATGATATCTATTATAAATAGGGTTAGTGGAATACCTTCGTAAAGTTATTAGAAATCAGGGTCGTAGACGGGTCCTTTTTCAAGTTTCTCCTTGACTGTGTCGAAGTGGGGATGATCCCTTCGCGCTGATGAGGGTTCGGATAGATCAAGAATCGTAAAATAAATGACTCTTTTTGAGTGGGGTGATAACGATCGGATTTTATGTTACGGGCGTACAACAGTATATGCCCAGCTACGCCCCTGGACATATAATCGACGCAAGATAGGTCACAGGCCGGGGTAACGTGGGTCTGACTGACCTGGGTCGTGGTAGTGGTGGTGGAGGTGTGTTGGGGGAGTATAATATGGTATAAACTCCCTATTACAACTGGAGTAGACGTTTAGGTTACAAGGAAACGATACTAATGCAAATCAATTTCATTAACATTTTGAAAACTATAGCCGTATTGTTCATTTTAGTGACTGACCTTTTGATCTTGAACTCTGCACCCAGGGGTCAGATTTTGCATTTGAAACCTTCGTTATCTTTACATCCTAGGCAACCACTGTGCCACATATGAAAACAATCCTTCAACTGAGGTAGGTGAAGTTTAGGTTATGAGGAAACAATACAACTGCTTGCTGACCCCATATGACCGTTAGTCCCCTCCCCTGAAGAGGAGAATCCGTAAATTAAATTGCAAACCCGTCCCACTTCGTATGATCCCACATCTTATATGTGTGTATCATTAATTACTAATTGCATTTAAGAGACATTTCATTGAACAAATATTGAAAAAATAATTTTAATGAACCTCTGGCCCCTGGATCATAAACTTCGTTGTAATGTAGGCATCCTAGGAATCTTATGTACCAAATATGAAACCTTCCATTAACTAATGAAGGAGTTCAGGTTTGGAGCAAAACCGACGGACGGGACCGACAACAGTAAATCCGCTTTTTCTTCGAAATATACGTTTCGTATAGGCTAGGATTTTTATTTTTATATCGACCTAAAATGGATATAAAAATCAAAATCCTTTACTATATAAAACGCTTAATTTATAAGCAAAATAAGTTTTTTTTGTTGTTGTTTTTTAACCGCACGGTCAATGGACTCAACTGAAGAAGAGTGAATAACGTTGTTTTTTTCAACAATGGGTTATCTATGGCATAGAACATAATATAAATGCAAAACAAGTGTCAACAATGGCGAGGTCAATGACAGTATAAGAAAGCGACACATTATCAAACGCATGTTCCTGCATCCTACTTGCGAATTACAAAAAACAAACAGAAGTAAACACCGTTTAACACATCCACGAACAAGTGATAAAAGTGATACAGGTGCGTCCCCGTCCCAAAAATAACAATAATTAACACTTAAACCACATAAAAATGGTTATTTATACCCAAATCAAGGCAAGTCTTTGCTCTTTACCGTAACCCGTGTCATGTACTCGCATGTCATGAAAGTTTTGAACCGAACACAACCAACGTCTCGAAAAAAAGACACCGTTTAATAAGTTACAAACCATAAACCCATGACTAAGTGATCACAACCATCGCAAGGATGTACACCAGTTACAAACCATAAACCCATGACTTACGCAAGGATGTAGACACCAGCTACAAACCATTTGTCCATGACTAAGTGATAAAGAAACCACGTTTCAACGATTTCATGTCTTTAAAGGGTCTTACCTACAAATACTATAATATTCAGGTAAATCTCTTGAATACCGCATTTCTCGCTAAAAGTAGCGCCTGGGCGCTATGCAAAATGCAAAGGTGACGTTCTTATAAAATTAAAACATAAGTATATATACACCGAAGCGAAAAAGAAACGCAACTCGGAAGTTTCCGCTATATTTTGTATATATTGCACATTTAATTCCACATAATATTCCAAAGAAATCGTAAGAAGTTCTGTAAAAAAAAAGTTGTAGTTAGTTAGAGAAAGGGCGCAACTGTGGTTAGACGTTTTAATCACAGTTAACTTTGTAACAAGAAATTCATACATGTTGAAGTTCCTCTTAGAAAAATTGAGCCATTTAAGTACTGTATTTAATGTAGAGAGTTTGCAAAAAATTTTGTCCTAAGTTTGCGCACATGCTTGAGCCAAACGCGTACTCTGTCAATAATGAAACTTTGAAGGAATACTTTTTGCTGCGTTATGTGTTGTTTTAGTCTTTGGAAATGTCTTAAGTAGCCATGTATCACTCGATTAACAGCATCTTACTGTACATACAATATATAGCGGAAATTCCCGAGATGCGTTTCTTTTTCGCCTCAGTATATAAGGGTTATATAAAAGATCGAACATTTATTGAATTTATACATAAATCTTTTATTTTTTGATACAAAATATCGAAAATGTCCTGAATTTTGAAGATTTTCTGTTAAAATGTGTCCGTGGGGGTGGAGGGAGGGGTGGCGGGCGCGCTTCTGTTAGGGGAGGACCTAATATTAGTGATAATACTAAGTATATTTCTCAGATGTGCACCGAGTCCAACCCTGAGACCTAGGTCTGCGCCTTCTTTTAACGATTTTATCTATACACGGGTACACAACTAATTAATATGCATAGGTATATCGTTAAAAGCTAAGTAAGAGAACTAAGAAGAGAAACAAACTAGTGTAGACATTAAATAGACATAAACGTGCACATGAAATAATGCTTACCATGACTATGTTCTTTAGAATAAAAAAATAGATTGGTGAACTTTACATATAGATGTCCAGTATACATTTCCTTTGAACCACAGTATTAAATGAAATTAAAAAATCTACATGTCAAGGACAATTTTTGTCGTACGGATATTTTTTGGAGGGTTTTTAAATCCACGATTTTGAACATACCTCATTAAACTCAATTAAACAAACTAAAATAAAAACGTTTTTTTCATTAAACTCGCAACAATCGCAACATATTACTACTTCTTCTTTCTTTATCAACGTTGAAGTTTATGCGTTAATTATATAGGCCTACTCTACAAATGCTCGTAAGAAGTAACGAGGAGTTTACAGTTATCGAACATACCTAGCGATGGGTCGAAGTCATCATCCTCTGTCGGTTTTTCAATATGAAACGGAATCGAGTCGCTGTGGCCTAAACTCAAACTCGGACGTCTCTTTCTGCTAGAGACGGAGTCAGATCTGCGGAAGTCCGATCCATCGCTCATTGTCCGAACGCGATGCTTGGCGGAATCCGTACTAATCTGTCTCTGCAGACGCGCAGCCGGGGAGTCCACACTCGTCTGTTTTTGGAGTACCCTTGATGGTGAATCCGACCGTTGGCGGTCGAGTTCAGGTCTAATCGCCTTACTGTCTATCTCCTTATGGAGACGTTCTACAGGCGACTCAGGTGACTCCGGCTTCGCCTCTTTGTCTGGAGATTTCCCTTCCATATTTGTGTTTAGTCTCCGGATTCCTATAAATCGGCGTCTTCAATTCGAATTCCTTTTTGAAAAGGTATATGCTGAAATAAATATCATATATCAATATTAACTCACCGTTTGCGTCATCTAGAACTATATCTTCACTAGGTTGGACTTTTGGGCGTTTCATATTGGTCGGCCTGCAGTAATATTACAGATTTGTCCAAGTTAAAAAAGATATTTAACACTATTCCATAAAGGCGGTTAATAAAACACAGACAGTATTAGAAAATATTAAATTTCGTGATGTTGTACACCGTGTGAACATGATCACACCTCAGGCAAAATAATGTTCAAAATATGTCTTGCTCTATTTACGTATACTTTTTTTTTTATTAGATTTTATAATGTTTTGTGGAAAAGTTGATTACAATTCTTGTTACCCTCGGCTGCGCCATTAGGCCATTCTTTAATAAATATATGGTTGGTTTTAACCCGACATACCCAATCAAAATTGTTTGTAATACAGTTTTGCATACAAAACCCGTAAACAGACACATACTATATATTGCAGTAGGCATTTTTGGATGAGTCAGGGTGATTTTGCCACTCGTCTGACAGTGTCCGGGTAGGAGCAACTCTGATGGGAGGAGCTTACATGCGTATTTTCTTCGCGTTTTGTTTGTCTTGCAACCCTAATTCTAACCCTAACTGAACACAACCTGACTGTAATACGTGAGAGGCAAAACAAAAAATAATTCGCAACATCTCAATTCTTGAAGAATATCTCGAATGTATTTAGAAGGTCTCCATATTGGTTACGTCGTACCAGCATGGCGTACATCATATTACCGCCAAAAGTAATTTGCATTCAAAATCAAAGCTATCATCAATATTTTGCAGTCAGTAAGCCGATTGCTCCATCTATAGTTTATTTACATGAAAACAATGACAACACCTTCATCTGTATTGTAAATAACAAACATGCAATATAGGTTATTGCATTTGTATGGCTAAATATTACTTGGAACGAGTTGTTTTGGCAAAGGACGACGAGCTTGCGAGTCGTCCTGCGCCAAAACAACGAGTTCCAAGTAATATTTAGCCGTACAAATTCAATAACCTTTTTATTGTATACTTTCATATTGTTTTTCATCAATGTTAATTGTATGATTATTACTTTTCATTGTATTTGTGTTATTTTTATAGCTTTTGATGGAATTCCTATCTTGCCATTCAGTTTCTTTTTGTGTGGATGACTTTTTTGCGCGAAAACGACGTCGACGTCGGATGACGTCATTTAAAACATCAAGCTATTTTCTGAAGTTTGTTTACCATTCGATAACGTTAAAAACAGTGGGTGAGTGACCATTTGAATTATTTTATCAATTTTTGCCATAAAAGGTTAAAAAAAGACTCGTATTTTTTTGTTGACACTAGAAGGATTCCGTTATTTTTATTTGAAAGTAGTTCCATATTTCTATTTCGCGGCTCTTAGCAAGCACGAGCAAAAGTTCCCGTGCAATATCAATGCGTGCAATATCGTAGAATATTGCACGCTTAGCTCAATGCAAACTAAACGGGACAATATGAAAGTATACAATAATGCAACTTATACATCAACACTTGTAGGTAACGGCTATATTGTTTATATAGCAACAGTGCACTATTTTCTGTCCCGTTGCCTTCCGGCTAACAAAATGTCAAGCGATCCGTCGAAATACACACGCGGCACGATCCCGAAGAATGACGAGTTTGGCCGAGTTTTGACGAATGAACAAAAATGACTGTAATCCTTGCCAAAGAACGCTGTTGCCTCTGCCAATCATGGTACTTACCAAAGGATGTGTACATAGGTTCATTCATTGCAGTTTATGATTGTTCTAACCAAATGTATGCCTAAAAAAAAGTCATTGCAGACACCGGAAGATAAAAACAACTCAGGAGCTCTGATACGTGAGAAATGGGGTAACCAATAACTGAATGTTAATTAAAAGTAGGCGAAGGTCATTCACATTGAGAGACATAATTAAGGAAGTGCGGAAGGTAGAATCGAGGGTCAAGGTCACATTCACATTTGTTTGTCACGTTGCAATGTACCACTCAAGATACAACTATATAAGCAAAGTTTCAAAGGTCTTAGCGCATACAATTTGTGAAAAAGTAACCTAAAAGCAAAATGTTGAAGTAAAAATTATAAAGTTATCTGCCCTTTGCTTGGAGGGTCAATGTCACATCCACATTTGCTTTGTCACGTTGCGCTGTACCACCCATGATACAAATATAAACAAAGTTTGAAAGATGTAGTGCATACTGTTTGCGAGGAAGTGACCTTAACGCAAATGTTGAAGGTAAAACATATTTAAGTTATCTGCCCCTTGCTTGGAGGGTCAAGGTCACATCCACATTTGCTTTGTCACGTTGCAATGTACCACTCAAGATACAACTATAAGCAAAATTTGAAGGTCTCGGTGCATACAATTTGTGAAAAAGTGACCTAAACATAAAAGTTGAAGGTAAAAATTATAAGGATCAAGGTCACATCAATATTTGCTTTTTCACGTTGCAATGTACGACCCAAGATACAACTATAAGAAAAGTTTGAAAGGTATAGTGCATACAGTTTGCAAGAAATTGACCTTTAGTTATCTGCCCTTTGTTTGGAGGGTCAAGGTCACTTCCACATTTGCTTTGTCACGTTGCCATGTATCACCCAAGATACAACTATAAGCAAAAATTGGAAGGTCTAGTGCATACAGTTTGTGAAAAAGTGACCTAAACGCAAAAGTTGAATTTAAAAATTATTAAGTTATCTGTCCTTTGCTTGGCAGGTCAAGGTCACTTCCTCATTTGCTTTGTCACGTTGCGATAAATCACCCAAGATACAACTATAAGCACAGTTTGAAAGGTCTAGTGCATACAGTTTGTGAGAAAACGACCTAAACGCAAAACTCGAATGCTGACGCCTTCGCCGCCGCCGGAAAAGCAACACCTATGTCTCTTTTTTTCTTCGAAAAGGCGAGACAAAAAAACGAATGTAAAAGATAAATGTAATTTTACATCGCTGCGGGTTCAAATCCCACTGGGAGCTCGACTTGTCAAGTGAAATAGTATCGATTCTTATCGATGGCGATAGTCATACAGTACTGTTCTGCACACAAAAAATCGACCGTCATATAATTATGGCCTAACGTACTAAAACTGACGTAAGGCATCATTTAAACACCATTCAAACAAAGTGTCTTCGTGGCCGAATGGTTAACGACGTTGCGTTGTAAACCTTCGCTTCTCACCGCTGCGAGTTCGAATCCCACTGGGAGCTTGACTTTAGGAAGTGTCGATTCTTGCGGATGGCGGGAGGTGTACAGAAATGGTTCTACCCAGGAAAAGTAAGCGGTCTGCCTGCACCACAAAAAAAAATCGACCGTCATATATAATCGACCGCCATATATAACATTACAAGCCTCTCACCGCTGCGGGTTCGAATCCCACTGGGAGCTCGACTTGTGAGGAAGTATCGATTCTTGCGGATGGCGGGGGTGTACAGTACTGGTTCTACGCAGAAAAAGTTGGTGGTCTGCTTCCACCACAAAAAATCGACCGTCATATATAACCTTACATGTGTTGAAAATGACGTAAACAACATACAAATATAACCTTACGTTTTGAAAATGACGTAAAACCCCATATAAACAAAACAACGTGCGAAAAGGTGAAGGTCATTCAATCATATCGAACTACCGAGAAACGTCCCGCTGTCATGTAGGTGAAGGTCAATCAATCATATCGAACTACCGAGAAACGTCCGCTGTCATGTAGGTGAAGGTAAATCAATCATATCAAACTACCGAGGAACGTGCATGTAGGTGAAGGTCAATCAATCATAACGAACTACCGAGAAACGTCCCGCTGTCATGTAGGTGAGGGTCAATCGAACTACCGAGAAACGTCCCGTTGTCAGTTAGGTGAAGGTAAATCAATCATATCGAACTAGGTGAAGGTCAATCAATCATATCGAACTACCGAGAAACGTCCCGCTGTCAAGTAGGTGAAAGTCAATCAATCATATCGAACTAACGAGAAACGTCCCGCTGTCATGTAGGTGAAGGTCAATCGAACTACCGAGAAACGTCCCGCTGCTCCTACTCTTATTTACTATACTACATAATAATAATAATAATAATAATGAAATGATAAATTATACCATTTGTATATATTTCACCATTGAAATCACATGACAAAAAATAATAAAACTTCTGTTATATGTTAAAGAATCAATTGTATTAAGAAACGCTTTATTAACTATTGAAAGGTAGTTACTTAGTTCAACCTCCTACTCTTATTTACTATACTACATAATAATAATAATAACAATAATAGTGAAATGATTAATTATACCATTTGTATATATTTCATCATTTACGTTGACATCATATATGCTAATATGTATGTATTGTAGACGATGTACTTTGTACAAGTCTGAATAAAAAGTCTGTCTGTCTGTCTGTCATGAAGGTGAAGGTCAATCAATCATATCGAACTAGGTGAAGGTCAATCAATCATATCGAACTACCAAGGAATCGAATCACCAATTTTAACCATTTAATCATTAAGTAAGCGCTCACTAAATGGCACGCGCTAGTTAGGACACAAGGAGGCCGATTTAGTAGAAGCGCGAACGTGTCAAGAGGCGTGGTTTCGCAGAAGCGCGGGGAAAAAGTAGGGCAAACACTAAGTCAGTAAGAGGCAAAGAAGTGAAATTTTAACAATTAAGAAACCCCGGTCAGTCGCTGCGCTCCTTCCCTTTGGGTTTCTTAATTGTTAAAATTTCACTTCATAGCCTCTAACTAATACATAAAATGTGTAACTGTACCGTACGCCCTTGGTATACTATGAATAATGGACTTTACGAAAATTGAATTTAAAAATGTTTGTAAATGAAAAAAGTGCGTACATGTGAATTCCATACAAACAATGACCTTCTTTTCTCAGGAACTTACTGCTGGCATATAGATGTAAACATGTGTGAAGCGCTACGGTTTCTGCTAACACGACAGTGCGAAAAGTAGGCGAAGGTCATTTGTATTGACCTACTTTTGGCTTTTGGTGGAAACGTGCTGCTGCAGATGTAAACATTTGTGAAGTTGGCCTACGGCTACTGGTAGCGGAGAAATGGATTTAACGAACATGTTAACCTTGTTCGTACCACCGAACGGATGGACGGACAGATGTAACGCTTCATGTTCGTTACACTTTCGTGGCATGGCAAGGGTCTCATGGACTTCATGTATACACGAGTGAGAGCATACTATGTATGTCTGAAGACTGAACAAAATCGGTCCATTGTTCTTAAACTATGGAGTATCGATCAAATTGTGTGCGAAATTGGAAGGACTACACCTGTACCCTTATGGAATTGGTAAACGGAATATCAGGTTTTAAAATAATTTTTGTAAGCAAGAGTTTAAATGACGTACGCACAGTCGCACGAACGTACATACGAAGGACACAATAAGGCAACTTCAGCTTTGTCTCAGGTGAGCAAAGGAGAACGACCTGTCCCCTCTGCAGATGATGGGTAGATTTACACCACACCAAATTATTTTGAGGATTGCCTAGAAATGGGTAGTCTATGAAATAGTCATATAATTTACAATATCCCGGATCACATTGCGGAAGACGGCTCAACGGCGTGTGTAATTACGTTCATAAGCATGACATTAAAAAACCCCCAAAAAAACACATAGCTTAATGTATTCTTTATACAGCGTAAATACACCCTAATTTATTTGTAGTGTTTAACAACTACGTGACAAGGTTATCGAGAACGCTAGAATGTTAAACAATAACTTACGTTTGGTAGGTAACTATAAAAGGAGTTCCGATTTCATAATATGTCCAACATCTGTACCGACCGGCAACACCAGTCGCATCAGCAATGAGCACTACACAGTATGGTCGGTCAGGTACACTTAATATTCGAGATAAGACTATAGAAATTAACGTACAAAATATAAGACACCTGTTATATTTAGAGAAGACAATGTTAAATCAGTCTTAACCAGTTTATCAAACACCGTTTTCCTCTATTCGAAACATATCATTGAAGGTCAAAGCCGATGACATACGAAGCGTAGGTTACCTTTTCAAGGCCGTTTCAATGCCGTCTATTTTTAACCTGGTATTTCTGACTTTGCTGGTACTTTCGGATTCATTTTTGTAACAGTACGAAATTCGCTGGTTATATATGCAAAAAGAAATATTAAAATAGCTAACCAAGTGTTAACTTTTTGTAAATTTTTGTTATTTAGCTGAAATATTTAGGGCGTATTACGTCACTTGTCTTTTTACAGTTTTAATACATTATGCGCGCACACGCTTGTCGATCGATCGGCCGTTATTCTCGCTATAAATAGCAACGGAGTGGTAGTATTAAGTACGTGTATAAATAGCACGTAGACGAAGGAGGAAGAGGGCGAATCTAGATCAATATAGACATTTATTTTTATTACGAAACGTCTGTTCATTTCAGTGTACATGACTTAAACATGTCGCAAACATACAATCAAATAATTCAATGAAGAGCCTCTTTCAGTTTGTTTTTTCTATATGCCATACAGTAGAGCCAAAATGCCAAAATATTATTTCCGCTATGCCATATGAGTTTTTTTAATTTACCTATTTTTTTTCCATATAGACAAAAAAAAGAGTTTTTTTATGAGGCAAATATGTTTTTCCATATGCATACAGGACACCCCTCCCCACCTTCCATCAAACATGTCGCGTCTAACACAAGAGCATTAGCATAACTTCAAGGTTCCTGATTTATACAAAAATATGTCTGAATGTCACTGTCAGTAAACACCTGTCAATATTCAATCTCTACAAAGTTTATGATCACATTTCTTAATAATGAAGTCAGAAACAAACACACATAAAGGTGTGCGCTATAATTATGACGTCATCAGGTCATTGTACAAAATGTAAGGCACGCGCTACGCTCAGTCACTTAATTAGCATGTCTTGACTAACACACATTCAAAATCATCCAAGCTGAGAGAAATCTAGCGAGATGTCACGGATGATCGAGGACTACGATTAAATGTAGAAGTGTGTGAAACTTAAAAAAAAACTAATATAAAAAGGAAAAAAAACACTCTGAAACTTCCAGTGTTTAATTTTATGAAATAATGACAATAAAAAAAGACACAATGTTATACCATTAAAAAAGCTGTGAGGATGGCATATATACTGAAAATCTGTAAATAGCTGAGTATTTGAGTATTTTACTCATACTTTGTTTACAAAAACCTTCAGTATTTTTTTTAAATTGTGAGTATCATTACTCAACTTACTACTCAAATACTCTTTTTTATAAATCATGAGTATTGTATTTACAAGTATGTGTAAAGTTTATTCCATATGTACATGATGGAAATTGTTCTAAGCAGGGGTCTATTCTTAGGGAACAAATGCTATTTATCTAACATCCATTTAATCGGAATGGTTGTCTCTTTTAAAATGTATTAAATGGATTCACATCCATTTTGGAAGCATGAACTATTTAAAAAATGTGTTTTTACTCTGAATGTTTTCCTTGAATCTGATGAGTAAATACCCATTGCAGTCAAAACATATCTACAGCCCTGATACTGCACCATAGTAATTAATCTACAGCCCTGATACTGTACCATAGTAATTAATCTACAGCCCCTGATACTGCACCATAGTAATTAATCGACAGCCCTGCTACTGCACCATATTAATTAATCTGCAGCCCTGATGCTGTATCATAGTAATTAATCTGCAGCCCTGATACTGCACCGTAGTAATTAATCTACAGCCCTGATACTGTACCATAGTAATTAATCTACAGCTCTGATACTGCACCGTAGTAATTAATCTACAGCCCTGATACTGCACCGTAGTAATTAATCTACAGCCCTGATACTGCACCCTAGTAATTAATCTACAGCCCTGATACTGCACCATAGTAATTAATATACAGCTATGATACTGCACCGTAGTAATTAATCTACAGCCCTGATACTGCACCGTAGTAATTAATCTACAGCCCTGATACTGCACCGTAGTAATTAATCTACAGCTCTGATACTGCACCGTAGTAATTAATCTACATCCCTGATACTGTACCGTAGTAATTAATCTACAGCGTAGTAATTAATCTACAGCCCTGATACTGTACCATAGTAATTAATCTACAGCCCTGATACTGCACCATAGTAATTAATCTACAGCCCGGATACTGCACCATAGTAATTAATATGCAGCCCTGATACTGTACCATAGTAATTAATCTTACAGCCCTGATTACTGTACCATAGTAATTAATCTACAGCCCTGATACTGCACCATATTAATAATCTACAGCCCTGATACTGCACCATAGTAATTAATCTACAGCCCCTGATACTGCACCATAGTAATTAATCTACAGCCCTGATACTGCACCATAGTAATTAATCTACAGCCCTGATACTGCACCATAGTCAATAATCTACAGCCCTGATACTGTACATAGTAATTAATCTACAGCCCTGATACTGCACGATAGTAATTAATATACAGCCCTGATACTGTACCATAGTAAATTAATCTACAGCCCTGATACTGCACCATAGTAATTAATCTACAGCCCTGATACTGCACCATAGTAATTAATCTACAGCCCTGATACTGCACCATAGTAATTAATCTACAGCCCTGATACTGTACCATAGTAATTAATCTACAGCCCTGATACTGCACCATAGTAATTAATCTACAGCCCCTGATACTGCACCATAGTAATTAATCTACAGCCCTGATACTGCACCATAGTAATTAATCTACAGCCCTGATACTGCACCATAGTAATTAATCTACAGCCCTGATACTGCACCATAGTAATTAATCTACAGCCCTGATACTGCACCATAGTAATTAATCTACAGCCCTGATACTGCACCATAGTAATTAATCTACAGCCCTGGATACTGCACCATAGTCAATAATCTACAGCCCTGATACTGTACATAGTAATTAATCTACAGCCCTGATAACTGCACCATAGTAATTAATATACAGCCCTGATACTGTACCATAGTAATTAATCTTACAGCCCTTGATACTGCACCATAGTAATTAATCTACAGCCCTGATACTGTACCATAGTAATTTAATCTACAGCCCTGATACTGTACCATAGTAATTAATCTACAGCCCTGATACTGTACCATAGTAATTAATCTACAGCCCTGATACTGTACCATAGTAATTAATCTACAGCCCTGATACTGTACCATAGTAATTAATCTACAGCCCTGATACTGCACCATAGTAATTTAATCTACAGCCCTGATACTGTACCATAGTAATTAATCTACAGCCCTGATACTGCACCATAGTAATTAATCTACAGCCCTGATACTGCTACCATAGTAATTAATCTACAGCCCTGATACTGCACCATAGTAATTAATCTACAGCCCTGATACTGCACCATAGTAATTAATCTACAGCCCTGATACTGCACCATAGTAATTAATCTACAGCCCTGATACTGCACCATAGTAATTAATCTACAGCCCTGATACTGCACCATAGTAATTAATCTACAGCCCTGATACTGCACCGTAGTAATTTAATCTACAGCCCTGATACTGCACCATAGTAATTAATCTACAGCCCTGATACTGCACCATAGTAATTAATCTACAGCCCTGATACTGCACCATAGTAATTAATCTACAGCCCTGATACTGCACCATAGTAATTAATCTACAGCCCTGATACTGCACATAGTAATTAATCTACAGCCCTGATACTGCACCATAGTAATTAATCTACAGCCCTGATACTATTGCAAAACAAATGTTAAAGTAGCTATCCCGCCAACAACCGCCACATTTTACAAAATATGTACACCATTCCTGTCACTACTGACGACGAGGCATATTTATAAATTACATATTTCGAGAATCCCAACTCTATAGAGAAACAACATAAACGGCTTTAGCCAGCTCAGCTAAACGCCAAAAACAGGAGCGTCGACTCAAGTTGAGTTACCAACTCATAATTCATTTTACGAATATTCAATCACGGGTATTTTAAGAACCCGTTAATAAATTATTTACTTTTAATTCGGCACATATACATTATTATATGACCTGAACACCTGGATAGAAGTTTCGGATAAAACGGTTTTGTAGTGTAATTTTGTCGGTTATTTGGCGGGGTAAGAACAATAGAAAATCTAGTTTACAAATAATTATACTCGGTAAATACTGAATGTTGTTTCGGACCATATATGTTTATGGACCGGTCTGTAGGTTGATAAATTCGCTTCGGTAAATATACTTTTTTTTTTGGTCTTACTGCACGGTCCATAAACTTGCATATAATTATGCATATTTCAATATTATATAATTCGAGCTTCTCTTCATTTGCCCCGTGTGGTTCCCGGGTGCCCCGTTTGGTCACGGGGCAAATAATAGGGCCACTGCAGATCCCTTTGGAGGGGTAGGCAGAAGGGTAAAATCCCCACAAATTCATGTTCATTTTATCATTTTTTGTTCATGTTCATTAAAGGTCTTCATCATGATACCTGCATTGCTTCAGGTGCCATCTCGCTCACATCAAAAGAGCAGTGGCAGAAAAACAATAAACGTGGCTCCAGCGTAAATGGAGTTTTTACGATAGAATTTGCAGCAACTCTGCAGTTCAGGGTGAGAAGGTTCTAGGCCCATTTTCCATATTTTATCTCGATGTACATGGAAGATGAGCCTGGCATGTTCATGCCTGTTAGGCGCCATATAACCTGTAATGTGCTGGTGCGCCTTAAAACCCCAATTCAATTCAATTCTCTTCATTTGGTAAGCTTGAGGTCTGTATTACACATTTAAACGCATAAAAAATACACGAAAAATAAACAACGAAAAACAAACAACAACAACAACAACAACGAAAAACAAACAGAACTAACAAGCAAAAAACGACAACACAAAAACACACACACGAAGTATAGTGTTGCACGTTAAAAGGAAACACAAATGACACTAATAAAACATGTATTGACTGGAGAAAGGTTTCAGACAACAAATTTCATCATTTCGATACTTATATGCATCTAACAATCAGTTGGAATTGGAATTTTTAGAGGTAAACATAACTTACTTAGTTTGAAAATCGTTTGAGATAAAGCTAACAAAACTGTTTTTGAAGATAAGGGTTTTTGAAGATAAGGTGTTTTTTCAAGTAAATTTCTTGAAGATGGCACAGAGAAAGTAAGAAATTCTTAAAATAATGTCTGTCAGCTTATTTTCAATGTTAACAGAGATGATACAGACTTCCTGTCAAGTATTAGTGTATACTATTACCGTCATAGCTCTGTGAAATCTATTATTATAGACTAATCTACCCACTATTATTAGTTACTGGGTTTGTTCCTGATCCCCCAGGGCGAGGCGATAACTGACTCCCCTATACATTTGACTGACCCCATATATTTCTGTGGGTGGTGGTGGTGGGGGGGGGGGGGGGGGGGGGGGGAGGGGGGGGGGGGGAGGTAGAGTAATAAACCCAATAACTGATTTATTGCATCGAGGACTTTTTTTTTAAAAGGCAAACGCCGATATTTAACCCATTGTAATGGAGCGTCAACGTCATTGAGACGTTCGCGTAATTTGACGTCATGACGTTGACGTCACGACCGGTACAGTTTAAAAACATTATTCAATTTACTTATTATGTTTGTTACTAACGCCTTAAAGAACTATTTGCAAATGATTTAAACTTTGAATCGGAATTGTTAGTCCATGGGCCAGAACGATATCCGGTACCATTTTGGTGGGCAAATTCTTACTATTGTCAATTTGGGGGCAATTTTATGGAGGTAAGGAAAATGCATTATAGCAATTTCAAAGTTACAGCTTAACATGATTTGAATGCGTTTTTAAACATAACCCCCTTGAAATAAATGAAAATCACAGAATGTCATAAAATGTCACTCAAAAAGTTTTTTTAAATATTTTATGTATTTTCACTATTAATAATTATGTAAAACAGTTAACAGCCCCGAAATATGACAAGTACAATCAGTTTAAATGACCTTGTTTTCTTCTTTTTAGCCAAAAATCTCAATTTTACATGTAAATTTACCCCACCCACTTTTAGAGATTTTATACTTAACTTACAGATTTCCTGTTTGTTACATAAGCAATACACGTATGTGTTATTTTGAGACAATAAAGCATATACTAAAAGAAAATAACAAGAATTCAAGTGTTTGTAATACATTTTTTAAGTAAGCGATGGATAAAGGAACCCATTGAATTCTAAAATGAGTGCAATATTAAGTGATATTTTGGCGTTTATAAGCACATTACTTTGATATATATCACACTTGAAGTATTTTTTCGTATCTCAGTGACGAAATGTTCTAACAACAGATAAAAGTATGTTCAGTTTATTAAATACTGTTCTGTTTTAGGGTCAATTAATGACTTTTCTTTGCTAAATTTGCATATCAAATTGCGCCACCCACTCAGGATTAAGATCAAAAACTATTCAAATGGACAAAGATGAAAATTGGTACCAGTTTTAGTGTCAAATTGAAACTATTAACATGTTCTGAGTAAATGTTCAGGTAAAAAATGGAAATGAAAAATGCATGACAATAAATTCTAAATTTCATTACTTAGTGGTATTATAGTTTTACTTGATTTCTAATGTGTTTTATACAGTGTAAATGTATAGGGGTAAAATACCGATTTTCCTCAAAAATTATATCTTCATTTATTAGCAACGGTGGATATATGACTAGAGTTTAAGTGTAAAATGTCAGATTTCTAACAATTTCTTTATAAATAGTATTGTGGAAATTAAAAACCTTTGGAAATAAAAGGAATACTTTATTTGAAAAGTTACTGCCCTTGTTAATAAATTGACCATTTATTATGCAGAGTAAAACTGTAAACAATTGCAGAAAATAACATGAAATAAAAAAAAAAGACAGCAATCAAATAAGGTAAAGATGTTTCTTATTAAATTTCATAACTTTATCTTTTGTTTTTAACCCAAAGTGACCTCATAGTTTGCATATATCTGTTGTAAAGGTAAGTAAAAGCAGACCAACCTCATGAACATTAGCTAATGTCAATGACCTTGCAATGTTAGTATTTTAGTGTGGCAGAAAATTGAATCTAAAATAGTATCTCTACCATATTAACAAAATTTAATCTCAGTCTAGTATAAACTGTGTTGTACTGGTATGTATCTGGCAAAGAAATTAGTCAGTGGAATAATATAGGGTAGGTCCTGCTCGATTTTTTCATCCGAGGGAGACAACCACCTGAGGAAATTGTGAAAATGGTTATCTCTTGTGATTTCCTTTTAATGATTTTTTAACATATTATGCTTATGAAATATGATTAATCATTCATTGTGTTTCTTTTAAAATAAAAGTGGTCTTTATGATTTGATTTTATTGTTATTAGACTTTACAATAAAACGTACATAATAGAACATGTACTTCTCTGTGCAGACTACTCGAATGTTCCAACCAAGGAAAAGATGATATGAACTTTGATCATGAGGTAGATTTTGATGACGAATAAATTGAAGAGGAAGACAAAATATTTGAGTAAATGGGTTGGATAAAGTTATTTTGAAGGATGTTGACGTGTCAATTTGAGCATTATATGACGATATTAAATATAAAACCAAGTGTGTATACAAACATTTATTTATACAGTTATACACAACATGTATTGATGTGTTAATGATCTGCCATACTGATCAATGAACTTGTATGGAACGCCATGACTGTCTTATGATGTTGCCGATTAATATATGCAGTGCATTTCCCTTTATGTGTGGTAGATCTTTCATGATATGTAGTTTATTTTTAATTATATGTTTTAAATAAATCTTTATATGTGGTAGAAAAGTATTTATATGCAGTAGATTAATCAGTATATGCGATAGATAAGTCATTGTATGTAGTAGATAAACCATTATATGCTGTCCAGTTATTACTATATTCAGTAGTTTATCTAATATATATGAGGTCCTTTGAACATTCTATGAAGTAGGTTTGTATTTATATGTAGTGCTTCTGTTGACTTTATATATGGTATATATTTTAATATACGTGGTGGATACGTCTTTATATTCGGTGGTTTTAGTTGCATTATATTTGGTACAAACGGCTTTATACGTGGTGCATTTCTTATGATATGAAGTCCTTTTTCTGTTATATGCTGTGTTTTTTTCATTATGATGATGATGATGAGGTCAATAAATTTTCATATGTTACGATTTTATAGATTGCTTCACTGCGCATTTCCCGTTTCACTCAAACAAGCAACAGTCACAGGCCGATTTTTGAAACGGTAAATTTTACGTAATAATACGTAAAGCGCATTTCAATCACGATGATGACCAAACGTCTGATCTACGTTCTATAAAAAGATCTAGAAAAACAAAAAAAATGTAATAACAAAACCCTCCGAACCCCCACCACCTTCCCCACCCATTCCATTTTTTGTGCTCTTTTAGATTTTTTAGAATGTTCGTACCTGTAAAAATGTTGTAGGATAGACGTAATAACTGGGAGAGTACACGTAAAAGCAAGTACGCACTTATAATTTATTTCACTCACCTGGGTGGGGATGGGGTTGTGGGAGCAACGGGAGTACCCAGGGAAATAGAGAAATGTTTAATTTCTACCCTAGGAGCAACATTTTACAGGGTAGTCCCCAATGTTGGTACTGTACCGGTTCTGTCTTAAGTCAGTACCCCTGTGTAAATATCGTTGGTCTAATTGGGCTCTGCACGCAATATCCGTTCCTAACCATTACGGGTAAAAAGTAACAGGAAAGGAAGTGCAAACCAGCAACAACAATTTTCAAATTATAATCAACAAATTTATTTAAATTGTACAATGAACAATATTCACTTGCAGAATACACATAAATTATATCAAATATTTCTAAAATCCGCTATTAGAATAAAGTCCAAAAGTTATTGGCACATGCCCCTTAAATCCAATTTTATGTTAATTCATATCAACATCATCATTATAAACACTCATTCATAGGAAACATCACCCATTAAGGGTGGGGCGGGTTGAGGTGATGGGTGTGTCCGGTTTTCGAGTGTTTTTTTGGTGAGTGGGATATTTTCGAAATTTTCCAGGGGACTGGGGTGTTGTAAAAAAATATTTTCTATAGGAGGTGATTTTTAGGTAAACGAGGTAATGAGGTCGGCTGGTAGGGCGTTTTGAGGTGTGTTGGGTGGCGGTAAAGGAAAAAGGTCCAGGGAGGTATTTCCGAAATTTCAGAGATTTGTTTTATAATAAAATATCCATGGGGGTATTTGTAGATTTTCTAGTGGTTCGAGGTTTGAATAAACGCTCTTTTCAGGGTAGGTTTGTTTGAGGATATGTTTGAAGAAAAAAGTTTAAAGGGTATTTTGTTGACATTCTATGTGCGGGGTCTAATTCCAGAGGGTGGCGGTGGGGTGGTGGTAGTGCGAATAGTTTGGCTAGAACAGTTCAATCCTTTCAAATAGGAGTTAATTTCTGTCAAATCCTCGGTGTGTTAGTCCCACCGCCGCCGCCCCATCCCAACCTCGCAATCCCTCATTTTAAAAGTAAAAAATCAAATAGGGTAATACAGTTATATTCTATTTTCTTTTTATAATCAATTAAAAATAAATCAAACTTAGTATTTGTTATGTCAGTTGCAAAATCATAGCTTCAATCTCAAATAAATACGCATACACATCTCCATACACATTCTATTAATACATGTAATAGACGCAGATAAATTGTATGACGTGTCTCACCCGATAATGTTTGACCAGTGAATGCCTTCTAGTTTGACCACGTTTTGTGAGTGCTGACAGTCGTCAATTAAAGGCTGTGTAAATCTTAGAAAACGATACATACATAGATTTATTTCGGCAAAAATAAAGATGTACATACATGGTTAAACAAGAAATCCGCGGATTCACATGTCTCGCCTAACGAAGGATGGTAAACATTTTAATAACTAAAAACAATGGAGCTTACAGTTTGCTGAGGCACTATGAGAAAATGATGTAAATGTAACAATTAAAGTTACCGGGTATCTGCCATTTGCTTGGATGGTGAAGGTCACAGCCACATTTGCTTTTTGACACGTTGTGATGTATTACCCAAGAAACAACTATAAGCGAAGTTTGAAAGGTTTAATGCATAAAGTTTGAGAGAAAGTGACCTTAACGCAAATGTTGAAGGTAAACATTATTAAGTTACCTGTCAATTGCTTGGAGTGTCGAGGTCACATGCACATTTCTTTGTCAAGTTGCAATGTACCACTTAAGAGGTCTGTGCATACAGTTTGTGAAAAAGTGAGCTAAACGCAAAAGTTGAAGGTAAAAATTATAAGGTTATCTGCCATTTGCTTGGAGGGTCAAGGTCGCATCTACATTTGCTTTGTCACGTTGCGATGTATCACCCAAGATACAACTTAAAACAAAGTTTGAAAGGTGTAGTGCATACAGTTTGCAAGAAAGTGACCTAAACGCAAAATAATGTTGAAGGTAAAAATTATAAGGTTTTTCTGCCCCTTTATTGGAGGGTTAATTAAGGTCACATCCACATTTGCTTTGTCACTTTGCAATGTACCACTCAATATACAGCTGTAAGCTACGTTTGAAAGGTCTAGTGCATACAGTTCGTGAAAAAGTGACCTCAACGCAAACGTTGATGTTAAAACTTATTAAGTTATCTGCACCTTGCTTGGAGGGTCAAGGTCACATCCACATTTGCTTTGTCATGTTGCAATATACCACCCAAGATACAACTATAAGCAAAGTTTGAAAGGTCTAGTGCATACAGTTTGTGAAAAAGTGACCTAAACGCAAAAGTTGAACGTAAAAACATACAAAAAATGATTATTCATTTTATATTTCACAGAAAAAAGTATGCGGAAGTATTTTATGTTAATAGCTGTAAAGATAATCAAATGGCAAAACAGGTTTCAAAATTTACGGTCGAATTTAAAGAAGTACAAAACACCCTATTCTATTGTAAAAGTTGCATAAAAGAAATGTCATTGTAATAGTAATAACTGACAAGGTATTCAGAATAAAGTCAATTGGTTAAAATAATGAAATTGGAAATATTTTATAATGTATAGAAACATCTGTCATTTACATCAAAAGGAAATGTTTTTGTGAAGAGAACAACTTTAATTTACCCCACCCACTTTATATTGTAATTCTAGTATAATTTGATGTTTAATTGTGCTTAAAGATGTTAAAAAATAAAAATAAGAATCAATTGCATCTGTAATTTAATTTGTTTAACAGAAGAATATAAATCAAATGAATCAGTGATACACATTTACACTTACTTGAGCTTCCCCATTATAAATTGGGTGGGTGGGGTAATTCCACAGCTAGGTAAAATTACTTTTTTGAACAGCCAATATGTTTATATAGAATAAATACATATTATATTGTTAATCATGTTCTACCTAGAATAAATATATAAATCAAATAAACCACTTATGTACATGTATACACTGGAATGATCCTATATAAATATTATTGGGTAAATATGGAAATTGGTAGTGTCGTGCCATCATCAATATATCCATGTTACCAAAAGCAAATATCCCAAAATGGTTTTATTAAAGTATTCCTTTTATTTTCACAGGTTCTTAATTTCCACAATACTATTTATAAAGAAATTGTAAGAAATCTGACATTTTACACTTAAACACTAGTCATATATCCACAGTTGCTTATAAATGAAGACATAATTTTTGAGGAAAGTTGGTATTTTACCCCTATACATGTACACTTATAAAACACATTTGAAATCAAGTAAAGCTGTAATACCACTAAATAATGAAATTTAGAATTTATTGTCATGCATTTTTAATTTCTATTTACCTGAACATTTACTCAGAACATGATAATAGTTTCCATTTGACACTAAAACTGATATCAATGTTTACCTTTGTCCGTTTGAATAATTTTTGATTTTAATCCTAAGTGGGTGGGGTAATTTGATATGCAAATTTAACAAAGAAAAGTCATTAATTGACCATAAAACAGAACAGTATTTAATAAACTGAACATACTTTCATCACTGAGATGCGAAAAAATACTACACGTGTGATATATGTCAAAGTAATATCTTATAAATGCCAAAATATCACTTAATATTGCACTCATTTTAGAATTCAATGGATTCTTTTATCCATCGCTTACTTAAAAAATGTATTACAAACACTTGAAGTCTTGTTATTTTCTTTTAGTATATATTTTATTGTCTCAAAATAACACATATGTGTATTGCTTATGTAACAAACAGAAAATCTGTAAGTTAAGTATAAAGTCTCTAAAAGTGGGTGGAGTAAATTTACATGTAAAATTGAGATTTTTGGCTAAAAAGAAGAAAACAAGGTCATTTAAACTGATTGTACTTGTCATATCTCGAGGCTGTTAACTGTTTTACATAATTATTAATAGCGAAAATACAGAAATTATTAAATATAACTTTTTGAGTCACATTTTAGGACATTCTCTGATTTTCATTTTTTTCAAGAGGGTTATGTTTAAAAACGCATTAAAAATCATGTAAAGCTGTAACTTTGCAATTGCTATAATGTATTTTCCTTACCTCCATACAATTGCCCCCAAATTGACAATAGTAAGAATTTGCCCAACAAAATGGTACCGGATTGTCAATTTAGGGGTTCTGGCCCAAGGTCTATGTATTGTTTTAGTGACCCTCTATAAAATCTACTGACCTACTATAGAATTATAGAGGGTCACCATGTGACCGCTCTAATCCAATGAAGTTCCTAGGATTTTGTGCGACGTGCCATAAATTAACACTATCTGCACTATAAACCATTTGGTCCAGCACAATATACGTGTGGTATGATCAGCGTAACATACAGTGGATATTGCCAAATAGTACATCAGTTTACACATTCGGTATTGACACTTTGGCTTGCGTCAACTGCTTCATTTTACGCTTTAATAAGACCAGAATTTTGCATTAAAATGCCATACAAAAACAAGAACTTTTGCACGTGGTTATTTTATTTCTCAACCGATTTCGAAAAGTAAATAGAGAATATTATGTCAGTGCCTTTTACTATCAAGTTTATTAGGCGAGGCTTAGAGATCGAAGAACGGCGAGGCTCTTACAACTAAAATGCCTGTTACACTAGTGTACGTTTGATTGAAATATGCGCCCCAAACAATAGGAACATGTCTCTTGTTCTTCTATCGGTTTAATATATACGTTATTTTGCACAAACTATTTTAGTACCACTCAGACTTGTACCATCCGCTGTGAGAAACATAGCTCTCAGTACCGACCATCTATTTGGTACAGAATATAGTCAGTTCGAGACACGATCGCGCTAAACAGATCATGAAATGCATCTGTCTGCTGAATTTTAGAAAATGTTTCATTGAAAATAAAGACGTTCAGTACTGTTGAAGAAAACATTAACATGGAAAGCAAATTATCGGTACAGACCCAGTGGACGAGGTCACAGGGAGACATGTTCACCTTGAAGTAGTAATTAGCATATTTTGAAGTCAACTCTGCTTGTATTTAAAATAGAAGGTAAGTGGTATAAAAATAAAAGTAAATCACATCATACAATGCGTTTTATTGACTAGATGACAGAGCCCAGGAAAACGGCGGACATCTTAAACATGTTAGATGTTTCCTTCCAATTTTTTTTAGAAACAGAAGAAATATAAAAACGTTTAGATGCTTAAACATGATGCAATGATTATCGTCTTTTTGTTCCAGGCCCTGCTAATTAGCGTGTTTTGGTGACGCTAATTACTTCTTTCGCCCCGCGCTCCGCACCCGCAGACGCTAGTCTGCTCGCCTTCCAAAAAAAGCGAACATTTTCGGAAGTTCCGTATATGAAGATTATACGTGCGTTCGACTCATTTTAGATCAATCGCTATCAGAGAGGTTGGTGATAAAAACTAGAATTATTTTTGATGATAAGGCAAATACACATGACCACCTGACACTATAGATGGACAGAGCAATACACATGACCACCTGACACTATAGATGGACAGAGCAATACACATGACCACCTGACACTATAGATGGACAGAGCAATACACATGACCACCTGACACTATAGATGGACAGAGCAATACACATGACCACCTGACACTATAGATGGACAGAGCAATACACATGACCACCTGACACTATAGATGGACAGAGCAATACACATGACCACCTGACACTATAGATGGACAGAGCAATACACATGACCACCTGACACTATAGATGGACAGAGCAATACACATGACCACCTGTCACTATAGATGGACAGAGCAATACACATGACCACCTGTCACTATAGATGGACAGAGCAATACACATGACCACCTGTCACTATAGATGGACAGAGCAATGTACATGACCACCTGTCACTATAGATGGACAGAGCAATACACATGACCACCTGTCACTATAGATGGACAGAGCAATCAGTGTCACAGCCATTAAGGAGGAAAAAATCCAACTCGCAGACTTCTATATTAAGTCAGGCGCCTCGTGTCTGTCCTTTTCGAAATTAAAATCTGTTAATGTAAAGTTGTCAATTAGTTTGTACATAAAGATTTGATATATAGAGAAAGAAGAGGGCCGCGATGGGATTGATTCAGTAGCTCGTTACACCAAACCGACACATTGGAACTTGATAAGAGAGTCACCCGGCAATGGTCCATGACACGTTTCATAACATTCTAGAGAATAAAGTTTCTTATACACCTATATAAGGCAAAAGCCCTGGCCAATGACAACGCTTGGTTTTTGACGACTTGAAAACAACTTGAAAAACCATTAGAGAGTGTCACCAACAATGCTCAATGACAACTTTCATCAAATTCGAGCAAGCGTTTTTTTTGTTGGAATTTACAAACCTCGCTTCCTCTCCGTGGTCGAGGGGTTAAGATTTAAGGGTACGCATATGAACTATATATATTTGTAAATTTGAAGATATTAGCGATTTGAATCTGAATTTTGTTTTGCCTTTATTTAAACATGATTTTAATAATAACGTCTCAAATATGGCTATGTAGACGTTTTTCATAAAAGTCCCGTTGTACTCAGTTTTCAACGTTTTTGACATTTTTAGAGTGTTAGGCTAGTCACAAGTAAGTACTTTTTATATCAAACTGTTCGTCTTGATGAGACCTTTGAATTGATATATAAATTATTTCATTTACATAGATGCTGAACATTATTTTTTCCAGTGTAACACTTTTTTTACATACCGGCTCAAAGCTGTTTCAATCCACTCGCCATTATCCTTTATGGTCGCGAACAGTTAACTGACAGAGAAAATGAATCTCTCTTCGAAGCAGTTCAAACATATATACGAGAAACACATAGGTTTACATAATCTGTCTCTGATGTTTTTCAACAATCTACACGTACTATGCGCGTTATACTATATTTTGAAAAATATTTTCTAGCGTTCAGGCGTTCTTAAACTGACTGGAATTCAAATTGGGGTAAACTAGCCTTTCTCACTATTCTCACTATTCTCTCTCTCTCTCTTTCTTTCTCTATTATGTTTTCACTTTATATTTTTATTTACTTATTCAGCTTTATTTCTATCTCAATGTATTTGCCATTGTATTTTATTACTCTCAGCCATGTACATTCGCAATTTCAAAATGCTAACTGGAAGGGTTTAATCTAATGTTGGTAGAACTTGTTACCCAACCCATTTGTCATTATAATATGTCTATCGTATATATGTTTATATTTGATTTGTATGTAAAATGTTGGCAATAAATATGTTAAATCAATTTCATTTACAATAAGACATACAATAATAGTAGGCCCTCTGTCATCCAGTTATCCCTCAGTCATCAAAGAAACGTGCTGTAGGGCTTTGGTGTGTACATGGTAAAAGGGTAACACACTGAGAGTTTTCAATGTTTCTTCGTTATCTGCCTTAACGTTAGCTTTAAATCATTTATATGGGCAGTACTGTAACTCGGTAAGCATTTCTAAAGACACTCAGAGGGTTTGAACTCGGGACCCCTTGCATGTGAAGCGGACGCTCTACCGATATCGCCACAAAAGCTAGCTCTGCGGCGAGACAGTAGTAACGCGCTTATAAATAAACCTATCTATTTACATACTCCCCCCTTCCACCACCCATTCTCCCCTCCCCTTTTACAATACAGTATAATCAATAATAAGTAACATGCAACATAAACAATACGATTAGTAACTATTAAAATACTTGCTAATAATGATATGCATAAATTTATGTAGAAAAATCTAAACGGACTCAGTGAGATAAAATAAGAAAGAAGGTGTCCGTTCTAAAAAATAAAATATTTTTCAACGGTTTATATTGTGCAAAATCAATGTCTGGTGGGCATCGATACCAAGAGCCGTGTGGTTTGAATTAGTTAAAAGTCCAACACCAGGTTTTGAATTCACACGGTACAGTAGACCCGTTGTAGATGTTTCATTCATATATGCCATTGATTTGATTAAATGTATGATCTATTAATAATTCAGAGAGACTGAACATAATACAAACAAGTCCTCACAACTTACGTTTTATGCGCATCTCTCATCATCAAGTTACTAGAAAGCGTCATCCATTTTTAAAGTAAAACTGTTTTTCTTCAAATATTACATTTTCTCACGTTTAAATTGACGTCTTAACGGTTTCCGGATGTGACGTCATGGCAATCGGAAAAACCGAATCGATGCAGATGACGGCGCAATGACCCGTTTCGCAACTATACAACTGATATAGTCCGCTTTTGCGGTACTAAAATACGTTTAATGCAAGTTCAAACTAAAATTGTTGCTATAGCTGTCAATTTCATCTACCGACTTATTGTTTCACATTAATTATAATTACATTGTCGGAACCCACATTTAATTGATTAATATGCTGGCCTGCCAAAACTTTTTAACACAAATCCTGAGAGTTTTTAAAATTTAAGATTTAAAATGCGCCAAGAACTTATCACAATTGAAATTTGGAGCACGCGACTTGATTTTCACACTAAACTTGATTTCGCACTAAATAGTGCGAAAATCAAGTCGCGTGCTCCAAATTTCAATTTTAAAGCGCACATTTCAATTATTTATGCAATTAATACAAGTTGATGCATTGTTTGATAGATCTAGATAATAATAAATTAGCATAGTAATTCGATTAGAAAGATTTGGTTTAGTTTCTACAACAACTTTTATTTTTATTTTTTATGAAAGTACACTTACTTTTCTACACAGATGCGTGCTAAATGCAAATACAAAGTCAACACGTATACAAATTATAATCATCGAACACAGCAGCAGCTGTTATAGTGGTACCACACACAAGGAGTTGATAGTTCCTCACACTTGCTATTTCAGTTAGACGCATGTCGTTATGCCACTGAATGAACTAATTATGTCCTTAGGTTCAGTTAGTGCATTACACGGATGACTCCCACTGATTATATTCCTCTGACTAGGGAGCGTAGCAGGACCAATTCGGGAAATAACTGATAAACTGTCAAAGTATAGCTGTTTAATCATGACATTTTGTTTTGATGGAAAACCCGGGATTGAACACTTAAATCCGGAGATCCGGAGAGCGACTGAAAAATCCGGAGATTTGGCAAGCCTGACTGTATGCATAGTCGGAACCAACGCTTGATTCGCAAGAATGCATTGTCCGACCCTCGTTTGATTGATTATAATTTAATATCGGAACCCACGTTTCATTCACTCAGTGATTAGAATGTATCGTCGGAACCCACGATTGATTGATTATAATGCATCATCGGAACCAAAGATTGATTGATTAGGATGCATCGTCGAACCCACGTTTGATTGATTAGAATGCATCATCTGAACCCACGTTTGATTGATTAGAATTCATCGTCGGAACCCACGATTGATTGATTAGAATTCATCGTCGGAACCTACGTTGGATTTATTAGAATTCAACATCGGACCCACGTCACAAGCGGTGTACCTCTAAATACGATTCATTAAAATTGTTGTATTTGTTATAAAATGTACTATAATATCGTGCATGTTAACATTTGTTTTTTATATAATTACCAAACTATATACAAAACAATGACGATTAGCGAAGAAGAAAAAAAAAATCTTACCTGTAAACAGTTATTCCAGTACTACTTAATCCCTGGAAAACTAACACCTTATACATAGATATAGACAGGCGCACGGACGTCTCGTGCAAGTAGTGGTGTGCTGACTGCTCGCACAAAGCAGACGAAAATATCACGTGTTATTTAGTAGTGTTTAAGTCGAACTTGTGCAATGAAATAGTTAAAGGGATGTAAGCATATTCTAAAATCTAAAATATATGTTGTATACATGCACGTTTAATTTTTTCCCGGAAAATAATTGTCCAAGCACAGAGTGTCTAGCTCTTTAATATTCTATTGTTTTTTTGTGTGTTTTCTTTTTGTTTGTTTTTTATATATACTTAACCAGTATTTACAGATGAAAATGTAGATTGTATACACTATTACGAATATGTTGAGGAATTAACGTTTAAAGTAACTCTCCCAACAATCTACACTTAATATATGCTATTTAAATAATACACATTGTACCATTTTTACATACATGCATGTTTGAGCCTTATGATATGTATACTATATTCATGACCTCATGATGTCATTACTGTAATGAACTGAGTGAATAAAAGATTTGATGATTGATTAGAACTCATCGTTGGAACCCACGTTTGATTGATTAGAATTCAACATCGGACCCCACGTTTTATTGGTTAGAATTCATCGTCGGAACCCACGATTGATTGATTAGGGTGCATCGTCGGAACCGTCGTTTGACTGATTAGAAAGCATCGTAGGAACCCACGTTGATTGATTAGAATTCATCGTCGGAACTCAAGGTTGATAGATTATAATTCAACATCGGACCCCACGTTTGATTGATTAGAATTCATTGTCGGAACTCACGATTGATTGATTAGGATGCATCGGCGGAACCCACATTTGATTGATTATAATGCATCATCGGAACCAACGATTGATTGATTAGGATGCATCGTCGAACCCACGTTAGACTGATTAGAATTCATCGTCGGAACCCACGTTGAATTTATTAGAATGCATCGTCGGAACCCACGTTGAATTTATTAGAATGCATCGTCGGAACCCACTTTTGATTGATTAGAATTCAACATCGGAACCCACGACTGATTGATTGATTAGGATGCATCGTCGGAACCGTCGTTTGATTGATTAGAAAGCATCGTCAGAACCCACGTTTGATTGATAAGAATTCATCGTCGGTGCTCAAGGTTGATAGATTATAATTCAACATCGGACCCCACGTTTGATTGATTAGAATTCATCGTCGGAACTCAAGGTTGATAGATTATAATTCAACATCGGACCCCACGTTTGATTGATTAGAATTCATCGTTGGAACCCAAGAGTGATTGATTAGAATTCATCGTCGGAACCCACGTTGGATTTATTAGAATGCATCGTCGGAACCCACGTTGGATTTATTAGACTTCATCGTCGGAACCCACGTTGGATTTATTAGACTTCATCGTCGGAACCCATTTTTGGTGGATAACGTTATCACTCCAGTCATGGAACCCACGTTTGATTGATGAATCGAGTAATTACGTTATCAGTCAAACGTGAGAGCCTACGATAAATGGAGTGATGATGTAATCAATCAAAGGAGGGTTCCGACGATAGATAATGTATGTCCTTAACTAACGTGCAGTATTTTGTCTAGTATCTTCTTCTAACTAATATCCGCGAAAATTGTCATGCAAGCTTTTTCCAGTCAGCAAAAGCTTTGTGAAACAGATTTCAATCAGTAGTTTACAAGTTTGACGAAGAAAAAACACATGCGATTACATTTTCCATGTATTTATCTGTTTTATTTGGAGAGAAATAAAGAGAAACAAATGAAACAAATGATACTCTATGTTTAAAATGTGTGTGTGTGTGTGCGTGTGCGTACGTGCGTACGTGCGTGTGTGCAGTTCTAAGTCATCATAGTTCCTCCGCCTTTTGACCAATAGGCCATGCACAATAGAGTCTGAACTGTTCTTTGCTGGAACAATTTGACCTCCTGATCTTTAACAAACATACATGACCGGGATGATAAAGACACTTCGTTTTAAATCTTCTCACCTCTCATCTATGCGGGTTCGAATCCTTCTGGGAGCTCAACTTGTTAGTTAGAACGTGTCGATTCTTGTCGATGGCAAGAGGTATATAGTACTGGTTCAACGCAAGAATAAAGTGTGGTCTGCTTCCACCAAAAAAAAAATCATCTGTGAAAGTTCAACAAAAAATGGCTGAATAGTTAGTTATCACTAGTTAAAGGGAATGTAGCGACACATCCAAACCATCTTTCATTATTGAGAGTTCTGAAAAACTTGAATAAGGATGAAATATTTATCAAAATCGAATAATAAGAGATAAATGGGGGTAAAGGGAAATAACTCATTTTTAAAATCATTATTTATTCATGCTGGGCTGCTTCCCTATCTTCACTGTGAGAATGAGTGTGTGCTATTTGGTAATGTGTCATCAAAGAAAAAATGGCAGTGGCTGGAAATATTGTTGTTTGCAATGGAATTATTCTAATGATAAAGAACGTTTGGTTAGATGATTGTCTACCCAACAGTGTTTTGCATACTTTTTGCTCCATCAAGGTCATTTCTAATCTAGAATATATGACGATCTCATTAAAATCTGACCCTTTAGGCCAGAGTTTTTTTATTTTTAGATTTACGCGATTTTTTTTCCAAAATTGAGCACTAGGAGGAGGGAATAAAAATAAAAATTTAATTGGAAAAACTCAGCGTCGGAAATAAAAATAAAAATAAAGTGATTAACGATGAAAATATTTTTATTTTCATTAAACCGTAATTATAATAAAATCATGATTTGTTTTGAAACAACAAGATTTAACATCAATTCTAAGATCATTAATAAAGAGATGTTCCCATACTGGGTGTTCTTACTATTGTTTAGAATTTGACTAGAAAGAGGTGTGCTTATGTCAGCAAGTGCAATCTTTTTTTAAATTGCTAAAAGAGTTTATTTAAAGGGGCATACATCTGCATTGAATAATTGATAAGGAAGAACTGTATACAGTTTCATGACCATAGGTCAATATTTTGACAATTTATCAGCTAGGTTAGGTTGGTGGTTAAAGTTTCATGAACAGGGGCATAACTCTGCCAAAGTGAAAGTCAGAGTTATTGGTCATGGATAACACTATTATGTGTGTTAAGATGAATATGTGTGTGAAGTTTCAAGAACTTGATTAGGTTTTATGAAAACCCATAACTCTGCCAAAATGAAAGGCATAGTGAGAGGACATGTTTAACAACATTCTTTAGGTGGAAGATGAAGTATGTGTGTGAAGTTTCATGAATATATATCACATACTTTTCAAGTTATGGCCAAGGTTAGATTGCAGGTTAAAGTCTGACGGACGGACGACGTACAAAGTGATCACTAAGTGCCTGCCATGCTACGCAGGCAACACAAAAACTGCTTTACTACTCCGTTTTGAAAAAAATAATCATATAACTCTTAAATACAAGAAATCTGGCCAAATTCACAATGTAGAGAGCATGTTTTATATTGTAATCTAGAACTTTCATTATCATTATGTGCATACCGTCACTAACAAATGTTAGTTTGCATCTTTCTGCTTGAGCTTGCTTTGTAGAGACTAAACACGCCTGGTATTGTAAGTTATACCTAGTGTTGGTGTGTTTTCTATACTGTATGCATGTCACAACCAAATTCAGGGGTTCTGCAATCCATTGCCCGACATGACCAGGACAGGTTGTCTGTTCTAGGGTCTTAGCAAGCGGATTTTTAGTTTACTTGTCAGTAGACCATTTAATTGAGAATTATTTTCTCATAATTATTATGTTTTTTATTCATATGCTATTGTTTATAAGTATGTATAAATTGGACTAATGCAATTCAAATCTTGGCAAGTAATTTCTGCGTGCTCATGGACAAGTACTATAAAATATTTAAAATTTCAAATACACCGGCCAAATATAAAATGGAAATGTTTACATAATTAATACTTTGATTTCCGACCTTATAAAGTAAATACTAATCCAATTAAAAAAAAAAACGTGTGCAATTTTACGATATTGTGAAAATAAGTTTTAGGCTAGACACAACTTTTGTTAAAAAAAAAAAAGATGTAGCAGATCGAACTGGAGGAACAAATAAAATAAAATTCACAATTTGACTTTTATTTTCATTTCAGTTTTGCAAAATTTAGGGTAGGCTCTCCCGTAAATCTAAAAATAAAACAACTCTGGCCTTAACACGCTACGATACCCTACGCTACGCTACTCCTATCAAAGCGTAATTAGGATTTGATTTTAATGAGATTGGAATAAATGATGCGTGACGATATTTCCAGCATTTACATACAAGCATCATAAGCACAAAGCCTGCGGTGGTACGTTTAGGACACATAATTATTTTTCATAAATTTTAACATGTTGAGCGCTCGACTTATTATGTCAGAAATTCTGTTACAAATGGGGCTCGTCCGGGATCCAGGACCGTGTCTGTTAGCATGAAAAAGTATGAAAATAAGTCTGACAGCCGGCCTCCTGATAGATATCTTTGAACCGTGACATACAACCCCTACAGATTGAAATTCGTCCTATGGGTACAGAGAAATTATTTCCATGGGTACAGAAAATCAATTGCATGGTTCTCGGAGTTTACTCAGTCACGGTCCTGCCAGGATCACCAAATGTCACAGGGCTAGAAAAATGTGCAGCCAGATCGGGAATCGAACCAGGGACATACTTATTTTTTCATAACATTTAAGATGTGGAGCGCTCGAGATAATATGTCGAGCGCCCGAGATAATATGTTATGAAAAAATAAGTATGTGTCCTAAACTTACCACAGTACTACAAAGCAGTCATATTCCGTCTTTTTAAGTTTTTAAACTTTCATATGATAGCCTGATTATAATATGCCTGTCGTCATTATTTTAATATTTGTAATGAGAGTTGTATGTTGCTCTGTTTCATTTTGCGCACTGACATGAAACTGAACACACATCGGTCCACACGATTTGTTTGTTTGATGCTTTACGTCATTTTCAACAATATTTAACGGTGCTATGCAGACCACCCACTTTTCCCGGGTAGAACCAGTACTGTACACCTCCCGCCATCCGTAAGAATTGACACTTCCTCACGTATAAGTCGATCTCCCAGTGGTATTCGAACCCGCAGCGGTGAGAGGCGAGAAGGTTTACAGCGCAACGTCGTAAACCCTCGGCCACGGTGACAACCCTTAGACCAGAAAAGGGCCTCGTGGACGAATGAATTGTTTCAAATGAGTTTTCTCGTTAAATAAAGTTTTTATTCTTTCCAACTGTACGCAGACAAACTGCCCGGTTATCGGAATGCCAAAACATAAAAATAAACCGTCTGGTAACCGATATCCTAGAAATTTACCAACAAAAGCACATTAAATGTAATAATAACGGGTCAAATTCGGTATACGTAACTTAAAAGTCGTGATTTTCGCCATCTAAGCGGAAAAAAACCATGTCTATTCAGAAAAAACACTATATGATACACATGCAATGTTATTTACGAGACGGTAAAGTATACTAGTAGTATCTAAATACTGTCGTGTGGGTATGGCGATAGACTCAATATTTCTCCTTAAAGGGACACACGGCAATGTTACAATTTCACGGGGTCCCGTTTGTTTTCCTACATAACGTGCATTTGTTCGATCATAATAATAATAATTATAAGATTAATGTTAAGCAAATTATTTTATATTATTACCTTCGCTTGTACTGCACCAATAATATATTTAAACCTACGGTAAAATAAGACGGGACAAATGAAAACTCAGTCTTTTATTTAATTCTTAGCAAGCAGGTTTAAAGTTAAAATGATACTGGATTAATAAATCGAGCTGCTAATTTCAATATTTAACAAAGCTAGCATTTCTGATATTAACGCTTCTTTTCTCGATTTACATCTCTCTATTGAAACTGGTGAACTAATTAGCAAATGTATAACAAGAGAGATGATTTTAATTTTGATATTGCTAATTATCCCCAATTAGATGGGGATGTTCCCCGAGCAACTTCTTATGGGGTATATGTGTCTTAACTTATTCGTTTTTCTAGAGCTTGTACTCGAGTTGAGGACATTAATATTCGTAATCTTTGTATAACTAAAAAGCTTCTCCATGTATCAACCCTAAATGTAACAAACCGCCAAAGGTAACAACAACGAAATTACGAAAGCCATGTGTAACAAAATTTCGGCAAATGTAACAATTTTCCGCTAAATGTTACAAAATCAGTTTTCGCTAAAAGTTACAAATATGTGCCATACGTAACACAAGTTTAGGTTCCGCTGAAAGTTACAACCACTTCGCTAAATGTTACAACTAATTAAACATCACCTGGTATGTTCTTCTTTGTATGTCGTTTAAGAAAACTCGAATTATTTTTAACATAACCATCAAAGTTTCGGGAATACAATAAAAACAAACTATTTTATAAAAAAAAATAGTGAACCATTGTTCTTCTGAAAGGCAGCCCAGCCTTTCTGTGCTTTCAGTGCTTTGATTGATTTTGCGTAGTCTGAAAGGCTCCTTGCCAAGAAAGCATAGAATTAAGATTATATGTTCTGTTTGGCGATTTTGTAGAGACAAAAACGTTTACAGGCCAAATAAATATTATTATATCTCACTGTTAACACTCCATTATATTAAATTTCCTATACCCCAAAGTGAAGCAATACCAGATGGCTTCTTGTTTTGACGTCAGAGTAAGACATGTTGAAATGGCACCCCTCCATGTGGTCGGTATAATAAAATAAATATCGATTGATTGATTGATTGATTGATTGATTGATTGATTGATTGATTGATTGAAAAAACAAACGATGTAAACATCGCCAGTCCATGCCTTCAAACACCCAAAAATGAAACATACTTTACTGACGCCAGTCGAGTTTTTTTGTTTTCTTCGTGTATTAGTCGTATTTCAGTTCAATATGGACGCAAATGTTTGCTATGTTGGTATGCTCGCTATAGAAAGTGTTAAATAAATACTTTAGTGTTTAGATCCCGCTGGTCTAAGTATTCAGAAATGTAATAATTGATTGACTGAGCTTCCGATGCCGAGTGGTTAGAGTCTCTGACTTGAAATAAATGGCCTCTCACCGCTCGGGGTTCGATACCTCATAGGCCTAGGAATCTTTATGTGTAATTACATAGGTGCCCGACCGTGAAAGAAAATTACCCGGAAGGGGACCTGGGGTCTTCTTCCACCAATGGAAGCTGGAATGTCGCCATATGACCTTAGCTGTTGGTGCGACTATAATATCCAATTCAATTCAATTGAGTTCTTTGAATCTACTTTTCATAATACGATATGTATACTGAACAAAAAAAGTTTAGCACGACATTTGAGGGACATACATGATTAAACATATGAACAATGATATACTTGTTTGAATATACACTCAGCAAAACTAAAAAGTATCTACTTTGTTTTCCTGCAAAATCTGAGACAGTGAGAAAGAACTAACAATTGTAGCACAATTTTCTTTTAATATCATCTTTGTTTGATGTTCACACAAAATTTCATCGAAATATACCATAAAATAACAAAATAAATCACAATTTAAAAACGTAGGTGTGAAAACGAAATTAACAAAACTGAACAAATATAATGGTTAAAGACAATAGCGCAGATTCAGCAGTCTAAGTCTATTCAAATACACAGAAAAATATTCAAAGCCTAACTAATATTTTATGTGTCCACCGTTACACCGAATACATGCAAGAATGCGACATCACATGCTTCTGACGTAACGTCTTACGAAGTCTGGAGCTAATGCGTTCCAGCTGCTGCAAGGTCCTGAACACTTTGGATAGGGTCATCCTGACGTACAAGACGTCCCAAATATGCTCGATGCTTCGTTAGTCGCTACGTTTGAAGCATGCGACATCGCATTTTTGAGTGTATTCGGTGTAACGGTGAGCACATGATATATTAGCGAAGTTTTGAATATGTTTCTGTGTATTTGAATGGACTTAGACTGCTAGATCTGTGCTATTGTTGTTAACTTTTACATTTTTTAAGTTTTGTTAATTTCGTTTTCACACCTATGTTTTTAAACTGTGGTTTATTTTTTAATTATTCGGTATATTTCGATGAAATTTTGTGTGAACATCAAAGAAAGATGTTATTAAAAAAAAATCATGCTACACTCTTTAGTTCTTTCTTATAGTCTCAGATTTTGCAGGAAAACAAAGTGGATACTTTTTAGTTTGCTGAGTATAAGTCAGAGATGTAATAAACCAACTAACGCAAAAAATAAACCCTATGGATAGGTATTTTGTTTAATTCAAAATTAACGTCTCATGTAATAGAGCTTGGTAATTTCAATATTAAAGAGTCCTTGACAGTCAGAATACAAATATTAAATATTAGAAATCAATATTAAGGATATTCCTCAAACTAAGACAATCATAATTTCGATCAAACATTTTCTTGTGAAACAAATACATGTACATTTTAACAAAGATTTCAGTTATTCATAATTCAGATAGAGCATCATCAAATAAACTGGCCAATCAGTGACCAGAAATAAGACATATCTAATACCTTCTGGTAATTAAAAACTCGTGTTTATCCTTGATTTTCAACCAAGTTTACTTTTAAAATTAATGTATCTACTATCTGATTCTTTTTAAAACCCTGCATATTTCATTCACATTCATGCAAATTGATTCAATATATGTATCTTTCAATCTTCAAAAAAAGTATCGTCTTTTTACTCTGGTAAATGTTTTTATTTTACTATAGAATCTAAGGATAAAAACCGAATAACACAAATTGTATCACCTACCGAAAATAAGACACAATCTCAACATCTCTGAAATGATAATTTATGAATATTAGCTTTTGAAATTACCTGTTTAACATGTAATCATGAAATGAATTTAACTTAAACTTTTAAGTTCAATACAAAGCCTGTGAATTACACATTCTCAGCAACAACTTCATTAGCACGACATCCGTTGTAGTGGCGTCCTAGGCCGAGTGGTTAGAGTCTCTGACTTAAAATCACTTGCCCCTCACCGCTGTAGTTCGATCCCTCAGCGGCCTAGGAATCTTTATGTGAGGAAGCTATCCAGCTGGCTTGCGGAACGTCGGTGGTTCTACCCAGGTGCCCGCCCGTGCAGGAAACGTGCCCGGAGGGGCACCTGGGGTCTTCCTCCACCAGTGGAAGCTGGAAAGTCGCCATATGACCTTAGCTGTTGGTGCGACTAGAAACTCCAATTCAATACAATTATTTTCTTTGTATCGTAAAGTCACAATAGAAATAAAACAAGAATTAATTTAAAGGGACACGCGGCAATCTTGAAGTAGGTACACATTAATATTTCTATTTTAAGTCCTTTATAGACAACATGTCAGGGGCGTACCTGGAGCATTTTGAAATGTAGGCAAAATATGAGAATCGTAGCTGCGAACCGAGCAGCGACGGTGCGAGTGGGGGGTAGGTGTGAGAGGGGGTCCCCCTCCCGCAGGTTGGGGTTTGGGATCCCCCAAGAAAATTTTGAAAATTAGGAGGCAAATGATGCGTTCTCAAGCTATATTTTTTCACTTTAGCTGACGAATTGTACGCATTGGCGTACGTGCGTATGCCTGGATACGCGCCTGCATGTCAAGATAAGCATCGGTCACTCAATTATTATTACGTATAGATGCGTTTGATAATAATATTCTGAGAATGTGTGATAATTTAAAGCATTTGATATTACTGTGATATGGTTGTATGCATTATCTGCTGCACCTACTGCTGTGGCTATTTTTGAGTCAGATGATACGACTGTGGAAACTGTGAATACAAAATACATCTTTTGTCACCAATTCTAGTCTGCTACTTTAGTGAGATCCGACGATGCATTTTCTGAGTTTGTTTGTTTGTTTGTATGGTGTTTTACGTCATTTTCAACACATGCATGGTTATATATGACGGTCGATTTTTTTTGTGGTGGAAGCAGATCACCCATCTTTCCTGGGTAGAACCAGTACTGTACACCTCCCGCCATCCGTAAGAATCGACGCTTCCTCACTTACAAGCTCTGAGTGAGATTCGAACCCGCAGCGGTGAGAGGCGCAGGTTTACAACGCAACGTCGTTAACCATTCGGCTACGGAGACGCTTTTACTGTGACTCCTAACCGTAGAATAATATCTAACAGCATTTAAACATTGACCTGTGATGACCATTCCAGCACAGTCATACGTATTCAACATTCAAACTGTTCCCATTCGAAGGTTGAATGCATTCGAAGGTTGAATGCAGGGCGATGGTAAAATTAAAATTAAAGCCAAACAAACAATCGAATTATAGACCGAGTTTCATGAGAGTGTTTTTGGTCAAGCAAATTTCTCTTAGGCTCGTTCTTGGTACAGCAAACCGGACTGTCCGCCCTATCGGAGTATATCCTCCGAAAACGTCAAACCATAGATGTAAATTAGTTAGTAAAAGACAAAACTGGGAGAGGTATGGTGATTTGGGGATTCTCAATTCAAACTCACAAACAAGTTTCATCTAATAGTTTCGTCTTCTCAAGATCTTTCGGCGTAAAAGTCAACTACTCGTTGCACGTGTAAAAACATATACTTTATTGTTCTCCCATGTGCGATGAATAAATTTAAGCGCAATCTGTGTCAACTGTGTCCATGTAAAGTGATGAAAGTGATTGAATATGTTGCTTCTATGCGACATTGTGAGAGCCGTGACAATACATTAACACATAATTTCACTAACATTCGGCAATATGATTCGCTTTATAAAACTATAAAGGAGTTTGTATGCATATTCCTCAAACCTCGACTTTGTGTTAAGCATGAGGAGAGAATATATTCTGACAGACAGATATTTTTGTGTGGTGTTTAGATCATTTTGTAATACCAACTTGAATTTCGTTTTATTAGGGTAAATAAAGTACGAACATCAAGGTATTCGTTAAATGGTTTGAAGTAGTTCATATTATAATGTTTTATTATTAATTAACTGACCTATAATAGCCGTGTTGTACTAGAAACTCTACCCATAATACGACGCAAACTCGGCCATTATGAACCGGAAGTCGGCCAATACGAAAAAAAAGAAGGTCAATATGAAGAAATTCGCCAATACGAGCTTAAGTGACGTCATTCACTTTAAGAGACGTCATTAACGCTCGCTTATCAACTTATAAATTAAATTAATTAACGCTACTATAAATCAACGCAAATCTTGTCAAACTAATATTAATAGCCATTAAACAAGATTCAGTTCAATTCAATTTACTCATTCAGTCATTATTTCTCCAACCAATACGTTATAATGCCTCCTTACTGTACACTCGATCACATAACGTTGAGACAACATAATCATAATCACGACATAACGTTGGGCAGAATAAAGGTAACTCTACCGAATACACACTAAACATTAACATAAGATCATATTATTAGAATAATCATCAATGCAATTTAGATACAAACCTGTTTCCCTTACAAAAGGGCTCTACATGCGGCCAAATAAAATTGTGTGCGGTATGAATTTCAATATGAAAATATGTTGGTTCTTATCTGTTTCATTGCGTTATAGTCATTAACGGCCTAATGGAATACCATAGTAAATTGCGTAACAGTAATTATCGACGCAGCGGGGTAATAACCATACATCACGCCCCTCACTGTGGTATCCCATTAGGCGGTTAATGACTATTACGTAATGACACTGATAAGAGCCACAGGTTTGTATCTCGGTTAACACTCCCAAATACACCCACCCACCAACCCTCTGACACCCACAACGAAACCATACGTATTACCCAGGACCCACACCCCCACGCCACCCATACATACAGGCATACACATATACACTTACATCGACTTGAAACTGAATAAATCATACGTTAACAATTTATCGATCAATTATTATTTCGTTTTTTTTGGGTGTAAAACCTGGGAGCTCGATTGTAAGTGAGACCGCATCGATGGCAGGAGGTATGCATTACTTGTTGTAACCAGGCATAAGTGGGTGGTCTGCCTCCACCACGATTTTTTATTTTAAAAAACATACATAGCCTAAATTATTCCGGAAAATGACTTAAACGCCAAACAAACAAAACACGTGTGCATACAAATAGGCGAAAGTAAGTGTATCATGTGCAGTAAATGATTTATTTAGACAGACAAGCTTATTTAAAACACACAAGTACATTCATACAGGCGAGACACCATTTAAATTTTGCGTGTGCAGTAAAGGATTTATCCAGTCGACTCAGCTTATAAAAACATGCGCATGCATACAAACGAGAACTCATTTAGGGGTGGTGTGCCGTGTAAAGGATTATTCCTGTCAGACACTTTTACAAAACACGCATACATAAAGAAGAGACAACGTATAAGTGAAGCATTTGCAGTAAAGTATTGACCGAGTCGGGCAGTTTTAACGAACGCGTGCACATACAAACGTGTGAGACACCATATACATGTAGCATATGCAGTAAAGGATTTATCGAGTCAGGCAATCCTATAGTACATACACGCATACATACAGACGAGAAACCATATAATTGTAGCTAGTGCAGTAAGGTATTAATCCGCCCGAGTAATGTTAACAAACACTTGCGTTTCATACAGTCGAGATACCATATTAGTGTAGTTGAAGAAACAAACCCGCCAAATAACGGCAAAATTACATCACACAACCGTTTATCAAAACTATATCCATGTGTTCAGGTCAGATAATAATGTACATGTATCGATTAAAAGTATTGCAGTGCGGACCTACGATGCCAGTTCGGACGCTGTGGTTTCAATAGGACCCTATATCTCATTTTCTTAAAATACCCGTGATTGAATATGCGTCAAATGGATTAGGAGTTGGTAACTCTTCGACGCTCCAGTTATTTGGTTTGGCTTGGCTGGTTAAAACCGTTTATATTGTGTCTATAGAGTTTGGATTCTCAAAATATGTAAGTGATATATGTATACGTCCTCGTCAGTAGGTTTAGAAACGGTGTACATATGTTGGAAAATCATGCCTGTTGATGGTTAAGGACTCTATCGAGTCAAGCAGTCTTTAAAACAAATATTCCCATACATACAACCAAGACACCGTATAAATGTAACATGAACAATAAAGTTTTTGTGGTAATCGTATCAAACACATGCGCGTTCAGGCGTTCATACAGCCTAGATACATATACGTGTAGTTAAAGATTTACCAAGTCAAACAGACTTGTAAATCACATGCTAATACACACTGGCGAACAAATCGTATGCAGTTCCTTCAGAGAAGATGTAACCCGCAATAAACACGTGCTTATGCATACACGGAGCCATTCGAGTGTACATATTGTGACGAGAAATTTACTAGGACTCTCAAGAAACGTGTGTGTGTACATACTGGCGAAAGGCCGTTGAAGTGTACACAATGTGACGAAACATTGCTGGGACTCTCAGGAAACATATTTGTGTACATACTGGCGAAAGGCCGTTGAAGTGTAAACAATGTGACGAGACCTTTACACATAGACCGACTCTGTATATACATATGCATATGCGAATTGGTGAGAAGACGGTGTATTTTGCTATATTTTGGGAAACATAGCCCACACCGTCAGATTTGGGAATTACATCGCGATTTTTTATAAAAATTGGGAAATAAAACAATAAAACATCTTTCATACTGTTTACCGTAAAACATGGATCAACAGCGGCATTTAAAAGCATTTCCATACTCAATACTTGTCAAATGTTTGATACTTTTCGGTGTGTGTGTGTTTTTTTTCCTCTTTCAGTTGGGAGTTTTTGTCTCAAGAATGGGATAAAGGATATCTTTTGGCATTGGGAATATGACCCAATATTGGCTATAAAAACAGCCTAAAAAACACTAAAAGACGGTCACGTTTACGTAATGTAACGAGACTTTCACGCATAGGGGGACTCGCAATAAACTTATGATTATACGTTCTAGTGATAAAAAATAAGACATGATGTGAGCTGTACATAGTTTGACATGGTAGTGACGAGATAAATAGTTATTAGAATCAAATAGGATAATTATGTTATTATGGTGAGATAAATCTTCTGCATATTATACCGAAATATGTTTGTGCATACTACCCGACTTCAGAAATGCCGTTTTCACTCATTAAATGTGACAGGTCTTCCACTGACAAATGTGTATTCCCTTTCCCTTAATTTTCAGCTTATAAAATTATTGAAAACATAATTACAGTTTTACCAGAACTTTACAACATTAGTTGATGTATACAAAGAAACGATCGTGTACATACGTGTTGCTGTCGTTGTAAAACGCGACATTATTTAGATATTGATGAAGAGAAAACAATGAAAATAATTCTCGGCATATTTAGATTGTCGACATAGGAAGAGGAAACCAAGAAAATCATAGAAAGGAAAGAATAATGCAAACTTTAATATATGAATTTTATTGAAAACGCTCGTGCGTCCTTTTTATAAACCACTTATTGCTTGTGTGTCCATTTCATGCGTTAACCTGATATAAAAGAAGAAAGAAAAAGAAAGAAAGAAAAAAATTAGATTTAAGTGATAGTTTTAAACATGTAATATATTTTTTTTCCAGTAAAACAGTATATTTAATATGTGAATCATATGTTTTTCGTATGTTTCAGTTATCTGTTGAACTTTTTGATAAAATAATATGACAGTAAAGCCCACTGTCACGGTGATAATATTGGTAGAATGTTGCTTTAACGCATATCTTCTATTTGTGCGTGTGTAATAATAATGGTTAGCTCAGTAAATATGGTAATGTTTTGAAATATGTTTTAATTGTGGAAATATCTGTTATAATTTAGGCCAGGCCTTCGTTTCCCAAATGTTCTCCAAGAAGCGAAAACGGGGTTGGCTGGTTAAACATGCATTGTTACATTATAACGCGAAAGAAAATATGTTCAGTTATTATTTAACTGTTCCATTGTATAATGGTGTTTGTTTATGTTTTCGTTTATATTGAATGTGTTTTATTGTTTATTTTGTAAATGTCATTTTCTTTTGTCACATGTTTTAAGGTTCGGGATATGCCTTTGAGTTGGTTCGAACTTGATATTATTTCACACTCTGAAAATGTTAATAAATGAGGATATACTGAATAAAAAATACTTCAAATTTTTTAAAACACAATTGGCTTATTATACTGGTACGAAAAAGCAACTGTAGCAGTTGGATATATGGTGCTATATAGATTTGTGTGACCCCAATTTTCCTAAAAGTACCCATTTGCGTACATTACACCAAACTGTTTAAAAATGTAATAATATGAATAAAAATAGTATTAAATGCAAACAACATACATCAGTGTACACGGTGCCAGTGTTTTCTTTCTGTGGTTTGTGTTTGCTTGCCAATGAAAATGTTCTGAAATGTTTGCATTCACCATGCAAGGATGACGCCATTTGCAATTTCTCCCGAAACCAGCAGTGACGATAACCAAAAGCGTTATTGGCAATAAAAATAACTTCAGTGTTTACAGATAATTCTAATTTGTAATAACAATGATCATACCTTTTATATTCCTCTGTTCAGATTACTCTATCGCTTGTCCTTGTAAGGAAATTCATGGTTTGAAAAAAGATCTCCGGATTTGTTTTGCTTTGAAAATTAAGAAAAATTAATCCGCATTTTCGAATTTCTATACACTGTCATATTTGAACACAATTCGAAAGCGATTATCATCATTGTGTTTATTAGCAGGTGGGAAATTAGAAATAGTGATGATTTTATCGAGCAAAATTAAAAAAACTACCGTTGTCTTTACGGATTATTTATGCGAAACTACTTCCGGCCAAGTGAAGCTGGCCATTGTTCGTGAATGTCAACGCTGTTAAGGGTACTGATTTCTCGCTGATTATATTGGTTTTTGGTGTGGTAAGTATTCAGGCTTGTCAGAAATGAAATTATTGAAGCTACGAACAATAGATCGTCGTCCGATCTTTGTTATTATTTCCGCGATCTTTGATTAAAACGATGATTTTTGGGACCGGAAGCTTTTGTTGTAAACATGAAAAATAGAAAAAAATATTTTTAAAAACACTTTTGTATTTTATGGCAATGATATAACGTGGATATATTGAAACAAAATATGCATGGGTAAGTAAATTTTGTAAAAAAAAATTCTTGTTACTTTTTTCGATTTGTAAACAAATGTATGCTATTTTGTATGGTGTCCATGTTCAGTCAGAAATAACCAGATGGTATGGTGTTGCCTTGAAAAATACACCAAAATCCCAATTTCTATTCCAAAAGTATTAGGGTTTGGTAAATTTTTTAACATTGATAGTATTAGTGTTTGTTTTGATATTGTTTTGTGAAAATGGTAAAACATGGTAAATGTAAACCTCCGGCAAAGAGGCGGTTTGGTATGGCCAGTGGCATGCATTCTAAGAGAAGAAGACGTGCAAAGACATTAAAAGTAAAGTATTCATGCTCCTTGTCTGAAAACCGATTGAAAATATCCAAACGTAAAGTCAGGAAATCTTACAAAAGATTGCCAAGGCAGTTGCGAGAGAATGCATTGGATTGCAATCTGTATCGATGTCAGCATACAGGTGAAAGTCTGAAGTTTGTTATAAGGAAATTATGTGCAGTAAATGTGAATGGCTATAGAATGATTAATCTTGACAAACTACAAGATCATTTTAATTTCATGATGAAGCACATGGTGCTATGTGGTCCGGCACGAGATTTGGTTTTGTTGGATAAATCACCTGTGAAGATTGTGTCAGAAGTTCGAACACAGGGTCTAGCTTCAACACTTCTTGTACGATGTGTTGGGTGTAAGTCAGATTTCAAATTTGAAACAAGTGCAAAATTGAAGGGAGAGCACAGCAGTCGCTACGATATAAATGTTCGAGCAGTTTGGGGTTCAATTGTGACTGGTAATGGTGCCGCGCATTTGAATGAGATGATGGCTACAATGGATTCGCCAGGATTATCGAAACATGCTTTCAGTAGCATTGAACAGGAGATTGGGAGTTGGTGGGAGAAGTACTCTTCCAGTGAATTATTGGCTGCAGGTTAATTTCAGATACATTAGTTACTTTCTTTTAAATTATTATTTGAAAGGTCCAGGACAGGATTTTAATATCATTTCCTATAATTTGTCCTGAATTAAAGCAATGGTTGAAAAGTTTAAAATGTTCACATAACGTTCTTTGTTAGCAGTGTCAATCACTAATTTCATATTCCATTGTATATGTACTCATGTGTATTACAACCTAGAATGATTTTGATGCGTTTCAACAGTTAAACATATAACACTGCTCATTTTATTAGCTCGACTATTCGAGGAATAAGAGAGCTTATGTAATCACCCCGGCGTCCCACATCAAGGTTTGCGTGTAAGCTGTGTTTACAAGTCTATATCTCTTACATTTCTTACCCTAGCACAACCAAATTTGCTTCCTTATACCATTATCATAAGGGCTGCTTAAGTATTTTTGGTTCCTGTAACCCCTGGGCTCCCATTGAACCCAAATTCTGATAGCCCTTAAAATATGTCTGTTTCACATCAAATTTTGTGTGTAAGCTGTGTTTACAGGTCTATATCTCTTACATTTCTTGTCCTAGATGAACTAAATTTAGGAATTGGTTTCCTTATAGTATGTTGTAAACGGTTGGATAAATAATTTTGTCTTCTGCAAATTCTGGACTCCCATGGAACCCAAATTGTGATGGCCTATACAATGTGAAATAAAGGCAGATTTAGGTTTGCATGTAAGCATGTATATATCTATAATTTTGGTTTGGGATTTGTTATAGCATTATGCATGTTATTACTTCACCCATATTGGGGCACCCCCCCCCCCCCCCCCCACCCCTCCACTCCACACCACACCTTTTCCTTTTTTACTACATATTTCTGTCTTGTTTTAGTCAATTCTTACACATATATGTTGCCCCCTCCCCCACTCCCGCCTCTCACCCACGCTCCCACCCACCTTCACTTGAAACATTTTTTTTTTTACATATTTCTGTGTAGTTTTGATCAATTCTTACACATAGTTATGTTGTGCTCCCAACCCCACCCCACATTGTTGTAGCCTTGTTTTCTGATGGTATATACTAGCTATAAATTTATTATTCTCTGAAAAATCGAATAGTCGAGCTGCGCTGTTCTCCGACAGCTCTTGTTAATGTTCTTCTTTCTTTATGAACGCAATGCCATTTAGGCGCTATAATGTGTCTTGACGCTGTGGGGGATTCATGTTAATGTGAATTATGTTTAATGATTTTATTGCAAACGTTATGTGATAAAAAATAACTATTCAACTTGTTCCCATACCATAGAACATTTCTGAAACTTGTTATGATTTATTTTTAATTTAACTCATCAAAAGAGTCGTTAGAATTAAAAATTAGTCACAGCTTGTGTCATAAATCGTATATGAAATGGGTAATTATTTAACATTGTTTATGTACATGTTAATTTTTCAAAGTTTACAAGATTGTTGATATCAATGACAGCTGACATGATTTTGAAATCCAGTAGACCGATACAGGCCCTGTTGTTTGAAAGTTTCTAATTCATTATGTTCTTCGGTTTACGAGTATGGGGCATCGGCGTCACATTAAATTCTTAACAATGTTTTCCTTGTATTTTGTAAATTTGGCACATACCTATAAAATGATAACTTTTTTCAAATCATATTATAAATTATTGGAAGTAAGTAACGTGTAATTATGAAAAATAAGGATTTCAGCGTGATGCGTGGTATCACCAAGCACTTATTAAAATTGGGATTTGAATCATATGAAAGAGATTGTCATAATTAACAAAACATATTCACTGACAATTAATTTGACTGAATTGCAAGAAGTATTTTAATTCTTGCAATTACGATTTATGGAAGAGGACCCGTCGGACACCTAGGAAAAGCCCGACATTTGTAGTTAATTTTTGTGTTGCCTGCCTGGCAGGGAAGACACTTGGGAATCACTTTGTTAGTCCGTGCCAGGATATTTTTGGAGAAAAATGGAATATATACCAGAATATATTCATTTATTATAAAAATTGTAGATAAACATTTTCAATAAAACATAAAGAATAACATTTATTTATAGTAAATCAAAGTGAAGAGGTTAACACACTGCTTTGTAATAACTACCTACTCACGTGTGAAATGATCAGTTGAGCTATTGTGATCACTTTTTCTCCTTTGACGGTGCATTCTTAAGAAAATCGCCTTGGTAACAGTTCGGGATTTTTTGGCAAAATTAACATGACCAATCACTGATGCACAGGCCAATGGATTTGAATTTTATTACATAGCTCAACGCCACATTGAAGAAATTGCCACCATTACCGTAAGAAGGCAACAACTATGAAATATTATTTCAACAAGCGCATTTGAGATTTTAACAGTTGTTTTACCAAGTCACCAACGACTGTTGTAGTATCAAGTTCAGTAAACTGAATTGGCCAGAAGTGTCCAAAGAGTGGAATTGGAGGTTGTGCATAGGGGAAAAAAGCATTAACATTCCTATGAAACTAAAAAATGCAGAGGTTAAAAGTTTTCCCCAATAATGTACCATGAACTTACGGTCCTGTATCGATTTTCTGAAATGGTGACCCTGGGGTCAAACTTGCACAAACTTCATATGGGTGATTTAGGGACACACTACTACCTGAGTTTTTAACATTTTTGAAGTACATGAATTTAGCGTTTTTTCACGCAATCAATTCATTACAAATTATACATGTATACATAAATGTTAAAATAGGAGCTGAAGAAAGACGAATTGCGATCGAAAAGGGCAACTATCATGAGGGCGTTCCAGCAATTGCAGTTATAGCAGATGGTGGATGGTCCAAAAGAAGCCACAAGCACTCTTACAATGCCCTTGGTGGAGTTGGTATCATTATTGGCAAGGAAACTGGCAAAATCCTATACATGGGCATAAGAAATAAATATTGCTACATTTGTTCCCGTGCAGATACTTTGCATGAAAAACCAAACGAGCATGTTTGCTTTAAGAACTGGACGGAGAGCTCCCAAGCCATGGAGGCTGACATTATAGTTGAGGGTTTTCAAAAGGCTGAAACCATGCATGGTGTTAGGTACATGCAACTGGTTGGAGACGGGGATTCATCTGTTTTTGCTAAAATACGAGAAGAAGTGAAAGTGTGGGGATGTAAAGTAGAAAAAATAGAGTGTGCGAACCATGTTTGCAAGTGCTTGCGTTCCAACCTTGAAAAACTAGTTGAAAGCAATGCAAATTACAAAGGGCAAAAAAAACTGTCAAAAGCAACAAGAGTCCGCATCGTGAGCGCGGTAAGATGTGCTGTGAGAGTGCGTTCCAAAGAAAAAGACAAAAAAAAGGCTGCAAATCAAATGGCCAAAGATATTAGAAATAGCATCCACCACATTTTTGGTAACCATCAGAGCTGTTCCGACTTCTGCAAAGGTAATAGTAAGAATATGGAAGGTAATGTCAGTCATGATACATGTATGGAAGACAGTTCAACCTCAAATGACCAGCCCACAGATCTATGCACAGATACATCAGCATTGTGGTCAGAAGGGTCGTCTGTACAGGCCCAAGATAATTCCAGGTACAGCACCAGCCTCCTGTACAGTGATCTAGACACCGCAATGCTCCAGGATGTGTCTCTTCTGCTTGATCGGGTTGCCGCCAAAAGCCACAGACTTATAGAGAATACCACCACAAATTTAGCTGAGTGCTGGATGCATATGCGGACCAAATTTGATGGTGGTAAGGTGTACAACATATGCAACCGGGGATCCCGGAACACTCGCTGTTACGGTGGACTAATCCGAATGAATGTTGGGCCACAATGGGCACCAAAGGTTTGGCAAACTTGTACTGGATCACCACCAGGCCACAACTTTGTTAAGCTGTACACAGACAGAGAAAAGCATCTTCACGCGTGCAATGCTGACAAGAAAAAGCCTGAAGCAACCCAACAGCGTTGGAAGAGAAAGATGGGATCACTTAAAGAAAGCTCTACCAAAAAAGCGAAACAGTCGTATGGTCCTCACGCTTTAGATCACGAGGCCGACATAACTGATGAAGAACTTGCCACCAAATATTCTGAATACCTAAAAAAGCATATTGAACTTCCATTACAGCAAATTAAAGCTATTGACAGTCTTACAGTATCACAATCTCAATCGCAAGTTTGGCATGATGAACGAAGAAAAAGAATAACAGCATCAAATTTTGGACTTATAGTTAAAAGAAATCCTAACATTCCAGTGAAAGCAATAGTTAAAAATTTATTATACAGTAAATTCAAAGGCAATGAACATACTATGCATGGATTGCAACAAGAACGCATCACAGTACAAGAATACATTTTAAAGAAAGCAGAAGAGAGTGTCAACATTCAAGTTCAAAACAGTGGACTTATTATACATCCCGAAATGAAGTATCTAGCCGCTAGCCCAGATGGTATTGTTGTTGAAAATGGAGAAGTCTGTGGACTGATAGAAATGAAAAATGTTTTAAAGAACAAAAACATTAATTTAAATCAAGCAGCTAAAACTCAAAAGACATTCTGTTTGGAATTTGTAATGGACAGTTACAGTTGAAAGAAAATCACAACTATTACATACAATGTCAAGCTTTGCTTGAAATATCTCAGTTACCGTGGATTGATTTTATAATAAGATCCGTTAACCCATATCAAATTCATATTGAAAGAATTGTTCAAAACCAAAATCTCACCCAACTATGGCTTCCCAAGCTTGAGGCATTCTACTATCGAGTGTTATTACCAGAGTTATCATGTCCCAGAGAAGGAAAACTTCCAGGAATACGAGAACCTGGTAAATGGGTAGGTTACTGAAAAGCAAATTGTAAAATAACATACGCTATTTATGCTAAATTGTAATTAAGCCCATATGTATACTGATATATAACTTCCTACAAGGGACATTCACGTCATCTTTTACTAGTTTCAGGTTTATAATATTTGTGTGAAATGTAAGGATAGTCTCAGTGAAATTATCATAAACAGTAATTACCATTTCAGAGATCAGCAGAGCTTATGCCGTGGTGCGGCGTCCGTCGTCCGTCCGTCTGTCCGTCCGTCCGTCCGTCCGTTAACTTTTATTTGTTGCGACTACTCCTCTGAAACTACTGGATGGATATTCATAAAACTTTACAGAAATGTTGCCCATGAAATCTAGTTGATCCTAGCAAAAATTCATGTTGATGTGAAATCCAAGATGGCCAACAAAGCTAAAAATAGATTTTTTAAATACAAGTTTGTAGCGAATACTTCTTGAAAACTATAAGTGATATTGATATGGGACTTTTTCTAAAATGATCAGCATGACATGATGTTGGTCCTTGTGGAAAATCGTTTTGATTTGGCGTTAAACATGGCTGCCAGCGGCCATCTTTGTTTACATAGAGTTATATAATGAAAACTTGTAGCGACTACTCCTCTGAAACTACTTGACGGATTTTCATGAAACTTCACAGTAATGTTGCTCTTGATGTCTAATTGATCCTAGAAAATTTCAGGTCGGCCGGAAATTCAAGATGGCCGCCATGGCTAAAAATAAATTTTCAAAATACAAGTTTGTAGCGACTACTTCTTGAAAACTATAAGTGATATTGATATGGGACTTTTTCTAAAATGATCAGCATGACATGATGTTGTTCCTTATCAAAAATCGTTTTGATTCGACGTTAAACGTGGCTGCCAGCGGCCATCTTTGTTTACATAGAGTTATATAGTAAAAACTTGTAGCGACTACTTCTCTGAAACTACCTGGCGGATTTTCATGAAACTTTACAGGAATGTTGCTCTTAATGTCTTATTGATCCTAGCAAAATTTTCGATTGGCCAGAAATTCAAGATGGCTGCCACAGTTAAAAATAGATTTTAAAAAAATAAGTTTGTAGCGACTACTTCTTGAAAACTATAAGTGATATTGATATGGGACTTTTTCTAAAATGATCAGCGTGACATGATGGTTATCCGAGTCGAACATTATTTTGATTCGACATTAAACATGGCTGCCAGTGGCCATCTTTGTTTACATAGAGTTATATAATGAAAACTTGTAGCGACTACTCCTCTGAAACTACTTGACGGATTTTCATGAAACTTCACAGAAATGTTGCTCTTGATGTCTTATTGATCCTAGCAAAATTTCAGGTCGGCTGGAAATTCAAGATGGCCGCCATGGCTAAAAATAGATTTTCAAAATGCAAGTTTGTAGCGACTACTTCTTGAAAACTACAAGTGATATTGATATGGGACTTTTTCTAAAATGATCAGCATTACATGATGTTGGTCCTTGTCAAAAATCACTTTGATTCGATGTTAAACATGGCTGTCAGCGGCCATCTTTGTTTACATAGAATTATATAATGAAAACTTGTAGCGACTACTCCTCTGAAACTACTTGACGGATTTTCATGAACTTCACAGGAATGTTGCTCTTGATGTCTAATTGATCCTAGCAAAATTTCAGGTCGGCCGGAAATTCAAGATGGCTGCCACGGCTAAAAATAATTTTTCAAAAAACAAGTTTGTAGCGACTACTTCCTGAAATCAAAATCAATCAGTAGAGCTTCAAGGTCATTGACCTCTTGTTTTTATATTATTCTTTAACAAATAATACTTTATAATGAACTTAACCATTACGTCCAATTATTGTACACTTCAGTTTGAAGACAAGAAGGTGAAGAAGAAACGAGCAGCTACCAGCAAAAAGTGTCCCCCCAATTTCCCCGAAGCCTGGTTGTAGCCAAAGTACATGTAACTTCGCCAAAAAACAACAGATCGGATCAACTAATGACCTAAACACCCATCAACAGAAAGAAAGTCAACAGTCAGCAAGGTACGATAAGAAATAATTGTTAATGTTACAATTGTAATACATGCTTTATTTCTCGATTTCCTTTCTGTTGTCTCATGTCCAAGTTGGATTTAGTGCTCAGTGAGTATTAAAGTACAATGTCATTTTTCATAGACGGTTGGTCTATTACCAGTTGATTGTCAAACCTACCTTTAGGCCCGCTGAGCTATTGCAAACAAGTATGTATTGTGACATTAATGAAGATGAGAAATTTTTTCCCACATTCCTAAATCACTTCAAATTCTTAGGGCACTTGTTATAGTCTGCTTACCGGTATTATTATTAAAGTACAAATTCTGTAAACTAAACAAACGTATATTATTCACAGGCAAACTGAACACACTTCAAGTATCGAGACACATGCAGATATATCTCAGCAGAAACAAATTCAACAGTCATCAGCTAAGTATGTTATACATTCTTTGATATCGTTCAGTTCTACTTTGTATTTATTACTTGTCAGCGGTATGGTTACTCCTCACTTTGCCTATGTACTGTGTTGTCCATGTTGTGTGAAATTAGCTTTCTGCATACACATTAACATCTAATTTTCCTTTTAAAGTCAGAGTCTGGCATGAAACTTTAATGACACTCCTGTATCTGCCATGCTAAAAAGCATTTCTTGTCACGTTACATTTTACTTTTTGTTGAGAAATGTTTCAAATATAAAATATACAAGCTACAGTAATGTAATGTAGCTTTTAACTCAGAATTGCCCTCGAAATGTATATGGCTCATTGGATGAATGAATAAATTGGGGTTTCACATGTTATTAGGGAATTAGAAGGTAAAAACGATAGTAAATTGCCAACATACACCCACATTCACAATAATATATGCAGTTTATATTTGCTATGCATTCAATGTTTTTACCATACTAAACATATTTATTGCTACATTTCTTTACAGCCTATATAGTCATTTAGTAGCTGCATTTGGACATGAAACTCAATTCCCAATTTTACCTTTAATTTTTAACAGACGTGCTACAAGAGGGAGCGTGAAATTTCTTGGGCGACGAATACAGCATGAATGGAAAGACAGTGATGATGCCCAAAGCACTCAGTGGTACGAGGGAACAGTTCTTTCAGTAATATCTGGAAGGGACGGATCTGACACAGCTGTACATGAAGTGTTATACGATGGTGATGACGAGCCCTATGAGATTGACTACCTACTAGAAGACTATAAACAGTGTTCTCTGAAGTTTATTGATTTATAAGGTAATTTTCACAACAGTATTATATATCAATTCACATGCCTTGATGTTGCCATGGTGTTCAGTGTTTAAAAGAAGTCATTTCCATATCTATAAAAACTGTAAATATTACTGGGATAGTCATCTGTCCAAGAAAAGTAATAGCTGTTCATAATGCTGCGGTGGTTAACTGCACGTTATTTACAAAGATAAATACTTTGTGTGGCTTATAGGTGGTGAACAAAACTGTAAGTATTAATATTGATGCAGTGGTAAGCTGCATATAAAGTTATACTGCTTTCAAATTTCATCCCACTGCAGTCATGGATAAAATTCGTTAAATGTCTCAACCGGTCACGAGCGGTGACGCCAACTGTAATTTGAAGGTTCGTATAAACACTGGATTCTCTGCTGGGGTGTGGAGTTGTACCCACCTCAGCACACACAAAAACACAACACACATACACACCTGTGTTTAGGATGATGTTTTGGTGCCTGCTACAATAAGTATGCGTAACATTCTATGGCATTAACTATACACTCGTTTTACCTGTATTTCAACTTAACAGAACAATATATATAATTTGCGAACTTCAGTATTTTCAGTATCTCAACTGAAAACAATAATAGAATTCATAATAAGAATTACGTACCAAGTAGTATATAGACTTGTTTTTCGCCATGAATATTAAATGAATTATTTGTAGTTTATACTAACTTTGCAAAAGTTGAATAAATGATTTTAATGCACTGTTATTCCAGCTTCCAAATGTATGTTCCTCAGTTTCTGCTATTCTCACCTTCCAGCAACATACACTGCAAATGGCCTCCCGTGATATTGACATTTTTCAAGCCAATGTACACTTGTGTGTGACCGTCAGAAAGGGACATGTACTGTGGAAACATATTTAGTGCGTACAGAATACAGCATATGAGTTGGTGTCTTTGGCAGCTTCTCCAACAGCATTACACGAAGGTTTCTATAACTGCCTGAGCAGACATCCTTTCGTCCATTAAAAAATATAGTAAAGGTACTTATCCAAGTTTTTGAAGGATACATATTTTGCACATACAAAACATTTGATTATTGTGAACATTTATTATTCGGGAGCAGATATAGTTGGGAATCAAAACGAAGCACTGCAGCTGTTGTTTTCACATGCATATAATCTTCAAGCAGCTTCACAACCGACAGTTGTGTTGCGGCCACTTTTTGTTTCTGTCAGATGTTCAGGTTTACCCTATTATCTCCCTTTATTTGGAAAACTTCAAACAATTCACACCCCACTGTGCAACCTACAACTATAATTGTTCCTATTGTGCATATTATATTTGTATCATATTTATCTGGTTTATTTCAAAAATTCATTATGGTTAAACATGATAGCTGAAACTCATTAACATTTGCATAAAAATCGATTTATTTATAAATGGATTTATTGTCCTTGTTGACCACTATACTTTGACACAATAAAAGTAGTTCCCACAAGGTATTTGACAATTTTTTTTATTTTTTTTATTTCTTTCATCTCACAATTTCTTTACTTTAACTATTTTCTGGGGATGTTTTGCCTACACTGTGTATTATAGGGCATTGCCATGTCATAAATGTAGTTGATCGACCAAACAAATAAAAACATGTATTATTATATGTCGTGTACTAAATGCTGTTTTGAATATTAATAACAAATTTCCTATTAACAATTGTCTCTCCAGATATAGTCCATTTTGTACGTATTTTAATTCCAATCATTTTGATATATAATACCTTGCCATTTTTTTCATGGTATGTTTAGAATTAATTGGAAAAAAATGACTCAAAAAGGCATATCCCGAACCTTAAGAGGAAACGAAAGAAATGAAAGAGAATATGAAATAAAATGCGTATGAGAAAGAGTGTATATGACATGTTAAAGTGCATGAGTAAATGGGAATGTTAAATAGTGTGGCTGAAAAATATCATGTATACTAATATTAATGACAATCACCGATCTAACGTTAATTAAATCTATGGTAACCCCACCCAATCCCATCACAGATTCGCTCCTGCAAACACAGCATTAATGCAAAAGACCCGTTTAACACGGATGTTTCATTACATGCTTATAGTCTAAAACACCATCTCTGCTTGAACATTAAATATTACAAACGGTACTATTAATACACTAGAGGCATAATACAAAAAGACGTACCTACTTTAAACGGTAAAATCCTATAGAAAATACATCCAACACAAACATCCAAAATGAATGACTGCCCACACAACTCAATTAACGTGCTATAAAATCACGTGCAACCACTGCATTCAAGCTACAAAATCCGGTCATCACTTGCACGTTTTGAGGTAAATAAAGGAGCTCTGCAACTAATTCGAACGATTCTTTTTAAAAATTGCCTATATTATCGATAAATTATAAGATTATTCAATTTAATTTAAGATTATTCAATATTTAATTTCATATTATTGTTTATTTACTTACAATACTACTATAGTGAGAGTGTGGTGTCCTCTGCAGTAGGAACGCCAGCCCTATGGCGTATGAATATTTATCAAACAAGGTCACGTGATAAAATCGATAACAAAATGACATTATCGGGAAAATTGTCACTGTTCAGATTTCTTCACCTCTTATTTATAAACTGTGATTATAACAAACACCATCACAGATCGTTGTTAAAGTAATAATATTCACAAACTACATTGGTCGAACAGAATTGGTGTACACTTCGTGTAATTCCCATTAATAGTTAAAGGTATTTTTCAAAGGGATGAATTTAGGTTGTTTTAAGGTTTAAATTGCCAAAAATGCGCTTTTGAATCAAAACGATTTATTTTGTCATTTTAGAAGCGAGAATAAAAACAAATGCATGTACGCGTAGATAAATCTTTCTCTGTCCATTATGCAAATTTTTAATGAAATCGGAGACAAGTACTTTTTTCCCCCAAAATTAACTAACATGACCCACGGACTCAAGACGGCATAATGCATATACATTTACAGACGCGACCGGGTACTACAATAAATGAAATAATTCCATTATTTCAATACATATATTTCAAATGTATGTATCCATGCATTGCCAGATTAAATTTCTGATCTATACATGCTTTTGGTTTATGCCGGAGTGCTCAGAATAGGTTTTAACAAACAAAAATTGTAACGGTACGTCGGGAAAGGAAATGAGGATTGTGAAAATATATGTTGCAGTGCTAATTTTCTGAATCCGAAAAAAATGCAAAAAAATTAAGTTTAACAGCGAGAATGAATTTTTTTTCACGAAAGTGTTCATTGACATGTCTACTATTAAAACCCAAAATTTAAAGTCAATCAGAAAAAGTACTTTTTTCCCCCCAAAATTAACAAAGTACACCGTGTTCGCAAAAATAATGAACAATCGCCTTTCGAAGTTAATGTACACGCGGGATATAAAACCATGAAATTATGAAATCCTTTTTAAGAGATATATTGATTCAACATTGTCTGTATTTAATAAATTATTAGAGTACGAATGTTCACCGTTTTTCTCAAGGACACCATTATGGTAGTATCCCTGCAGCCCCGCCCCTCATTCCACCCCCACCACCCTCCATACCGTATTGATTAGGCTGCTAATGCACAGTTTTAATCAAATTCGATTTATTTCATCATTTTAGAAGCGAGAGAAAAAAACAAAAGCATGTACGCGTAAATACATATTTCCTCTGTAGATATGTAAAATATAAAAAAAATCGGAGGCAAGTACTTTTTTCCCCCGAAAATTAACAAAGTACACCGTAATCGTTTAAATACGCCAAATCGACGTTCCAAATCGATCTTCGCACGGAATAAAATTGTGGAATTATGAATTCATTTATAAAGATAAATCGATTTCAGCATTGTTCAGTAGGTGTTATATTATTGATGTAGTATGTTAACAGTATTTATGAGAGCAACATTACGGTAGTATCCCTCCAACCCCGTGGGTTTCCCCCCTCCAACCCGTACACACAATACGTTGTGTATTGCTGAGAATGCGCCTTTTATTCAAATCGATTTATTTCGTCATTTTAGAAGCGAGCATAATAACAAAATCATATAGATACATATCTTCTCTGTATATATGTAGAATTTCAATAAACGGAGACAAGTACTAATTAAGTAACAGGACCGTCCGACCCAAAGACGGCAACATTCATATTCATTAAGGAAAGACGACCGGCTACAGAAAAAATTATATAATTTCGTTATGTAAACACATATATTTAAAATGTATGTGTTCATGTATTTTACACTATTTTTTTTATCTATACATGCTTTGGGTTTATGTCAGAGTGGCCAATTTATTTTAACAAACAATGTTGCAACGGTATATCGGAAAATGAAATCATGATGGCGGCAACATACGTTGCAGAGTTAATTTTCGAAACCAGAAATAGCGATAAACTAATATAGGTTTAACAGGCAGAAAGAAGTATATTCTTTTAACTGTTCGTTTAAAACTGAGGGGGCGACTCGAGTTTTAAAGAAAGCAAGATTGGTATGTGTCCCTTTAACCAAGTAAATAAATGACTGACGAGTAACATACATGCTACTGTCGGTAACAAACATGATTATGTGTAGACTCGAAGATTTCATAACATAAACGTGGACATGACATTGTGTCAATGGAGCACTTGCCAGATTTGTGGTGTTGTGAAACACTGTACGCGTGAATCCAAAAAGTGCGGGTCGTTTATATTTATAGGGCATATATAGTTATATATATATTTATTTATATATATTATTCTTTTATATTTATATGGTCCCAGAACGCAGTCATACTCACTACTATATTGAAAGTAAATACTGAATATACATGTGCGGTGCGTTACGATTTGTAGTATTTGAAAACAGACATATTAAACATTTCCCTGAACATATATACTATACTCATAGAAGTATTATTTCCTGGAAAAAAAATACATGTTTGTTTTCAGCAGTTGATATCTACTATATTCTGCGAATATTGCTATTTTGAAAATTTGAATACGACTGTTTTCATCAAATAGCATGTTTTGTTTGTTTTAATATATATATTTTTTAATTTATGATTTAAAAAAAAAATGGATGATCGGAATATGTCTTACACACTGTTGAATCCTGTAATTTAACAACAAGTGGTTTGGTTCACAGGCGACAGTATCGGTGAACAAAACCACTTGTTTTACTGGATTCAACATTGTGCAAGAAAGTATTCATATATTATACCATTAATATTATAACATGTGTGTTGTAACATATGCTTATCCTTGGATAGTGGATGTCTGCAGGGAACTTGACCTTTTACCTAAAAATCAAACGATCATCCTCTTTCCACTGTCCAACAATGAAGTTTCATGAAATTTGCTTTAGGTAAGAGCAAAAACTGTGTGGGCAATACTTTTCATTTTCCGGTCATGGTAACGGACCTTTCAACTACTGACTTCAAAATAAACAGGGATTATCATTTCACCAAAGGCATTTAAAGTATGAAGTTTTATGAAATTAGCTTCAGAGAAAGTAATAAAGAGTTTGTACAAAGTTTCGTCAAAATCCAACAAGTAGCGCAGACAAGATTTGTGACAGACGAACGGAAAGGCCAAATCTAATCTGTCTCACCTACCACTTTGTGGTGGAAGACATAATTATAAAGACAATATTTTAGTTCATATGTATACTTTATTAAGCAAATAATTGAGCGAACATAAACTTCAGCATTGACTCTGGCCAGTGGTGTACATGGAGTCTTCTTCCACATGACGTGCAGACTGAAAGAAAAGAAAGACATAGAATAAAAAGTTAATATAAGTCGAGCAGAGTATTCAATTTGAATCAGGTGTTGCGAGAGGGATCTAGGGCATATTTAGGGGAATGGGACAGTTTAAAATTTAATTATTGTTTAACGCCTCATCAACACGTTGTTTAGGTTATTTCGAACCGCCCGAAAGAGAGGAGGAAAGATACATAGGCATCCAGGAGCCCTGCCCTACGCTTACTACCGATTAGATACCTATGGTTCTTTAACGTGCTTGGAGGGAGGACAGACTCCGATACACAGGACCACCCGGTTTACGTTCCCATCAGACGAACGAGGCTAGCAGGACACATCGAAGTAACCCAGTGGCGCCAGTAAGAATTGAATCCGTGTTCACTGGATTCAAAGCCGATATGCTATAAACGTCCCTTGACCAAAACTGAGTAAATGGCACATCAAGTAAAGGGTCAATACATATTATATTGTGTATCATACGAGTATATGATTGAACTGACATGATTATAGAACCATTTTAATGTATGTTTCACCCAACAGTACAGCAAGAATCTATTATAAGGAAAGTTAAATCTGACAGAGGGTGCAATGTTCTATAAGCCATTTTTACTAGAAGGGGAATAAAATACAAGTCTGGCCAAAAATCTAAAATTGTTAAATTTTACACGTTTTGTTCATAGGATATTTTACTTTAATGACTTAGTAAGGTCATTTTACATGGGGAGAAAACATTAATATACAACTATTTATTTTCTCTCTCAAAACCTGGTGATGCCGCTAGTTTTAGAAATAAAACATGATTAAATAGGGCAGTTGAGAAGACACTTTTGTAGATGTGTGGTCTGTTCTGAAGTGAAAATGTGTAAAACAGACACAAGATTGGAAATTTGCCTTTAATAAATTCAGGACCCATCACATAGACCAATTAGATGATGTTAAAGGGACACACGGCAATCTTGAAAAAAAAAAGTATAATGGACCTTTGGAAACGGCCGAGCACGACACATACGAAATATTGCAGTCTCGGTTTGATTGAGACTGTTCATGAGCGGTAGTGAAATATGCTAGCTACCGCTCACGCCCTCTAGCCCCGGGTTGAGCAGAACTCAATATTCATAAAATCAATAGTACACAATTTGAAGTATTTATCAAGCTTTAACATTAGCATCTCCATTTGTTAACTTGGTAACATGTTAAATTTAAACCTGCTTGCATTAAAAGTTAAATAAATTATTATAGGTGCACTATTATCAACAGTAAGTAATGTGTAAAACAATTTCTTCTGAACTATTCTAATAAATAATATTAATGATGCACAAATGCAAACTATGCAGAAAAATTAACCGAACTCCAGAAGTTTTAAACAAATAAAGACTGCCTAGTGTCCCTTTAACACAACTTGTTTTCGCATGTATCAAGTACATGTAGTTTACACGAGCTCATATAACAATCACGCTGCACTGAAATATCACTGAAATATTTTACTCTAACTTTGAACAGCACCGTGCAAGCATAACACAAGCTCCATTTAAAGAACTACACAAGTGCAAACAATTTTTAAAAAGGCTCTTACCTCCATATGATCCAATGGCATTTAATACGGCTTGACATTCTGAAGTCGTCAGTATCAATTCACTTAGAGCTGCTCAAGGGCACGATTCACATTTGAGACCTCTCTGAAAACAACATCAGTCCAATGTCAATGATCAAACAGACATAGTTTATCCTTTGTTATACATAATGTAACATATTTAAAAAAGAAAAGATAAAATAACTAAATTGAATAAAGCATGAATACTACTTGTGCTCAATAACACTGTTAATGTAATAAAAACATCTCTCATCATTCATTATACATGTAAAATATAATGTAGCCCAACTGGAGATCCATTAAAAACATTGTTCCACTTTCACAGCATATTTCCAGCCCATGGAATAGTCATTTCTTTTGAGACACACTGGAGGCAAGCGTAGTAGCTACACCGCCTTAAAGGCTTTTAAGTGAAATGTAATTTCTCGAAATTGCGTTGTTTTTTTCGCAACAGAATGTAAATAAATGTAAATTCAAAATCACTTTCTTGCCTCAAAACTTTACTGTACATAAATATGAATCTGACCGATTTCAGTCAAATGTCTATGGCAGATTACATTGTTTCAATGGTAGTTGTATCGGGTTATGTATTCACGAATGTGCGAGAAAATGGGGATAACATAACGATATAGAGACAACGCTAACTATTTACATTCATGCATCTGAGGGGTGGGGTGGAGGGGGTTTCTAGTTTTCTTACCCCCTCCTTGTTTTCGGTATGCAAGCTCCATCTACCCCCACACCCCCATCTACCGTACTTGGGTGGGTGCGGGGTGCGGGGGACATTGATAGCATTTCTACTAGCAATTGTTTTATTCCACGAAACGTTCTACAGTACATCCAGTTACTGGAAAGATCGGAGTACACTAATAGTGATTATGAACTTTCTATTATACACTATACACTACTTTTTTAGGCACTGTATTTGGCCAATGTCTAAATATGCACGATCTAAAAGGGGTGTGTACTGTTTATTAACAAACACATATTAATGACAAAACAAATACCTTGATCATGGACCTCCAGCAGCAGACAATAATCCCAAATCCAACTTGCAACAACATGTCAATTTCACGTGTCAAGTTATGTCACGGTGACCTGTCAGTCACCAACACTGCATCGTGTTGACACATAATGGGACGTTATTTCGTCCGGTAAGGTATTAGTTTTTACATAATCTACGGTATGAAACACTGTACGCGTGTTGTTAGACTCCATGGGTACCCGTAGTGATCGCCGACGTAGCACGCCCAATTTCGGGTGTAAAATAATGGCGTCTGTTTTAGTTGAAAATTCGAAAAATAGTCCGTAAAATACAAAGAAATAGTCCATGTTCGCGGAGTTAAAATGCGAACAGAACTGATATGTTATAGGTCCGTGGCGTTCCTACTGCTGTGTCTTATAATATGAAAATATGCTGGGGAAAAAAGGGATTTTTTTTTATTATTACAGGCGCCATGTATGTATGTGATTTCTAAATATGATTTTTACATGTATTTTGATCTCGTGCTTTTGTTTGTAAACAAACTGAGAATTTGCAAATAAAACAACTGAAACTGAAACTGTGTACGAAATAAACCGTAATTTCGGTTTAAAAGGCCTGTATATTGAACAATTAATTGAACTTCTTTTCGCCTTATTATATTTGTGTTTTATTCTTTAGCGTTGTTATATGTTAACATTATAATAATTAATAATAATAATTTGCAAATATGCAAAAAAAACCCACAAAAACACAACAAAAAAAAAAAAGCCGAATACACGTTCGAAAAAAGCCATGATCATAAGTTAATAATCTAGTTGTTATGTGATTTATTTATACATCTACATCGAATTCAAGATTTATTATTATACCGAAAAGCCGTAAAGACGCAAAGCAAATTATTTAAACTATCTTATAAGATTCGTTGTTTGTATACTGTAGTCATAAAATAAACATTGTATAACCAACATACAATCGGTGCTATAGACGTGTTATCAGTAGTGTAATATTTACCACCGATTCCAATTCAAGTTATAAATAACATGCATACTCAGTACATTTAAAAATGTAACATTTTTGATTTTCAATTATTTTTTAGTCCGCGGTAGTTTTGTTCAAATCAAGATTGTATTTTATGTTAGTACACAAGCCTCTTTGTCCCAAAGGTTATCATATGACGACACACAGTTGCATAATACTAACTCATTTTTTTTCTGTTAAACCATCCTTAACATCTCTAGAAATTCAAAAAATACCAAGTGTTGCGATTTCAAATGTAATGAGTGTACAATGAGGTATTTCCAAATAGAGAAAATATGTACGTACATTTCGAATAACAGTTGCCTTCGTTTCAAAATACAACTGCGATTCTTCATTCCGCAAAAGATCATTTCATACAAAGTCTGGTAATCTAATAGTTGACGTCAGATAGGACAGGTTTGGGACCTCTGTAATTATAGAAATTATTGAAAATAAACATGCGGTCACTTTTATAAATGACTCTGTTCTCCATCATAGCTGTACTCCTGGTACGTGTAACCTATCTTTATTCTAGTTTCAAAAGTTACAAATGTAAAGTCCTCAACATGCTGGTGGAAGTAGTCAGCTACACCGAATCATCAACATTTTATGCACAAAAGTCAACTGGGTGATTAAACTTACTCCTTGAACATACAGGTGCAATGCCCAGCCAGGTACCGGTAGATTGGCATGTTCTTGTTGCAACACCATCTAGACCATAGCCTAAATTACACGTGTATGTGGCAATACTTCCAACTACTGGTGGATCCGATGCGAAGAAATAGTTTCGTTTGCTATTTCTGCTTTTGGACAAACTGGAAAATGAAGCCATTGAAATTAAAAGTTGAAATGTGCGATATATTTTAACATAAATAGACATATCAAAAACTTGTCTGGACTAGGTGTTGGTCTGCTCTACTGTTCATGATATCGACTGTAACTTTAAAATGATAAAATCAGTTTTAAAATGTGTAAAAACAAGGCGTAAACTATGTTGTGGCAGGATACTTCAGCAGAGGGAACCCGAGTGTGGCCATCAAGATATAACCTTATCCGTTGGCATTCTGCATATATGTTGTCAGTTCAAATGTGCTGTTGAGTGCACGCTTTTTATTTCTTAATTCGGTAATGTAAATTTAAATATAACTGATTATATTAAGTACGTTTATTGTTCGTTTTAACGTTAATATAGCTAAATGTTCAAGTCTAAATATTTTGAAATACATATAACCAATGTTTATCACACAATCTATTAAGTATCCGCTATCGTGTTTCCGCTCATAACAAGATCAGATGCGCTTATTTATTTAATTTGATGACTCAATAAAATGAGCATTAATCTGCATCAAGTTTTACAACTGGGTGTGTACTTGATTGCTGGTTCAAATAGACAACGACACCAAATCTTCAGCATTCTATTGAAAGTGTCCATTCGCGTGTTTGTACTTATTTCGTGTACATACCAGGTTCAATACCCAACCACGTCTCGTTAAATTGACATTTTCTTGTTGCAATACACTCTTGAACAAAGCCTACACGCCACAGGTATATGTGGCAATCAATAAAATGTTTTCAATAAAAGTAATGTTTTTCTACAAGGGAAAAAAACACCTCTGTGCATCAAATAAAGTATTCGCTTAGTACACACAAATCATGATACAGAATTAATTATGTCCATTACCTGGAGCTCTCAAGATAAAGGTGAATAAGTAATTCCACAAACTGAATAAGTTTTCACCATGTCGTCAAGTTCAAGCTTTTCTTTTCGAGTCAGATTTCTCATAGAAAAAACCGACCTCAATATATAACCATTCATTAATTTAAACAGTAGTGTGATCTGATTTGCTGCTAGATTACTATGTCTGATACTTCACGCCGCGCTACTTTCTAAAGGGTTTATCAAAAGAGATTATGACCTTACCATTTTGCAACGTACTGCATGCTTGGTAGTGGACCCATTTACAGTTCGCCACTATGCTTTCCTATTTAATTGTGCGATGACCGGAAAGGCTGTGGACCCTATGATGACGTCTTCCTAAAGCCCAAAAGGACGGTGACGTTTGTCTTGCCCTCAATGGTTTATTCTCTTGTTGCTCTGGCTTCTGCCAAGTCATTGAGTACATTCTTTGTGGCTTTCTAGGCTATTGTTTTTTTTTGTATTTATATATATATACGAGCATCTTTGTGTTTTACTTATATTAATACTGCCTTGTTGGTTAGAGAATAGTACATGGCTGGGATTTCTTTATTTACACTGGCCCGTTTTATTTGGTAGTGAGGTTTGGTGCACCCTAGAACCTGGTTTAAACCCCCAGCGGCCTTTTTTTGCCACTGACCGTTCCAAGGCGGTAGCCCTAATGTCAACCATTATGTGTTTGTGGTGTCTTATTTGGCATTTTATTAATCTTTAAAGTTATTCTTTGTTTTTGTGTGTGTTTGTGGTTGACTGTCGTCCTTGAATGCTACTTTTCCTGTTCGATTTTTATATCTATATTTCTGTACTGAGTATCTAACAGTTACAAGGGTAACACCACGAGGCAGAGACACAACTCTGCCTCAAGACGGCACAATAGGATTATTTACGGGTATGTACTGTCTGTGACGCAGAGAAGAACTTTACCATAAGACTGTGTTAAACAAACATAAGTCCGATCATACACCAGTAGGAACGCCACGGACCTATAACATATCAGTTCTGTTCGCATTTTTACTCCTCGAACATGGACTATTTCTTAGTATTTTACGGACTATTTTACGAATTTTCAATTAAAACAGACGCCATTTTTTACACCCGAAATTGGGCGCGCTACGTCGGCGAGCACTACGGGTACCGATGGAGCCTAACAACACGTGTACATTGTTTCATACCGTAGATTATGTAAAAACGAATACCTGACCGGACGAAATAACGTCCCATTATGTGTCAACACGGTGCAGTGTTGTTGACAGGTCACCGTGACATACCTCGACATGTGACATAAATTGACATGTTGGTGCAAACTGGATTTGGGATTACTGTCCATTATCAAGGTATTTGCTTTGTGTTTGTTAATAAACAGTACACACATCACTTTTAGATCGTACATATTTAGACATTGGCCCAATATAATGCCTAAATAAGTGGTGTATAGAAAGATCATAATCACTATAAGTGTTTTTCGTGTACTCCTATCTTTCCAGTAACTGGATGTATTGTAAACTGTAGAACGTTTCATGGAATAAAACAAGTACTAGTAGAAATGCTATCAATGTCCCCCGCAACCCCCCCCCCCCCCCCACACACACCCAAGTACGGTAGTTGGGGGGTAGATGGAGCTTGCATACCGAAAACAAGGAGGGGGTAAGGAAACTAGAAAACCCCTCCACCCCCACCCCTCAGATGCATGAATGTAAATTGTTGGCGTTGTCTCTATATCGTTATGTTATCCCATTTTCTCGCACATTCGTGAATACATAGCCCGATACAACTACCATTGAAACAATGTAAACTGCCATTGACATTTGACTGAAATCGGTCAGATTCATATTTATGTACAGTAGAGTTTTGAGGCAAGGAAGTGATTTTGAATTTACATTTATTTACATTTACTAGAAACTTTCTGTTGCGAAAAAAAAAACGCGCCAAATTTCGAGAAAGTATACTTCACTTAAAAGGTTTTAAGGAGGTGGAGCTACTACGTTTGCATCCAGTGTGTCTCAAAAGAAATGACTAATCCATGGGCTGGAAGTGGAACAATGTTTTTAATGGATCTCCAATTCAGGCTACATTATATTTTACATGTATAATGAATGAAGAGAGATGTTTTTATTACATTAACCGTGTATCTGAGCACAAGTAGTATTCATGCTTTATTCAATTTAGTTCTTCTTTTATCTTTTCTTTTTTAAATATGTTACATTATGTATAACAAAGGATACACTATGCCTGTTTGATCATTGACATTGGATTGATGTTGTTTTTCAGAGAGGCCTCAAATGTGAATCGTGCCCTTGAGCAGCTCTAAGTGAATTGATACTGACGACTTCAGAATGTCAAGCCGTATTAAATGCCATTGGATAATACGGAGGTGGGAGCCTTTTTAAAAATTGTTTGCACTTGTGTAGTTCTTTAAATGGAGCTTGTATTACCACACGTGTTATGCTTGCACGGTGCTGTTCAAAGTTAGAGTAAAAAAAAAATGTTTGCAGTGATAATGCAGCGTGATTGTCATATGAGCTCGTGTAAACTACATGTACTGGATACATGCGAAAACAAGTTGGGTTAAAGGGACAAAAGGCAGTCTTTATTTGTTTAAAACTTCTGGAGTTCGGTAAATTTTTCTGCATAATTTGCATTTGTGCAATCATTAATATTATTTTTTAGAATAGTTTATAGCTTATCGGCTTTGAATCCAGTGAACACGGATTCAAATCTTACTGGCGCCACTGGATTACTTCGATGTATCCTGCTAGCCTCGTTCGTCTGATGGGAACGTAAACCGGATGGTCCTGTGTATCGGAGTCTGTCCTCCAAGCATGTTAAAGAACCATAGGTATCTAATCGGTAGTTAGCGTAGGGCAGGGTTCCTGGATGCCTTTGTATCTTTCCTCCTCTTGGGGCGGCTCGAAATAACATAAACAACGTGTTGATGAGGCGTTAAACAATAATTAAATTTAAAACTGTCCCATTACCCTAAACATGCCCTAGCTCCCCCTCGCAACACCTGATTCAAATTGAATACTCTGCTCGACTTATATTAACTTTTTATTCTATGTCTTTATTTTCTTTCAGGCTGCACGTCATGTGGAAGACGTCTCCATGTACACCACCGGCCAGAGTCAATGCTGAAGTTTATGTTCGCTCAATTATTTGCTTAATAAAGTATACATATGAACTAAAATATTGTCTTTATAATTATGTCTTCCACCACAAAGTGGTAGGTGAGACAGATTATATTTGGCTTTTCCGTTCGTCCGTCACAAATCTTGTCTGCGCTACTTGTTGGAATTTGATGAAATTTTGTACGAAGCATCAGTATGTGCATATCAATTATTGAAGGTCAATGTCACTGACCGGAAAATGAAACGCATTGTCCGCACTGTAACTTCTCTTTTCCTGAAGGAAGTCTCTTTGAAACGCCATGGGTTGACTGCCTGTGATAAGACTATTGCACCGTTTGATGATTTTGAGGTAAATAGGTCAAAGTTCAATATCACCCTGAAACGATCATGAAATACCTTGGCCACAATGTAACTCCTTATTTACTGAAGCAAATACATGTATCATGAAACTACATGGGTTAACAGCATTTGTGAGAGAATGACCCCTATTTAGTTCCGAGATCAAATGTCAAGGTCACTGACCCGATCATGAAAACCATTGTCCGCACCGTAACTCTATTTTCCCTGAAGTAAATATACTCAAACGTCATGGGTTGACTGCCTTTGATAAGAGTATGATCCTTATTAATATTGAGGTTAGTAAATCTAAGGTCAATGTCACAATGACTTGATCATGAAAAATCGTGTCCGTACTGAAACTCTTTTTTACTTTCTCTAAAGCTAATTTCATAAAACATCATACTTTGACTGCTTTTGGTGAAATGATAATCCCTGTTTATTTTGAAGTCAGTAGTTGAAAGGTCAGTTACCATGACCGGAAAATGAAAAGTCTTGCCAACACAGTTTTTCCTCTTCACCTAAAGCAAATTTCATGAAACTTCATTGGTGGACAGTGGAAAAAGGATAATCCGTTTGATTTTTAGGTCAAAGGTCAAGTTCCCTGCTGACATCCACAATCAAACATTTATTAACAAGGATAAGCAGTGGGGTAGACATCTGGTTTATAAATATTACAACACACATATGTTACAACACACATGTTATAATATTAATGGTATAATATATGAATATTTTCTTGCACAATGTTGAATCCAGTAAAACAAGTGGTTTTGTTCACCGATACTGTCGCCTGTGAACCAAAGCACTTGTTGTTAAATTACAGGATTCAACAGTGTGTAAAACGTATGCGTAAGACGTATATTCCGATCATCCATTTTTTTATTAAATCATAAATTAATTTTTTTTTTATTAAAACAAACAAAACATGCTATTTGATGAAAACAGACGTATTCAAATTTTCAAAGTAGCAATATTCGCAGAATATAGTAGATTTCAACTGCTGAAAACAAACATGTATTTTCTTTTCAGGAAAAAATAATTCTATGAATATAGTATTTATCATCGTTATATATTTTCAGGGAAATGTTTAATATGTCTGTTTTCAAATACTACAGATCGTAACGCACCGCACATGTATATTCAGTATTTACTTTCAATATAGTAGTGCGTATGACTGCGTTCTGGGACAGATATGCAACCATAAAAATAAATATAAAAGAATAATATATATATATATATATATATATATATATATATATACTGAAAGAAATAAGTTTATCACATACATAACATGGTAAATCCCATTGAGCAGATTCAAGGCTATGTGCTTTCACCGCTATTAACAATATAATTAACATAATTAACAAGTAATTATAACAGGACATTATTTTTAAACGACATCTGCGAAAAAATAGCAATATGTTTTTAAATTACTCGCTTTACCGAAATTATAATTTCGTTCTTATTTCAATATACAGGGAGGTAATTACTTTGGTTCATAATTTCATTATAATGACAAAGAAAGATAAAAATATCGCACAGGGACAGCAGCATTCAAGGGAGACAGTAAACCACAAAACAAGAAAACAAACACGCAAACAAACAGACGAGAAGGCAAAAGTAATAAAAAATGCAAACGACATCACAAACACAAAAGGGTTGACAATAGGGTTACCGCCTTGGAACGGTCAGTAGCAACAAAGGCCACTGGGGGATTAAACCGGTTCTAGGGTGCACCAAACCTCACACTTACCCTACTGTCATACCATTAATACAGGACAGTGTAAATAAAGAAATCCCCGCCATGATCTAATCTCTAACCAACAAGGCAGCATCAATAGGCAATATAAGTAAATGTTTTTTGCGTTTTTCATAACTCGAAACCCAGAATAGTTATTTACTAAAGTTTGACCATGTTCTTGATAATATTCTTATTTTTAATGTGAAAAAATGTTGTTTTATGGGAGATAACTCTGATACTTACTTTAAAGCACACACAATTAGTGATAAACAAGAACACCTTCTGACATGCCAAAGTTATCAAATGCTTCACATTATAAAAATAAACATTCAGTTTCTTTAAGCTAGATATGCAAAAGACCATGCTAAACTTATTCCTTTCAGTATATTTTCTGAAAGGAAAAAGAAACGCATAATCAAAATATTGCCTATACTACACTATTATATACATCTAATTCCACATAATATTCCAGATATATCTCAACGTGTTTTGTACAGAAAGGGGCTACAACTAATTACAGAAAGATCACCTCTGTCATGTAGTAGACCTTTTAATCAAAATATAATTTGTTACACAAAATTCATAAATGTTGAAGTTTCGCTTGAAAAAGTCAAGCCATTTCAGTATTGTGTTTAATGTAAAGAGATTGCAGCGTGTAAAGCCTAAGTTTGCTCACCTGCTTGAGCCAAATGCGTATTCTGTCGATGAAACTTTATAGGGGTAACCATTGGTGTGTTCGGTGCTGTTTAAACCTTCTTTCCGAAAGGACAGGCCTAATGTCGCCCCGTAACATTCGATTAGCAGTAGCATATTAAACATACAATATATAGCGGATATATTACATTATGCGTTTCTTTTTTCAGTATACATATATTTACATGTTGTTTTGTTATTCTAGCTACAATGTTCAGTGCACGGCTTCTGGAATTAGAAATAGTGTGGGTAGTTCTGGAGATGACAGTGATGAATGCTCAGGCTACCGATGACGGTTCTTGTAATGCTGTGGGCAGTATCGATTGTCAGGACGTCAAGAGATTAGGTGGAGCTTCATCAAAAACTGGTAGGAGAATTTTCTTTGTCCACGACACATATGGATTTAAACAACTTGTATACTCTCGGTCAATGAAATCGCACAACGAAACAAATCCTTTAATTAGTCAGAAATTTGAGGTATTTTAGATAAAATATGATATAATCAATATATTAACGTGTCGACATTTAACTTTTTTACGTGCATATCTGGTGTTATGAAATGCACGTGCTTTTCCAGTTTTCTTGAAGTTCTACAGTTTGATAACTTGTTGAGCGATATTCACTGCCCATTGTACCTTACTACTGAACATAATGCCTTAATTAATAAGCATGATGTTAAAAAATAGGGTCGAATACCAAAAAGGCTTCGGAGATCTGACAACTAACTTCTATCTCGGTAATGACAAAATTCACTCCATAACATCGCAGAGTGTGTACCAGTTGCGCGTTGATATGATTGGTCCGGCTGATGAGGTGCATACCGCAGTATAAAGTGTTCACAATGACATGAAGTTTTCTACATGGGACCAAGACAAAACGACGATTCGGAGAAGAATTGTGTCATTTCCTTTACAGGTGCTTGGTGGTATAATGACTGCCATAAATCAAATCCCAACGGTATCTATGGAAACATGGAGTTTGGTAAAGGCATTACTTGGGAACCCTTCACAACTTACGATTAGTCATTAAAATCGGTAGAGATGAATATAAGACGCTGGTCGGGATAAAATAGAAATTACCAGCCTTGGCCATTTGATATGGAGAGAAAACAACAAAAATGTGGTTTTCTGAGTTGTTTTGCTAGCCTTATTGCTTACTGACTATTCCAAGTTGGTAACACTGTCTTCACCACTCTTTATGTTATGTATTGTGTTGATAAATACCAGTCGCAATCTTTTTGTGTATGCATGTTGATTTGTGTGTGTGTTATTTCAGTAAATTGTATCAGTTTCTATAAAGAATGTTTTTATCGGGTACAGTTATTGTGAAGTTATTGTTAGCTATACAGAATGTTTTTATCGGGGACAGTTATTGTGAAGTTATTGATAACTATAATGTTTTGAATATGCCTACATTATATCAACTTGATTATAGAATGTTTTTTATATGTAGTAAAACATAAAATTGCGACACTGTTATACGTAGAAACGTTAGTAAAAGTAGAAGGGTTGTTTATCTTGTGTCAATAATGGTAAAACGTTGTAAAAACGAAACGAAATATTCGTAAATGTAAACAAAATATATTGTTTAAATGTAATCAAATGTTTGCAAATGTAAAATATATGTCTGTAAATGTGAAAGGCTTTAAATACCGGAGTTCTCTAGTTTGTATATCCATGTGGACGACAATTATAGAATGTACATGCTATTGTCAGTGTAATCTCTGCTGAAAAATACATTATCTTATCTCTTCTGTGCTCTGATTGGCTAATAGCGTTGTGGGTAAATTCTAATTTAAGAGCAGACAACAAAACGTTTTATTTTTGGATGTAGCATTTTTATTTCACATTTGACAGAAAAAAAAGAACAGTTGTGCCAAATTTCAATTAAACCTGTCAGGGAGGTGATTCTTTTTTTTCTCTTCACCAATGCAGTGCATTACAACAGTAGACATTTTCACTTGCTTCTGTTTTTATAGCATGACTCCGGTTTTTAAGGTTGGGCACACTTTTTATACTTCTGTATTATATATATTTGATTATAGTCTCAGATTGTTGATGTATGTCCGTTCGTGACGTCGTACATAATGAAGATTAACATCAGTTGGTGACATTTTTGTTAATTTTAAAATGTAATTGTTGTAGTTGTGATGTAATGATGTTACTGAGTATATGTAAACGGTAAACTAATTGAATGGCATGACTTTCTGTGCTCATTTTAAATGTGTGTTTCTTAGTGTATGTTAGCGTGTTCTCACAGTGTTAAGACCTAAGTAGACAAGAAAGTTGAACTATTGCGAATTATTGAAAAAGGGCTGTGAAAGAAAACACAATAATAAACAAATTTATATGTATTGGAATAAACTGGCCATGGCTTCAGCATAATATAACAAGAAACATAATGTGCATATCAAATGTGAAGTCACGATACTTATAAACAATTTTGATAAATGGTCATAGCTCAGACCAACGTTTGAAGGCAATGAAAACTGTACTCAGTGAATGTCCACACAGCCAGATATTTAAAATTTAGTTGTTTTCCTTCAAATCGTCTCGTATAATAATTACTGCACACTGCTGTGACCGCGACATACTGCCAACACTGCTGAATAGTCACCGCTGATGCCACGAAGATAGGAAACGCGATTCTTAAGGACCTGTACCCGTCCGCATAATCAGTGTGGTTGTTGTTCAATATGATGACTACAGTTTTTGGATTTTTTCTTGGTTTTCTTAAGTTATATAAATACTTGGTTGCATTTATTATTTGTTTATTATAGACATAAGGTGTATTATAACAAAAGAAGCTCATTGGTATTGTTTTGCAGAGAATCATTTTTATTAAGCACCCACCACTTTTTTTTCCAGATATTGTATTGCCTTATTGTTTATAAATGTATATGTTCGCCAGGGTCCAAGTTTCTTTATGTTCATGTTTAATAATACATAGTAACTGTATCTGGCGCCGGATGGTGCCAGCCTCATTGTCTGCCACTGCAAAGTGCCAGGTCAGCTGGGGAGCTTTATCATTTATACCGTTATAGTAACTAAATAGTTAGATACATTCAGACCAGTGTATTATGTAAGAAATTATCATGGGTATAGAGAGATTATTGTATATTAAATAGACTGTCAAGTCAGTCTGTTAGGGTTCTATGAGAAGTAAAATCACGAGCCTTTATCCTGGGGTGGATTGTATTACGAACCTTGTTATTCATTTTCAGCTGAATATGCATGTTATACTTTTTGCACCATATTATCTCCCTTTCATAGTGTTTAAGATTAAAAGGATTATCTCCCTTGCGTCTTATATAAATGTGAATTAAGAGGAGTGGTCGAATCTTATCTCTTTGTAATTGCAAAATATGTGTAAATATGTAATGTTAGGCTAGTAATAATACTAAATGTATAATATATGGCCATTGGCTATTTTCATAATCAAATTACGTGTTTAACGTCTTGTTTGAACATTTTATTTGAATATTAATTGAACATTAACAATTGATACAACTATTTATCATTTCATAATCTTGTTCATAATCTTATTGATTATTATTTTCAAATATATGTGCAGACATTCATGTAAAGAGTGATAATTAAATTGTAATTTAGGCTATACTGATGCGACTACTACTCTCGACAATGATGATTTGGAACTTGCCACTGTTTATTTTTGGGGTTTATTCAAATTGGCACATTCTGTTTTCATATAATTATTAAATAGCCTGATAAGGCTGTTAAATTATTTGGGATACACCTAAATATGAAGCGAATTTATAATCATAGTCTAAATAAGACTGTTTTCTGTTTTATTAAGTACATTGTTATAGCGAAGAGGTCGCACATCTATGTCTACTTCACATTGGAATACAACTCCCCCCGGAGTCTCCCTAGACATCTCATTTACACGTAAGATCGAACTTCCGATACATATTATAAATATATGTACATAGTGTTACCTTTTTATTTATAATAAAATATAAAACAAACATGTAAGGAGGAATCTGGTCGTTAATTCAGTTGAGTTAGATATATTTAAAATTTAATTTCTTCATTGATATTAAATAATGATATTAAACTTTGAATCTTGTCTATTCTCTTATCCCTCTTTTATTATAGATTGTTCCCCACTCATTTTGCCATTGTCTGTTTAATAGTAGATATAAAAGACTTACGTCGAAATAATTGAAGCCACCTTTTAAGGAGGCTCGTGCATAATTGCATTTTAGGAGGCTCGTGCATAATTGCATTTAAGTGTTAGCGCATTTGAATTGAAGAGAGCTTGATAATATTATGATTATAGTAAATTGAAGTACTTGACATCTCTGTATTTTGGTCGTTACTGTGATATGGTGGTCATAGTTATAGAGTCTGTGGCTTTCAATGGGATGTGAGATTATTTGACCGGGTATCATATTCGATCAGGATATAGATAGTTAGTAATTGTAGTTACCTATAGCTTTGAAGTGTAATTCACACTAGTAATTTAGGTCACTTACACACATTAAGGTTTAGGGACCGTATATATGATAATTCGCATGTCCGCTTGAGAAGAGAGGAGTTTTACTTTCGAGAGTGAATAATATTATTTTTAAAGGGTTTAATTTATGGCGGGGTCGCCATGTCTCAAGGTATTCTATGTCGTCCTCTCTTTTCTAGCGTACTGGTTTATCAAGTTTAAGAGTGACGCGTATTTTGGTAGCAGGTTGGGGCACTCATGAAATATCGATCCGCCTTTGGGCAGTGAATTGTGGGTGAATTGTGGTTCTAATTAGTATGTTGGCTGGACTAGTTTTATCTATCCGTTGTACAAGATATTTGGGATCTAAAGGTTATGGGATCGATTCTTGTTGAGTGCTAAAAGCTGTTATCGCATAAATCGCGGGTTTATAAACAACTGAAGAACATTGCGATTCATTCATCCTGTAATATTTGCACATACACGTAGCGTCATACACATATACATATATGAGGGTGTATATAATATTTATTTGCCACGTATGTGACTGTCAGACTGATATTTTTCATCGGGTATAATACAAATTTATCCGTGTCTTACTCTCCCTCTGATGTGGGAACAGATGTTCTATTCGACACCAGTGTCCGCGTGAGTGTGCAACGCGCGTGCTCTCGTCGTCGTCATTTCGCAACTGTTACAGTAGAATACCGCCGCTAGTGGGCGTGACAGGTTTTGAACCTTATAAATTATTACCTCTCATGAATAGATTCATTAAAATCGATTATGCTGCTTTTCTCTCTTTCTGTTTTTGTTGTATCCCCTTTTCAGTATTTATTTTCAAAATTTATAAAACGCAAATTGAATTCATATTCCTTTTTTGATATATATATCCCATTAAAACAGCACACAGCGTTTTACACTATCTCTGTCTGGTAGAAAATTAAATCTGTAAAATATTAAATATCGACCTCTACAAAAGTGTGACCGGTGGTGAAGTTAGACTTACAAACTGTATGGGCACACTTAAAAGACAGAGAAGTGGTTCGGATGCATGCTTTAATGGATGCATAGCAGACACTCTTTATGCATGGTGGTGAAAGAGTTTGAAACAAAATGTTAGAAAATATATTTTACATATCAACCAAAAGGTACTAATTGCGTTTATAAAGGGCTTTAAGTTTATGCAAACTAATATTACAGATTTATGTAACATTAATACACATGCTTTTATTAAATACAAGTAGATAAAAGTCGAACAGGAAATGTATCTTTCACAGAACACAATCAACCAAAAACACGCATTAAAACAAACAACAATTACAATGTTAATGAAACGCAAGTCATGTGAAATAACAAACAAACACAAACGGGTCGACAATAGGGCTACAGTCTTGTAGCGGTCAATGGCATAAAAAGGCTTCTGGGAGTTCATACCAGGCCCCGTGGCACACCAAACCCCACCTCCCATACCATCATCCCGACAAAACGGGATAGTGTAAATGCCAGGTTCTATTCTCTAACAAACAAGGCAGCATTAATAGATAATGTAAGTATAAAACAATGAATAAAAGTAAACTGTAATTTATCTCGCAAGTACTATCAGAATAATAAATACGTACCTATATTCTATTCACCGATAAAATACAGGTACGTATTTATTATTTCGATTCTAAAACGACAATAACCCCATTGTTTACGCGATTATGGGACGCTATATTATACCGCAGGTCAAGGTTATCAGGCTGCTATGTTTAAGAATAGACATTGAACGAGCCATAGAACGCGCGAAAAACTTCAGAATTTTGCAGGGAAACATACCAATTACACTTGCTGGACAGGCATCGAAGATTTGGAAATTGTGCAGTAAATTTTCAAACTTTCAGCCACCTCTAGTGACTGATAGGTAACAATGCAGCAAACCAATTTGGTAGCACTTTATGACATGAATAAAATATCAATTCAATTTTGTTGAATCTTTGCTGTACCAGTATTTAATAAGAATATACACTTTCATTCTCATCTCATTTTCCTATGAGGTGGCTGTCCCAATTAAATGACATTATATGTGTTGAAAGGGACTTCATTTCATTTCTTAGTTTTTCAAACATCATTCTGAAAAGAAACCGGAAAATTGCTGTATATTTCTAATATTTTTAAACGATATATTTCATGCTGTCCAGAAAAAGTATTACATTCAGTACATTTTTTTTTACTTATAATTGTAAATTAGGCAGCACTCCCCATCCACCCTCACGACTTACATGTGTAAAGACCCCCCCCCCCCACGATTTACATGTGGCAGCACTCCCCCCCCACCACGATTTACATGTGTAAAGAACCCCCCTCCCCACCCACCCTCACGACTTACATGTGTAAAGAACCCCCTCCCCACCCACCCTCACGACTTACATTTGTAAAGAACCCCCACCCCACCCCACCCCACCCCCACGATTTACATGTGGCAGCACTTTACCCCCACCACGATTTACATGTGTAAAGAAAGCACTTTTCGGTTTCTTTTCATCACCCTCGAATTTTCAAATGAATGCATGAACGATCAAAATTATAAACATAAAGCCAGAATCTGAAATGATACTTTTTATTGTTAATACAATACATGCCATAAAGCACAAAATTGCATATAAAAATTGTTGAGCAGATCCATATATATTGGTGTAGTAACATTTCAACAGAGATCAACATTATCATTTAAATAATTCCAACTTGATACATTTCACTGTTTTTCTTTAGTAAAATCACACCATGTTATCATCGTTTACATATCGATAAAGTGCAAATTCATAATCGGAACACTCGTAGAGGATCTTACATGAGTGACTGTATTATTGACTTTAATAAACTCGTTGGATAAAAAATATAGGATACTCGGCAAGAACATATAGGATACTAGGCTCTTGACGAGTATGACGAGTATCCTATATTTTTTATCCAACGAGTTTATTAAAGTCAATAATACTTTATTAAAGTCAATAATACACAGTCACGAATGTAAGATTCTGTTAATCACATAACACACCTACGATGTGATAGTTTCACCTTAATGTTGTCAATTTTCCTAAAAAACGGCGGCAATTTGTAAAACAAATTATGACGTTGTTTTGTTGTTTTTGTTTACATGACGTCGCTACGTTTCGCGGCTGTAAATGTGTTCGCCCTACAAATAATGCGATACCTTAAACCAAATTTAACGTTACTAACATTCATTTTATTAAGTAAGATTTCAAATAATGATAAACAATTAAGGCTTCTAAATAATTAAGGCGTATGATTTGCCATGAAAACAATTGGGATTAAATGTTTTACTGTATACAAACACAGTGATTCGGCCCTCATTTGCATCTGTAATTACGAGAAATAAGTCATGGCTTTATTGCACTCCCGGAAGCCATGTTATGTGATAAAAACATTTATGACATTGTTCTTCACGGAAAACGGTATTTCAATATGACTAGTTTGGAGATTTTGAATATATCTACAAATGTTCGACATATGTTTTTGTGAATAGTTCATGTTGTTGGAATTATTAGGATTGAATTAATTTTTCATTGTCTTTATGCATTTGTAAAGAATGTGAAATCATTCACAAATGGAAAATAAAGTCATTCAATTTGTTTGTGATTTGACATTCTTTACACATGCATAAAGGCCAGAAAAATAAATGATGTTTTTAATCCTATAATAAATTTTGAATGATATATTGTATTGTGCGGTCATTAGATCTTGCTCAAACCAAATTTTATTTTTCATAAAATTATGACATTTGTCTGTAATAAAACCTAACTGACAGTTTCTTTTGTTTTCCTGGTTATGTATTGAATTATGTGGCAGCTTGCATATGAACTTGCATAATTTTTAAATATTTAAATTAATAATAGTGCGATTCAGTATAATTTCAGTCCACGTTTAGCACGTTCCGAAAACAGTTCAGGAATAAATAATTGCTTTCAAGTAAAACGAGTTTAATTTCTGTACACAGTCTTCCCAGAATTCACTGTCAAATTGAATTCTTTCCACTGAAAATCACTTCAGTGTCCACACAAAGAAATCGCAGTACTTTCGCTGACATATCGCCATTTGTCCCTGAATTTGGAAATGATAGACATGTCTCCTCTTTTGTTTTTGTTTTCCGTCTTCAATAGTGCATGAAAATAAGGAGTCATTGCTGGCCTCCAATGGGGACTTGAATCTCCAAATGGACATTTGATCTCGATCAAACCCTCATCACAACACTTACATGACACTAGTCCATCCGGACTTTTTCCAAGATGCAGATACTTTGCATTTACACATAACCCACTTTCGTTACATTTGAAATTTTCATGTTTTTTCTTTTGAATGTTCTCATATGTTCTGCGCGCTGCATGCTCGTGCGACCGTCCCCAACGAACACTTGGGCCATCATACTCCTTGTCATCGTATCCTCTTTACGTTTGTAAATAGTTCCAAAATTTGATGCTGTTAGACGGCCTACTCTAGCTATGTGCCAGTCACTGTTGTTTGACTGGCCTCGAGATTCTCTTTCTATTGTTTCACAATCACAAGTATTTACTTTCAAGCTACTAAAATAACTGGTAAAATTAGATACACACGTTTCATCACTCAAATCTACATTGTCTCTGTACACATATTCTACATTATGTAATTTGGGGATTTCTTCTTTCTGTGTTTCTTGCTGGGGCGTTGGCAAAGAGAATTTGTTCGCATATAGCCATGCAGCATGTTTATTAACATAAATAAGCTTTTCACTGAATCTTTTTAAATCTACAGCTTTGAAATCTCTTTTCGGCATACTTTTTTGTTCAACTGATTCACGTGAGGTGTCATTCAATTTGTGTTTTTTGAATGCTAAATCCTGAGATTTTTTTGGACTGAGTTTCCTTTTTCGCGATGGTTTTATCCACCAACATTCTGTGGAGGTTGAAGAATTCAATCCATCTCTTTTCTTTTTCGATAAGTCGACCAGTCCATAGAGCATCCCAGCTATGTGGCTGCATGATTCACCTTCCCTGAAAGTATATTTATGTAAACATTAAAACAAAAATATGCCAATTTTGTTCTCACAAATGCCTGCTTAGTCATAGCTGACATTCGCTTTAAAATATTTGAATAAAAGACAACTAAATTACTTAGGTGTGAACCAAATGCTACAACGTTTATAATATCCTTGTGTGAGGCTTATGATTAGTTTAGTTTAAACATATTTATTTTACATCGATTGCGAAACAAATACTTGCAACTTAGATTAATCACTCTCGATGGCTTCCTGGGTAGAACCAGTACTAAGCAATGTGGATTAATTATCTTACTCAAGGATAAATAACGTGACCGCGGCGAGGATCGAACCCACGCCCTCTCGATCTGGAGTTCGACGCTCTACCACTGGACCAGGTTTATGATTACGAAAGATTGTGTGGCATTTTACGTCCCATTTAACACCAGTCATTCACAGATAGGGTCCTCGGTTTATAGCCTCATGGAGAATACTTTGGTGTGCTGGAGACCACTGGTTTACTTTAAAGTCCAGTGTTACAAAATTTTATTTGGAGTTTGCTAACTTATAATATGTATATCCATTGTCAAGTATTGACGCCGTAGAACATAATAGACAACAGAACAAGTCAGACTGAACTATTTTTTATTTAAATTTAAAAAGTAATATGTCTTACCCTGCATTACAATTACAACCAGATGATTGGATTTGTCCCGACATCTTTGACATGCAAAGCCATACACCATAGTCTCGCTTTTGGTTTTCGTTCTGTGTAGAGACGGAGGGCAATACTTTACATTTAACAAAACAGTGACTACAATTGCCTGTAATTTTATGATATTGTAAGCTGTGAACATGTCCATCCTTGTAAAACACCTTTGCTTTCAATGCCCTGTTGGCTTTCATTTGGTCATGGTCATTTGTTCTCTGCGTGTTCAGTACCAAATAATTGTACAAGTCCTTTTCATTTATGGACGGAATATCGTCGACAGAACTAGTCCAGTTACTTTTCAATAACATGGGGTCCGGTAAATCCTCCCCAAACGGTGTATCAATTTTTCATTTTTGCGCCGATTGACAATTTCTTCGTCGTTTCGAGCTATTTCTTTCAACGGTTTAACCCCGATCTGTAAAGCTCCCTTCGCTCGCTGAATCAGTTCGGGTTTATTTCCCGATACAAACTCTCCATGATCTCTTAAAAAACGCCTAAGGTCACGTACTTTACATTAATCTGGGTCAAACGCATCAGTAGATGCAGGCACGAGCACATCAAAAATGTTGTTGCTTCCGCAACAAAGGTATTAGGATTAATGCGAATGCTTAAATATAAAGTATCTCGAAGAACACTTAATCAGATTTATTTATCCTATATGCGTCCAATCTTTGAGTATGCTTCCATTACATGGGACGGTTGTACCTTATACGAAAAAGATACTTTGGAAAAATTAAAATATGAAGCAGCCCGCATAGTAACTGGACTGACTCGTTCTGTATCCATACATCATTTATTAGCTGAAATAGGATGGATTTCTCTTTCCGATAGGAGAAAACTGCAAAAGCTTATTACAGTATACAAAGTTAAATATGGAACAACTCCAAACTATATCTCAAATCTGTTCCCACAATTGGTAGGACAAGTGAGCTCTTACAACCTTCGAAATAGTGATAATTATGCCACTACTGTTCGTAGAACTGAAATATTTAATAACTTGTTTGTACCTTCATCTCTTAATCTCTGGAACAACTTACCAATAGATATACGCAATTCAGAATCTATATCGATATTCAAGAGGAAACTTTTAAGTTTTGTTTTTCCAAGCTCAAAAGTTCCTACACTCTACTTAACTGGCCAACGATTATTTGCTGTTTTACATGCCAGAATACGAAATTATTGTAGTAACCTTAATAATGATCTTTATTTAAACCATTTACGATAATCATACAATTGCGATTGTGGTTCTGCAGTAGAAGACGATGAACACTTTTTTTTCAACTGTATTTTATTTCGTACACAACGGCTTCGTTTGTTTCAGTCAACTCGTACATTTCACCCATTAAATTTAAATACAATACTTTTTGGTCGCGAACACTTGTCGGATGACGATAATCAAATTCTCTTCGAAGCAGTGCAAATGTACATAAGAGAAACACAGAGGTTTGCCTAGATTTATATTTACTTTTGCAACTCATGCTGATTGACTCTCTTTTTTCGAACTTGACACAATCTCTATACTTCTTATTTTTTTCCTTTTTTCTTCACTAGTTCCTAGTTTTTCTTTCTCACTACCTTTTCTCTAATCATGATATTATGTGCAAGTTATGTATATTTACCTATGTAATTTAACTTTGTGTGTATACTATTTTGTCGGGAAGGGCATTAACTAATGTTGTAAGAACTTGTAGCCCAACCCTTTTGCGATTATATATTGGCAATAAAATATGTTTAAATTAGTAGATCCTTTGTCAGCCATTCTTAATAGAAAATTACCTCACCGGAAGTGATCGGAAATCGATTTTCGAAGGGAGTGAACTCGTGATATGGAAAATAACAGCATATGATTAACTCGGCTATTCCATGGTAAGCGTTCGTTGACTCTCCTCACAGTCATATTCTTCTTGACTCTCCTCAGAGTAAGGGGTGGAGCATAAAGTGGGAGGAGCTAACCAACACGGCGTTGGTGTTTTTTTCATGTTGGAATGAGAACCGCAACGACAGCATATGCATAACTGTAATTTGAAGATGTTAATCAATCCACTTGAGTTTATATACTACAAACAAATAAGAATATATGTTGAAAAGGGGATCCTTTGGAAGCAAACAACGCACCTAAGTTGTAGACATAGGCTCGTTTTTTATTTAGTCCTTTATATGAAAGATAATGATAAACAACAGTTTATTTTTAATTTCGATAAACTTTACGCAATGTAATAGTAAGGTAACCCACTACGTTTCTACCGACGAGAAACGACGAGTTATTCTAATTGCTCCGGCGTCATTCGCTGGTTAACCCTTTTTCATTGGTAAGCTCATATCTCAAAAACTGCTTGACATAATGCAGTGAAACTTCATACATGTATTTGGGATAAATAGATCACATGCCACGCGCAAGCTATATACCTCTGCAACCTACAAGTATTTTGACAAAGTTATGGCCCTTTTTATCCATAGTCAAAATGTTTTAAATATCAGTATTACATGTAGTAACCTAATATGAACTAAGGTAAAACCTTGAGGCGAGCACAGAAAATGTAAATTTTAAACAGATAAAACTCAATAAAAGACCAATACAAACTTGTCAAATTGAAAGCAACTCAATAATGAGTCCTCTCAGGGGTTTTGGGGAAAATGGCCATTTATATTTGGTGAACAAGGGAACAATGGCGTTATTTTCAGGGAAAAAGAGAACATTGGCACATATTTTTAGGGAACAATGGAACATGACTTTACAGGAAATAAAATTCTGACATTTAGTTTTAATATTAAAAAAAAATCACAAAAAGTTAACATTTGAAACAATATCTTTGTGATGACAGTGTTGCAACTATAATTACTGTAGGCCAGAATGAATTTTGGGGAACATTAGCAAATCTTTTAAACATTAAAAATACTTTTAGAGAACAGGGGAACAGTGGACAAATAATGTTGGGGAACAAAGCAAAATAGTTGATGGGAACAAGGGAACACTGACTCATATTTTCAGGGAAAAAGGAAGATGTACCCCTTCCATCCTCCTGTGGGCCTCAACAATAATAAGAAGAATGAATAAATCATTAAATGCAGCATACAATTTGAAAGGGGCAAATTGCATTTATCATATTTTTCATACTGAGTGGGCACTGATTAAAACAGGCAAAACATATGTTCAAAGCGTTTTTTGATTATGATAATAATTAATTCAATTATATACTCAGTCGCAAAAGAAAATTTACACTGAACATTTTACTTTACACCCCTATCCTTTTTATCAAACAACAGTCCTTAATGATTCAACCTATTGAAAAAAAATGACAACATCATATTTGCAATAGAATGATAACAACTTTGGTACCAAACATGACATATATTAATTTTGGAATTTATACATTTTATTCTAAAAAAGAATCATTGCACCTTTCTTTCACAACTGAGCTGTATACACTTTCTTTTGCAACTCAGTATAATTAGATTAAAACGTTTTAGACTAGCTTGAAAGAAACTAAACTGCCAAATTCAGCATTTACCTCACAGCTTCAAGTATACACTGTCGTGATATAACTAAACTGAAGATTGTTAACTTTATACATATACATACATTGTTCTAATTGCTTTTTTACATTTTTTTTATTTTGCCAGAAATGTTGATATTTTCTATGTTATTATTTATTACTAAATATATGCAAACTGTTACCTGTGTATTTAGCCGATTACACTAAATATGATTCACAAATAGATGAGAGATGGGGATAATTGTGTTAATTCTAACACCACAGTCCATCTGTCCTGATCTTACCTTGAATAAGAACCGTCTGTACAAGAAGGCAATTTGCATTCAATTCAGTGTATGGGTTTGAAGAAATCCAATCTGTGTGTGACCCAATGGGCTACTCCTAAATGATGCTAGTGTCACCATCCAATGCTGTTTGTAAATGCCTGACAGAATAATGCAACTATCAGTCACAGACAACCATTTAAATATAAACAAAGGATAGATGTCTCTTTTCTTGAAGATGTTCAGTGTGATGCAGCCCTTCTGTAGTGTAAATCTCATTTTTGCTTTTCACTGAAAAAGCAGTTCCAGTACATCCTGGTGTTTCATCTCTGTTCTGGTCTGTTGTGTTCCGGTGAATCGTACCACTGGTCCATAATTATGTCATAAAACAAATACGGTTTTAAAATTGTATAATGAGGTCATTTTTACCATACCACAGATATGAAGTACAAATCACTATCTGAGACAAATAAATGAGAACCAGACCATCCGCCATATTTAAAAACGATAGGACACCCACCTGTATGAGCACAATAGAATCTGGACTTATGATTGTGTTTAGTGTAATGTATCTATCTACAGTCTATAGTGCTGCCACACTGGAATACCACACCGTAGTACACACAGGTGTGTGTGTGTTGTGTGGGTTGGTCGGTGTGTGTGTGTGTGTGTGTGGGTGGGGGGGGGGGGGGTATTTTTAAATGAACACATGTAGGGGGTGAGGACCCCGCCAGCAATCCTATATCTAGCCTTCATCGGCCCGAAATGTTTTATATCGGACCAGTATCGCAAACGATATCGGCCCGAGATCGGCGTGCCCATCGGCTTCAAATCGGACCGATATCGGTTAGATATCGTTTTAGTTTACTATCCATCATCGGTACAATATCAGTTAGTTATCTATCCAATATGTATCTGATATAGTTTCGACCCGAAATGGGTCCATTATGACAGATAGACATCAAATTCGTTCTATAGCCCATTTCACCGGTACTTCGGAAATCTCCGTACACAGTTCGGAATTTCAGTCACATGGCGCAAAGTCACATGACTTCAAGAACTAATCAGATGCTGGTAGTCATAACAGTATCAACACTCACAAATTAACTAGTTTCAGTCTTTATATATGCGTATTTGTTCGCTAAAACACCGCAATCGTTAGTGCTATTCTACACAGAAGCCATCTTGACTCATTCCTTGGAAACTAGATCGGATTTCAAGGCTATACGAACACGTGTTGAATTGTTTACATTGGAGCATGTGCGCGTAAGTTGGAACCGGTGTTACGATAGAAATATTCATTGTTTTCTGACAATCCCGTTTTTGAATTGTATCAACAAACACGCTTTACTTTTTGTTTTTCTATAGTGCCAAACACATTAATAACATATATTTGTCATGCGTTCAAGTTATAGTCTGACATTTAATAACATTTTTACATTGTTTTTAATTCACATTGGCACCGTTACAATGAATATTTAATGTGCCTACCAGCGTTTGATTGGTCGACCTATTTGGCTACTCGGAGATAGCTCGTTATTATCCGTATCTTTCGGCAAATGTCGGGGTGAAATGAGCTATTGTCACCATCCAGCTAGCACAGTATGTAGCTAGAGCATCGGATTACCGATCCAAAATACATGTATATGTTTCGCAACATACAAGGTTATCGGGCGTTTAACTCCGTCCGATTTTTTTTATCAAATCGATTTAATGAATACTCACTACCTTATATATATCTTTTTGTTGGTGCTTATCTGAATTAGCTCGATTGGAAAAATATTCATTAGCAATAAATAAAACTCTTGTGAATGTAGGTAGCATCATTTTGCAATGTAAAAAATGACATTTGCGAGGAATATTCATTCAGATTAATGCATTGAACAATCAATTTAGCAAAACAAAAAATTAAAAAATTGGAAAATATTGAATTAATCGGCTCTACATCTGCCCGACGTCGGCATATCCAACATTTAGCCAACATCTGACAGATATCTTTTCAGCAAATCATAAAAAGAACACACAAACCCAGTCAGCAAGCCTATATCGGACAATTGTTGGACCGATATGTTTCCTATATACAGATAACGTAGACATTGGGCCTTGCCGCTCGGATAGATATCGGTAACAGAGCGGCAGTCTGCATAACGGCCCGATGTCTACGACAGATAACGGATAGACATCGGGCCAATCTGCCGACATTCCGACCAATTACCAATATCTATCCGATATGGCCATGCTGGCTGTGGAGTGGTGGGGTGGCTTGTAGTCTAGACTTTTCAGGAGAGGGGAGTCTGTCTGAGGAAACTTTTCCTCTTCTTTTTTTTCAGGGTGGGTGGGATATTTTGTAGATTTTTCTAGGGGGTAGTCTGAAGAAACGTTTTCCGTTCGCGGCTAGGGTGGTTTGTCCATAAATAATTAATCATTTAAACTTGCTCAACATCAACTCACAAAAGTGTTAATACAAAGTGAAAGCAATCCGAGTCTCCCAGAAATTACCTGAGTTTTCACTAGTCCCCTAGTCGTCTGCAAATAATGTCAATATTTACTACTGTTACGTCACTGATTTTAACACGCGCTAATTTGCATAATCTTGAAAGTTTCCGGCCAAGACGATTTAATGTTCAAATCGGGTGTTTACAAATAAAATGTATACCAATTTATTCACTCACATATGCCCCTAGTGTTGTTTTAACATTGTGCGCTATGCAGTTGTTGACATGTTCAGTATATTCTTGAAGTTATTGACATTTTTTTAAATTTACCTCGAAAATGACAGCTTCTCTACAAAGCCTCAGTTTCGCATTTTAACCCTTTACATATTATGCTGCAAATATTCTATAGGACTTTGTCAAGGAGTCAGAGAGCTTATCAAATTATTTCTGAAACTCTATTCTATCCAGTCCTAACGGAAACGTTGCATAGACAACTGTTTTAAAGAAAATAAATCAGAATTTCGAAACTAAAGATAGAATAAATACTACCGGTGTCTGCGTTAGAACAGCTTAAAGCGTGACAACGACGATTTACCATCATAATCGAGATGCATAGATTAGCAATTCGCTTGCGCTCGAAGTGCCTTCGGCACTTCTCTCTAGCTGTGCTCGCTAATAACCTGTTTAACCACTGGACCGTTTGGAACGAAACGTCACATATGTGTTCGGTATCAATAAATAGCATGACATGCGCGAGTCACACACTTCCGCACATACTTCTGCAACATATTTTGGAACAGTTATGTCCCATGTTTTGCTTGGACAAAATGCTCTCTTCAGAAAATCAGGTTGTATAATACCATCCATCTTCAGTTTCTATAACCTATCCATTTAAATATCTAGACTCCTGATATATATCGGACTCTCCTAAGAGTCAGGTTACATAAAACCTAACAACTCCAGTGTCTATAATCAAAACATTTATGTATATATACTCCTGATATATATCGGACTCGCCTCAGAGTCAGGTAACATAAACACTAGCATCTCCAGTGTCTATACTCGATACATTTATATATATATTCTCCTGATATATATTGGACTCTTCTCAGAGTCAGGTTACATAAAACCTTACAACTCCAGTGTCTATAATCTATAAATTTATGTATATACACTCCTGATATATATAGGACTCTTATCAGAATCAGGTTATATAAAACCATACATCCAGGATCTATAATCTATACATTAATATAGCTATATATACCCTTATATATCTCTGCAGAGTCCGGTTACATAAAACCTCACATGCCCACGGTCTATAAGTTATACATTCATATATCTTTACTTCTGATATATATTGGACTCTTCTCAGAGCCAAAGTAAATTAACCTAACATCGCCTTTGTCTATAATGTATACAGTTATATATATATACTCCTGATATAAATCGGACTCTTCTCAGAGTCAGGTTATATAAATTACATCTATCTTCAGCGTATATAATATTTACAGTTATATATCTATATTCCTGATATATATCGGACTCTTCTCAGATTCAGGTTATATAAATACATCTATCTTCAGAGTCTATACTCTTTACATGTATGTATATATACTCCTGATATGTATCGGACTCTCCTCAGAGCCAGGATATATAAAACATAACATCTCCAGTGTCTATACTCTATATATTTATATATCTATACTCTTGATATATATTGGACTCGCCTCAGAGTCAGGTTACATAAACCTAACAACTCCAGTGATATATTGGACTCTTCTCAGAGCCAAAGTAAATTAAACCTAACATAGCCTTTGTCTATAATGTATACAGTTATATATATATACTCCTGATATAATTCGGACTCTTCTCAGAGTAAGGTTATATAAATACATCTATCTTCAGGGTATATAATATTTACAGTTATATATCTATATTCCTGATATATATCGGACTCTTCTCAGATTCAGGTTATATAAATACATCTATCTTCAGGGTCTATACTCTTTACATGTATGTATATATACTCCTGATATGTATCGGACTCTCCTCAGAGCCAGGATATATAAAACATAACATCTCCAGTGTCTATACTCTATATATTTATATATCTATACTCTTGATATATATTGGACTCGCCTCAGAGTCAGGTTACATAAACCTAACAACTCCACTGATATATTGGACTCTTCTCAGAGCCAAAGAAAATTAAACCTAACAACGCCGTTGTCTATAATGTATACAGTTATATATCTATACTCCTGATATATATCGGACTCTCCTCCGAGTCAGGTTATATAAAACAACATATTCAGTGTGTATACACTATATACTTACATATCTATACTCCTGATATATATCGGACTCTCCTCAGAGTCAGTTTATACAAAACATTACATCTCCAGTGTCTATACTCTATATATTTATGTATCTATACTCCTAATATAATTATATCGGACTCGCCTCACAGTCAGGTTATGTAAAACATAACATCTCCAGTGTCTATACTCAATATATTTATATATTTATACTCTTGATATATATCGGACTCTCCTCAAAGTCAGGTTATACAAAACCTAACATCTCCATTGTCTATAATCTATATATAATCTGACTCTTCTCAGTCGATCCAACTCCAGGATCTTTACTCTTTACATGTATGCGTTTATACTCCTGATATATACCGGACACTCCTCAGTGTCAGGTTATATAAAACATAACATATCCAGTGTCTATACTCTATATATTTATATATCTATACTCCTGATATATATCGGACTCTCCTCAGAGTCAGGTTATGCAAAACATAACATCTCCAGTGTCTATACTCTATATACTTATATATCTACACTCTTGATATATATCGGACTCTCCTCAGAGTCAGGTTATATAAAACAACATCTCCAGTGTCTATACTCTATATACTTACATATCTATACTCCTGATATATATCGGACTCTCCTCAGAGTCAGGCTATACAAAACATAACATCTCCAGTGTCTATACTCTATATACTTATATATCTATACTCCTAATATATATCGGACTCTCTTCAGAGTCAGGTTATACAAAACATAACATCTCCAGTGTCTATACTCTATATATTTATATACTCCTGATTATATATAGGACTCTGTTCAGAGTCAGGTTATACTCTATATATGTATGTTCCTATAGACCTGGTATATATGGGACTCTTCTCAAAGACAGGTTACATAACACCTAACATCTCCGGTGTATATACTCTATATATGTATATATCTATACTCCTGATATATATCGGACTCTCCTCAGAGTCAGGTTATACAAAACCTAACATCTCCAGTGTCTATACTCTATATACTTACATATCTATACTCCTGATATAATCGGACTCTCCTCAGAGTCAGGTTATGCAAAACATAACATCTCCAGTGTCTATACTCTATATACTTATATATCTACACTCCTGATATATATCGGACTCTCCTCAGAGTCAGGTTATATAAAACAACATCTCCAGTGTCTATACTCTATATACTTACATATCTATACTCCTGATATATATCGGACTTTCCTCAGAGTCAGGCTATACAAAACATAACATCTCCAGTGTCTATACTCTGTATACTTATATATCTATACTCCTAATATATATCGGACTCTCTTCAGAGTCAGGTCATACAAAACATAACATCTCCAGTGTCTATACTCTATATATTTATATACTCCTGATATTTATCGGACTCTGTTCAGAGTCAGGTTACACTATATATATGTATGTACCTATACACCTGATATATATGGGACTCTTCTCAAAGACAGGTTACATAACACCTAACATCTCCGGTGTATATACTCTATATATGTATATATCTATACTCCTGATATATATCGGACTCTCCTCAGAGTCAGGTTATACAAAACCTAACATCTCCAGTGTCTATACTCTATATATTTATATATCTATACTCCTGATATATATCGGACTCTCCTCAGAGTCAGGTTACATAAAACCTAACAACTCCAGTGTCTATACTCTGAACATTTATATATCTATTCTTCTGATATATCGGACTCTACTCAGAGTCATCGGATTCTACTCAGAGTCAGGTTATATAAAAACTAACATCTCCCAGTGTCTATAATCTCTACATTTATATATCTATACTCCTGATACATGTCGGACTCTTTTCGGAAACCGGTTCCATAACACCTAACAACTCCAATATCTATAATGTATACAGTTATATATCTCCTGATATAAATCGGACTCTTCCCAGAGTCAGGTTATATAATTACATCCATCTTCAGGGTCTATAATCTATACGTGTATGTATCAATACCTTTGATATATATTGGACTCTCCTCAGAGTCAGATTATATACAAACAACCATCTCCAAGGTCTATAATCTATACGTTTATGTATCAATGACTTTGATATATATTGGACTCTCCCCAGAGTCATGTCATATAAAACTTTCCATCTCCAGGGTCTATAACCTACACATTATGTATCAATAACGTTGATATATATTGGACTCTCCTCAGAGTCAGGTTATATACAAACAACCATCTCCAAGTTTTATAATCTATACGTTTATGTATCAATAACGTTGATATATTTTGGACTCTCCTCAAAGTCATGTCATATAAAACTGTCCATCTCCAGGGTCTATAACCTATACATTATGTATCAATAACATTGATATATATTGGACTCTCATCAGAGTCAGTTTACATAAAACCTAACATCTCCAGTGTCTATAATCTATACATTTATATATCTATCCCCTTATATATATCGGACTCTCTGCAGAGTCCGGTTACATAAAACCTAACATCTCCAGGGTCTATAATCTATACATGTATGTATACGCCTGATATATATCAGACTCTCCTCAGAGTCAGGTTATATAAAAACATCCACATCCAGTGTCTTTAATCTTCACATTTATGTTTCTATACCTTTGATATATATTGGAATACATGTAGAGATTACAGACCCATGAGATGGGTGTTTTTATACAACCTGACTCAGAGTAGAGGCCACTATATATCAAGGTATTGATACATACACGTATAGATTATAGACCTTGGAGATGGCTGGGTTTATATAATTTGACTTTGAGGAGAGATCAATATATATCAAAAGTATTGAAACATAATGTATATGTTATATACCCTAGAGATGGATGGTTTTATAACCTGACTCTGAGGAGAGTCCAATATATATCAAAGGTTTTGATAAATAAACGTATAGGTTATAAACACTCGAGATGGGTGGATTTGTATAACCTGACTCCGAGAAGAGTCCAATATATATCAAAGGTCTTGATACATACTGTATAGGTTATATACCCTGGAAAGGGATGGTTTTATAATATGAGGAGAGTCCAATATATATATATAGGGAGTATATATGCGTGCATGTATAGATTATAGTTTATTACTTTATTTAAGCCAAATGTGGCCCAGGGACATGTTTACATAATATACATAGCTATACATGTGTGTCACTGGTGAGATGAGGAAGAAACTAATGTATTTATATAGCGGGTGTTAGTATGTAACAAACTATATGAATATTAGTATTTCTCTCTTTCCATCACATGCAACAACTCATTCATTTACTTAAGTCTCCTATCCATTCAACTAACATACACATATTACATATATACTCGTACATAGTCTTGAATTAATCAATGCAATCTCCGTTTGAAAAAAAGCTTTCCGCCAGCTGCTATGCCCATCCTACTGTATGTGGTATAATTATCATTTAAAGAGGAACATCCCTTTTTTAAATGTAAGATCTACTCGAAAATGATTATACTATTAATTATATATCAAAAATAAAATATTTTTGGCGGGATTTATTGCCCTTTAAATGTTTTAATAAACTTTCTCCAGACTAGTTCACCTGAACCCCTGGCAGATTTCAACGAAACTTGGCAAGGATGATCAGTATCAAACCTAGTTGTGCATATCGTCGCCGTGTTCCAGCTGAATGCTTTTTGGCGGAGTTATGGCCCGTTAAAGGTTTTAATACACAACCGTTGTCCAGACTAGTCTCTTCTGAACTCAGTTTCGATACATATTCTGACCCGGGGGGGGGGGGGGGGGCGGTGCAGGGTTTGGGAGCATGGCAGGTTTATTGTAATTAAAAGTTCATTAAAATTACTGTTGAGTTTGTCTTCGTGACGTATATTTACTTTCGTTCTGTGAAGTTAACTGTTTAAAAAGTGACGTCATGTAACGTGGCGCTTCCACTAGATGAAAAAGTTGTCTCTGTTCTTTGTGTATATGAAAGACTGCGCAGATCGTGTTAGAATGATAATTAAACTACATAATGGAATAAAACGTGTGGATTTAGTTTGGTCATTACGTAGAAGTTTATATGTATTGTACTAAAAGCAAAAATGCATCATTGCTGAATGTATAATTCATCTACTAGAATCTATATCAGTTGAGTTATATGAAACAGTACTATTACACATGTTCGCGGACTAATTTAATAAACTACACTCTGTCTTACTGCATCACTCCCCACACGTCATATGTTTACCTGGTTGTAAACTTAACTAACAGTTGCTTATTTAAAAACGTATATATCAAGTGCACATGACGTAACTCATAACCAAAACACTTAAAAACAATAAATCACAATAAATAGAACGAATTGGAAAGCGCGCCATCGCAATTACCCAAGCGATCTTCACACAGGTCAGTATGGTAAACAAATAAGTGTTCACCCATTTAACCCCGAATCCAAATCTAGGTGTAACACTGTTTGTGTTGATCGTCTTTGATCCTCAGAATACGAACAGTGTTATGTATGTTATTCTGTATGCATGGCACTGCGTGTTAATTAATAAATTAAATTTAGAGTATTTGCATATACGTATGGTAACCCTTGAGCAAAATGTGTAATACCATCATCATAACATTTAATTTGAGAAAGAAAAAAATGATTTGAGACATAATTAGAAAAAAACGTATTACCCTCACCTACGCCAACACCTTGGCAGACGTCCGAAATAAATCGGTTGATATGTTTTTTATCCTTCATAGACGCGTACATACCAAATATGTAAACAAATATACTAAATAACTACGAAATTAAACACGCGGAGTTAGTTCGCTAAATCAAACACAATTTAGTTAAAACATGAAACAATACCGTTACCCAAGTATGGGATAAAGATCACGGATTCATTCAATAAACAGCACTCTGTCATCTCCTGCATCAAAATAGGCTTAGCGTAATTAAGAGTAGGTAAGTTAAACACGTATATTCTAGGTACATTGGCGTAAATCATAACTGAACACACTTGAAATTTATTACACGCAATACAGAAATTACTCAGTTTGAATAATATATTTAAGACACAATTACCGTAATGTTAATAGAGTTGAATGTTGTTTAGCGGCACATTTACACAGCATTGATTAATTAAGCCCGCCGAGAGAAATAGAGAGAGAGAGAGAGAGAGATAGAGAGAGAGAGAGAGAGAGAGAGAGGGGCTAAGAAATACACACGCACTGAACTTGAAATCGCAAAGAGTATATAGGGAGTTATTGTCACAAGGCGGAAACTCCGTAATAGTAACTTACTACAAGTTCCCCAAGTTGTACCCCTTTATGCAGGAGGTCAAAACCGGTTTTATATATGTTTCGCTTCGAGTCCATAAATAATCATACCAAATTTGAACCAAATGCATTCAAATTTTTACAAGATAGACTATTTTTGTGTGTGATTTAACCGATTACCTCTTAGGGATCACCAGCGGATGGAGCCAAAAAAGGAAACATATTGTGCATTTACACATCCTTAACTAAGAAATACACATCACATGAAATTGAAATCTCAAAGATTGTAACCATTTACATTTGGACAAGATGAGCAATATTTTTTGGATTTTTGACCCGATTACTCCCAGTAGGCAGAGTCAAAATCCGCGACCTTATTGCGCAAATAATAAATACCTCAATCACCCATGAACTTGAGATATCAAAGGGTATTGAAATAGCTCTACCATCCCCCACCCCCATGTGATTTGAACCCACGACCCCTGGCTCCCAATATATCATATTGCATATTTAAAAAAGGGCCATAAGTCTGGTGTAATTGGTCCGATCCGGCTGGTTGTGGAGCTTCCGAGCTATCATTGATATTATTACACCCACAACCCATCTGTTATTTTCACCGCATCAAACTACCCATGTCCCCGCTTCTCCAGGCTGCTTACGCGGAACTAATCCCCACCCACCATCTTATCTTTCTACATAACCATTTGTGGCCATAGCAGATTTCCCAGCCTCCCCAGATTATATCTCACCATCCCATTTGCCAATATCCCCCGCGTACAAGAATTCACGCCTCCACTTCTCCAGCCTTCTTAGATTCCTTAAAGTAATAAGTGATACCGATACCTTTTTCTGAGTATTCACACATGTGTTCTTGTTGAACTGTAATCACTACATACATGAATTAATTGTGTTAAAACAAACATGAAAAACAATACCATCCTTTTACTCTACGTAATCACAGACCGCAATGTTACTTGGTTCATTAACCAATACTTAGAAATTTCGAGCGTTAACGGAACTATGACACTAATTCCTACGTAACAACAATACATTATTTAATATCGTAAACATATCATACACATCATCCGATGCATGCGTCATCTCATCATTTTCTGAAGAAGGTATAAAAGGCAAAGTACGTGTAACATATTCACGGCAAACTAATGTCAACGACTTTGTACAGTTTACGAACAATGTCATTGAAAATAGTGTGTATAGCTCTTGCGATTGCGTGTATTAGTGCACAGGCAACATTACCAGATGTCGGTGCATGCCAGTATGTGACAAATGTATACAACGGCTGCAACGAGAAACGTTCATCAAAGCCTATCGACTGTCAGGACGTGAAACGATATGGGGATGCAACAACAACCACTGGTAAGAGGAATTTACTCACAACGTATATGCGTTAACCATACTTGACATACTTGTCTGTTTTCCGGTATACGATAGATGCCATATCAGCCCCAAATTCTCATTTCGCGGAATATATTCGCCTTTTCATACATTATTTCGACGTGTGATGTTCTTACTTCTTAATTAATGGCTTTTGTCTAATTGTTCTAATTTTCGATTTAAGTTTTCTCCACTTCTGAATATTATATGACATCTACTTTTCTGTTTTATACATAATCGTAATGCTACAAAAGTTGATACGACAATGTGATTCTGTGATTCATTAATACTAATAGTCTTATTTTGAAATTGAAGTAAACCAAAATGAACACTACACCTTGGAATCTTAGATCTTAAATTTTACATACAACAACGTTATTCTAGTCAACTACAATGAAAAGATAGCTCTTAAACAATTAAATTAAGGGTCATTTAACATACTTAACATTAAAATTTTAACTTAATTTATTTCAACGAATGCATAACTTACATGTGTTGAACGAAAGACAAATGATTATAGTGTCCTCAAGCACGTTATTCTGTCATCTGGCAACATGTTTGAGGTATAGTTTGATATACGCATGAATACAACACACTTTCATGACAATTGCATTTTGATACATTACAGTGGCGGAAAAAGTGACGAGACTCAATTAATATTCTGACAGATTTTATTTGTAATTTGATAATACTTGACATTATAATTATACATTTGATAATACTTGACAATATAATTATACTAAGTTTAGTTTTACTGATACAATTTTATACTGCACTTAAAGGGACACACGGCAATCATGAATGAGGTATCAAACAGTACAATTAGAAAATAGATTTATTTACATTGTTGCATTTTGCTTATCGTACAGTATTTTTCATTATTGTACCTCGCATATAACACCCATGCTAAATCCCGTTGGATAACACTGTGCAATTTCTAAATGACGTGATGGTGATAGTAAATCGCAGGGTGATAGTAAACAAACTACCGTATACGTAGCTTTGGTGTATGTTGGTGTTCGTAATGTTTGTGTATAATCTTTGCCGCTCATATATAGAGGATAATTGTTGTTTCGGGGAGAATAACAGATTTTATTTCATCGAGAAGTGAGAAAGCTTGATATTTTCTCGCATGCGAACGACAATGACCAGTGTTCTAATGTTGTTATGCTTCACAATGTGTATGCAGAAGAAAAGAGATTTTTTGGTGAAATAGTCCGTGTCATTTTTAATTCATCATAATTTCAAAAATACTTTACCGATTTTAATAAACTACCACTAATTTTAGTTATTTCCAATCCAATGATACAATGATATAACTTCCATGGCAACTGTTTTGGGGGGAAATTGAAATATGTACTGTAAATGACAACAATTATTAAAGTAGAAAATAAAAAAGTTACATTTTCTAGAACTAGGCCAGTAACACGCCTTATTTTGGGCTCGATCGGATTTCGGTATAATAAGATACAGTAAGAATGTTCACCCTTCGCTTCACTTCGGGCAATAATCATATTATCCTCACTGTGAACATTATTACTAGTATCCTCTAATGAATGTGACATTTATGTAATATTGCACTACTTGATATTGCACGCCGGAATTGGATGACGCACGTACTTAAATATGTAAAGAAATGGTATGGTACATGTAGCATGCTAATATCTAAAGCATCAGGCAAACATGTCGACACAACAACTCGACAAAACATAAAAAGTAAGATTTAAGTAGTGACATGACAGTGGAAAAATATCGCTGAAATATGAGTCTGATGATAAAGAACATGACATCAATATGGAGGGCATGGCTATTAAAGAACATGACATTAGTATTGAGGTCATGGCTATTAAAGAACTTTACATTAGTATGGAGGTCATGGCTATTGAAGAACATGATATAGATATGGCGATATGAGAATGAGACGATTGTCGAAGATGAAGAAGTAAAAATGAGAATCAGATCATAAGGATTTTCAGCTGTTTATGCAATACTAGTATATCTTGTAATTTTCCACCTATTTGTATGAGCACATGCACTTATTTCTAGGATTCAAATAACTTAATATCTATTTTTAGGCGTGTATACAATTAACCCCAGGGATACCGATGGTTTCCAGGTTCGCTGTGACATGACGACAAGTGGAGGTGGATGGACAGTTATACAACGTCGTATTGGCGATTCAGATTTCTACAAAAACTGGGTCGAATATCAAAAAGGCTTCGGAGATCTGACAACTAACTTCTGGCTCGGTAATGACAAAATTAACTCCCTAACATCACAGGGTGTGTACGAGTTGCGCGTTGACATGATTGGTCCAGCTGATGAGGTGAAGTATGCACAGTATAAAGTGTTCACTATCGGAGATGCTGGAAGTAAATATAAATTACTGATTGGGGAGTATAGTGGCGACGCAGGCGACAGCCTTACCAATCTTAACGGGATGAAGTTTACTACAAAGGACCAAGACAACGACGTATGGGACAAAAACTGTGCAGTTGATTTTACAGGCGCATGGTGGTACAAAGCATGCCATTTATCTAATCCCAATGGACTCTATGGAAACGTGCAGTTTGGTAAAGGCATTAATTGGCAAACGTTTACAACTCACACTAAGTCATTAAAACAAGTAGAGATGAAGATAAGGCGTTGGTCGGTATAGACACGCACTTATATATGAGACTGGTATTATTTTGCTTCCAGGGTAGTAGTAGTTCTGGGAAGAAATCCTAACACTGAACCTCGAACAAGACATTTGTTTGAATGCAAATGGCATGGGTGAACTTATTGTGGTCGAATGTCAAGAACGTTTTTAGTTCTATGATAAATTGCAAGACTGAATCATCTGAGTCATTGTTCGTGATATGTACTTGGTCCAAGGGGTTATGATCTAGAAAAACTGTTATTTTTAAAAAAGATGTTTTAGCTGGGAAAAGAACAAAACATATTATCAAGACTTTGGATTCTATATTTTGTAGATATTTATTGAAATAAATCCATAGAAATGTTCATGTTGTGAATTATATTTCCGAGCGATTTATATAACATTCCAAGGCGGTAGCATTATTGTCAACCCTTTTTTTGTTTGTGACGTCAAATACCTTTATTCTGTTTTAACATTGCCATTCATGTTTGTCCTGTTGTGTGTACTGGGTTTACTGTGTTCTCGGAAAGCTGCATTTCCTGTTCGACTTTTATACTTATATTTACTTGCAAGAAATGACATAAAACACCATACAAACAAATACAAACAAGTTTGCATAAGAATGCTTGATAATATGATTCAACACATGTCTTGCTAGAACCTAGTTTGAAACAATAATAATAATAACTTATTTAACGAGATAACCGATTTGTTGTTTTATGGCTCATCAAGCAGTACATGATATTTCGAGCCGCCCTACATACATGGACACGATGGAAAGTATGGATAACAATCCGGGATCCATGCCCTACTATAACTATAGGATATATTACTAGGGTTCTTAAATGTTCCCGGGGATATACTCCTTGCCTAAATAACCACAGAGTAAACACAGTCGATCCGATAAGGCTGAAAACCGTGATCTCCGCATTAATGAATTTAGAGAATGAATATCTATATAATAAGATAATTACATATGAAGTGATTTTCGGTTTATATTCCAGTCTAATTGAGAAATGGAAATATATTTTAATAGATGGGTTGTTTCAATCTCATTAAAATCAGACCGTTTATCACACTACGATAACTACAATACTAAGGATCTGACAACACTGCATTGGAGGTCACGTCATACCTTACGATTAGCCAATCAGATTTCAGCATAAACAATCGTTTGGTATTAGACTGCTTCACTGCGCATGTCACGTTGCAGTCAACCCCTGTGCTTGGTATTGAAAGAGACAATATCCGTAACTTTTAGCTTTTAAAACACAAGATAAGAAAATTTGTGCTTTGACAAACAAAAGCACAGTAATCATTATTGAATATTTACTGGGAAAAAAAGATTGTTTGACGGAATGTATCGTGTAATCCACAGCAATAACACGACGAAGACTTTATATTTTTTCGGATATAGATCTATGTGTTTTATGTGCATTTTCGTTTGTTCAGTTCTCTTGAACATCATCTGAAATGCATATGAAAGGCGCAATTCATTGGTTGAATTTAGTTGATCTTCTCATGAATATTGATTAGACGAAAGGTCGATCTGACGGGACCTCCAAGATCATATAGCGGAGAGTATCAAAGCATAATTAGGATATGAGTTTAATGAGATTAGTTTGTTTAATAAACTGTTAAATAACGTTTTGAAATTATTAACAGAGTAAGCATGTTGATACTATTCTCTAAATGAGTCTCATACAATCAATATTGAATAAAATATTTAAAAATACGATTATTAAATAAGGCCATCCTGAGCACGTTTATCTCAGCTAAGCGCACTAACTTGTCGGTATAAGGAACATACCTCTGATATACTAACATAGGCTCCATGAATAGGATTGCCACAAATAAGCATACATATTATAAAACACTAAGTACTCTGCAGTATATTAAAACTTCAATGCATTATGTCCGTTTATTAAATCGTACTTTTTTCAAAGTAATGCAGTTAAATAATTGAAAAACAGATTGAGAATAAGTTTAGAAGTATTTTAAATTTTATTTTTCCGTTCTTGGTGATACACATGTTTCATACTGATAAAGGTTCCAGATTCCCTCTCTTATTGTTAACTTCAATTCATATTCTTAAAGATTCTCTCTCAGATGCTATTCTCCTTTCACGTCCCTTTCCAAACATCATATATCCTATCTCATATTTCACTCTCCTATCACATCATCATCTAAACATAAAATATCCTTTCATATCTGTTTTTTACTTCCCTGTGCAAGCACTGTCGAAGCATCAAATAAGCATTTAGCTTTCACTTCTTCACTTCACTGTCTAAGCATCATATCCTATCTCATATTTAATTCTCCTTTCACATCACCGTCCAAGCATCATAACCTATCTCATATGTCATTCTCCTGTCACATCACCGTCCAAGTATACATATTCTTTCATATGTCATTCTCGTATCACATCACCGTCCAAGCATTAGATCATAAGACACATTCAAGAAAAAGTACACTATACAATAAAAACGCGTGTTGAAATTAAAACTACGAATGTAAATATTAGCACACGGTCAGTGTATATTACATGTATGTGCGTTGGCTTTTTGGTAAAATATTACCCCACACCCAAACAAACAACAACAAACAAACAACAAAATCACATATAATATATATTGAACACATTCTATAAGAAAATACGCAGTCCATGACTTTATAAACACCTCACTGAAAATAAACAAAGATTAAACCGTAGTTTAATATCTTATTTAAAAATCAGTTATGGGTATAATTTATTCATTTTCACTTTTCAAATAAAACAGTCACAATCGATTGTTTTAAATAGGCGATATACATCGGACATTGACCGCAAAAATGAAAAACGCAGAAAATCGATAAAAAGAAAATACGGCGGTTTCCCAACACATCGGAGGCATAGTCTCCGGTATTTTCTTCGTTGTTTTGCGTGTTGAAGGTATGAGCCACCTATGGTAAAATCGTGAAATGTAATCCACAGGCACCTTGCGTTCATTAGTTTGCGGTTGGGTTGATCCTGGAAATATACATCGTGTTTAACATTCTATTGTGGTAATTTTAAAAATAGTTGTATATCAACCCAATGCTATTGTGCATGTTACAACTTCTAGCGGTTTATTGCTCAGCTTGAATGTATACATTCGTTGATGTAAAAATGATACTCACATACGAAATTGACCTTTTAATTATATCAACTAGTATTAATTTATCTACGAGTCGATTTCGTAGACCTTCACAGAATCCAGAATGTCTGTTCCATTTTATAAGTGAAATACTTTGTTGATTTTTTCTGCGATTCAATGGCTATTTTAAAAGCATTTGAATATTTCTTCACTCAAAACTTGCGTACGTTTACGTAGTCCTTCTTGGAATCCAGTTTCTCTGTTTTATTTTCTGAAAGTTTAAAATAAAACAAGATTGAAATTCTTATAAAATAACATATACTCATCAAAAAAAAGAAAGTACCCCTTTTTGCTTGTATTTCCATAGGCTAGTTTATGAGGGTGTTGGACAGCTTGAACAGCGCTTTAATAAAACAATGTTTGATGTTTTTAAGCACACTTCAATGATTACTAAATATTCCTTTAAACAGTTCTAAATTTTGCCAAGCAATACTTTTTTATGGATACTATGTACACTTTAAAGGGAGGTAATTTGATTATTTTTGATAATCAGAAGCTGCTACCTACACAATCAGTTTTGTGTTTTTCTGTGTGTTTTTTTTCGAAAGCAACGTACGAAGAATATTGTCTTGGACAACTTGAGAGACAATGTTTGTAGATTTTATGTCTTTTTACCAAAAATGCATGGTTTAAGAAAAGTGTACTGAACTTTTCAAAAAAATATTTTAATTGAACCATCATTGGTGGTGGTCGATCTAATTATACTATATACATCATTTATTATTTCCTGTGTTGCTGTCTATATAGTAAGGGAAAGAAAAAGGGTTACATTTTATTTTTGCTCAGTCTTTACACATAAATGTGGTATCCCACAGACAACCGTGAAAGCGAACCGTCATGTTGTGCACCAACACCTTGGTAGACGTATATTCCGACTAATGTCATCATTGATAAAAAGGCGTCCGTTAAGTCCGAACCCAGCGTTACAATGTTGCAAGCAGTGACACCTAACCTAAATTACTTCACAGGCAGTGGCACAGCAACTCGATATCACGTCCAACCGCAAATTGCAAGCAGTGGCACAGACTGGTTATATGCAGTGTGTGCGAATTATATTTTATGCGCCAACAATACAACCGTTCCGGCATACTTTCAGTTTTACGTTCAAGATCAGTGGATTTGCGTTTAAGACCTATTAGATATTAGTACCTAAACTCATTTGATAACAATTATGGAGCATCAACATTGTCAATAGATGCAATGAGACAAACTGTATTTTTTTCAATTAATTATGAAGCATTGCAGACATAACATGTGGCTGAATGTATTAATTAAATTGTATGTATTGTTGTTGTTGTTTGTTTGCTCCACCAGAATTTGGTATACGTGCCAAGTAATTCTAAAAGAAATACAGCACTTCTATGCATTTGAAGTTTTTTTGTCCAAATTTAACATTAGAAAGGAGTGGAATTATATGTCAAAGTGAAATATCCCGTGGCATATTTAACCAATCCCGCGGGATTGTAGCTCATGCCCGTGGTATATTTAGGATTTATAAAATCCCACGTGGGTTACAAATAGAAAAATAAAATAGACGTTTTTTTCCCTATTTCTATGTATTCGATACAGTTCTATCACACGCAATGCTGAACAGTTTGCGATAAAACAACATTTGATAAAATCCCACTTTTTATATGGGACTTTTCACCCATGGGATTTAACAAAATAAATCCCACGGGATAGTATGTCCAATAACTGTGGGATATTTTTAATCCCGTGGGACTTTATCCACATACTTATTTTAATGTGGAATTGTAAAATTCCCAATAGATTTATAGAATAATAGAATCACTAAATGATGACAATGATGATGATGTTAAAGACGATTTACTTTCAAAAGTGTGTAATTATTGCAGTTTCAATAACAAGAATCAGTGTCGTAATTTTAGAACTGTTCATGCAGTGTCGTAATTTTAGAACTGTTCAAGTGTCGTAATTTTTGTCGTAATTTTAGAACTGTTCATGCAGTGTCGTAATTTTAGAACTGTTCATGCAGTGTCATAATTTTTGAACTGTTCATGCAGTGCCGTAATTTTAGAACTGTTCATGCAGTGTCGTAATTTTTGTCGTAATTTTAGAACTGTTCATGCAGTGTCGTAATTTTTGTCGTAATTTTAGAACTGTTCATGCAGTGTCGTAATTTTAGAATTGTTCATGCAGTGTCGTAATTTTAGAACTGTTCATACAGTTGTTATTACTGTGCAAGCTGTTTAAGTTGCTGATAACGATGATGACGAAGCTGTTTATGATAATGCTGAGCTAATAATGCTTTAATGGTGCTGCTTCAGCTGCGGATGATGATGATGATCTGATGGTGATGGTGGTGTTGATGATGATGATGATGATGATGGCGATGATGATGATGATGATGGTGATGATAATGATGATGATGATATGCTTAGCTTATTGTTGTTGATGAGATATGTTAATGATAATTATGAGGGTTACGGTACTTATAATGGTCATGTTGATTTTTTGCTGAAATTGCTGCTGCTGCTACTGCGGCTGATGATGATGATGGTATGTTTAGTTTATTGGTGAGTATGAGATAACTGTATAATACGTATGACGTGTTTGATACTACTGGTGGTTATATTATTCTTTTGTTGCTTCTGCTGCTGCTTCTGATACTGCTGATGATGCTGTTGCTGATGATATGAAATAATAATAATAATTACAATGATATTGTGCAAAACAAGGAATAGACAATAATTATTACATGTATGATGGTAATTATATATATATATATATATATATATTATTTATTATAATTATGTTTTTAGTGTTAACTGTTTACCTGGGCCGGAATTATCGAGGTCTGAATAAACGTGTTCTTCAGAATCGTCAGGAACAGTTAATTCATAAGAAACCTCCGCATCTCTGAAATGGTGCAGGGATTATCAAAGAACGAATACAAAGAATAATAATAAAGTAACATGTTCACAAAATTATATATAGACAAGGACGTGGATAATAATGATTTTAAGATATAAAACTAATTATGGTTTAGCAATAACACATATAGATATATATGTAGATAGGAATAATAAATCACAAACACATCCATGTACCTATATACAACACATTATTATTTTTAATAAATATAGACAAAATATATATTATATATGATTGTTCGTCAACTGTCAGGGGCGTACCTGGGCATAAGCACGTACGCACGTGCGTACAGGCTATTAAAGAAGCAAAAATATAAAAATGGCTAAAAATGCGAAATATGAAATAAAAACTGAAGGTATAGTGGGGTTAGGCACATTTGTGAATCCAAAACTCGATGGTGCTTATACATAAATTAGCCCCAGGAACGCCCCTGACTGTATATATTTAAACATGTCTATCATACCTGGTGATCGATTCTAACGCATTTGTAGTTTCATATTTGTCTGAAAAAGGTAATTATTGTATAATACATTTTTGGAAATAATAAATCATTATTTGAAATGTATATCCAGTATATGGTTGATGATGTTTTAGGGTTAGTGGAAACTGAAACCCCAACTAAGGGAGGTGGGTGCATGAGCTTTCGTCCCTCGGGTTTTCTGGTCGTACCCTAGATTGGTTTTCTCTTTAGCTGCAACTACTATGGTTGTTCAGTACGATTCTGGATACATCCTGAGATGTTTATTATTTTGTATGTATATCTTTAGTTGGTTTCTCTGGATGTGGACTTTATTGTTAGAGATTTCCTTTTGATCGGATGTAGTTTTGTTTACACTGTCTTGTCTATTTGGGCGCTGTAGACAGGATAATAGCGAGGATTGTGCGCATATAAAATCGATTCAAGCTAACCAGTAGGCCTTATTGCCTACTGACCGTTCCAAGTCGGTAACCCTGTCTTCACCACCCTTTCTGTTGTTTTTTGTCTCTTTCATTGTAGTTTCAAGTCCTTGTTTGCAGTACAGTGCGGACCTACGATGCCATTGCATTCGGACGCTGTGGTTTCTATAGGACCCTATATATCATTTAGTGTATGCATCCCTCAGATTAAGCCTTGACTAATACATGCTTGAAGAGACCAAAATCGGGTTTCGGTTTTACATGCTGCATACCTACAGTATTTGTTGATGCTGCAGGTCAAACACCACCATAACTATATTTGAACCTAACTGCTTACAACTTGTGCACATATCGCGGTAATACATGCGAAAGTTTTTATCATTAATAACTTCAATAGCCGATTTATTGCCTGTCATGTTATACATGGATGACGTATGGAAAAAAGTAATTATGTATAATTGACACAACAAGCGTATATATTAAAGTATACCTATATCAGTGACATCATCAATATGCCCATTTGCATCGGTCCTTGCAGTTGCCATGTTATCTCCTTTCCGCTCTTTGACATTGCAGCACACGCATCCGACTGAAACAGTTGTAAATTTAAACTTGTAATCGTTCTAAAACTGTCAAACATGAAGGAAATTCAAATACTGTCTAATACTTCTACATTATTTTAAAACACATACCACATGCGTATTTTCTCCGAAGTAACATGGCAATGACCATAACCACGATAGCTGATGCAAAACCTCCGATAGACGCACCGATCATTGGCCCTGCTTGAATTTGTGATTGGCAAACCATTGCTGAAATGTAAATTAACATATGGAAATGTGCAAAGGTACCCGGATATAATATACTTTGTTTTAACCGAAGTTACGATCACATTTATTCCATAATCAGAAGATGTTTGATTATATTACACCACCGTCTGGACAAACGATTCATGTGTAGTGCATTTCGTTCGTATAATATTTGGCCAAAAACGTAATCAACTGTTGGCTTAAAAGTAGATATAAAAGTCGAACAGGAAATGTAGCATTCAAGGACCACAGACAACCACAAACACGCAAAGGAACAAACAACACCTACAAAGATGATTAAAAGGCAAGATGTGACAGCACAAACATAAAAGGGTTGACAATAGGGCTACCGCCTTGGAACGGTCAGTGGCAAAATAGGCTGCGGGGCTATTTCATATATATAGACAACAATACAGTCTAGTATGGGAAGCCATAACCGTCAAAATGTGGATATTTACAAACCATTCAATGACAGGCCATTTAATTCAACATGAAGTCATTTGATGACGTACATATTGATTCGATGCGACGTGTAAACTTGGTTCATTCATTAAAAAGTGAATTGATACGGTTCAAAGTGAAATAATACGGTGTACAATTTCAAACCATACGACGCAAAGTCTTTGATGACTTACATATTGATTCGATGCGACGTGTAAACTCGGTTCATTCGTTACAAAGTGAATTGATACGGTTCAAAGTGAAATAATACGGTGTACAATTTCAAACCATACGACGCAAAGTCATTTGATGACGTACATATTGACTCGCTGCGACGTGTAAACTCGGTTCATTCGTTACAAAGTGAACTGATACGGTTCGAAGTGAAATGATCGGGCGAAAACACAGTCGGTGCGATGCAAACGCAATCCGTTCAACATAAACTGATTTCATTACGTGCAAAGTGAAACGGTGCGACATCAGGCGGCGATATTTGCCACATCACTTTCAGGGTTATTTCCCCTACATGATATATTATAAATCAAAGTACTAAAAGTACTGAGAATGCAAGGTTTGATAAGAAAGACTGTATGGATATTTGCACGATCAAATTTCCATAAATTTTACACAGTTTTAGCCATCTTCGCGATCTTTGGCGACCTACCAACATCTTAAAGGGTCAATCCATTCCAAATATATTGTGATCAATTGTCATTAAACTGTTTCAAATCTAGACTAGAATATTATTTTATGAAATTGCTGATGGATAGACAGATTTGTGATTTGTGTTCATGGCCAAACTGTCACTCAAGATGACCTCCATGTCTAACATTATGTCATTTACAGAGTGGCGTGTATTAAGTAGTCTTCCGGGAACAAGATGCACAAGAGGGCCTGTATCACTCTACTGGCTTGAATAGTCTAAGGCCGTAAAACAGTTTTTGTCTCGCCTATTCGAAGAAAAAAAGAGACATAGGTGTTACTTTTCAGGCGGCGGCGGAGGCGTCAACATTCAAGTTTTGCGTTTAGGTCATTTTCTCACAAACTGTATGCACTAGACCTTTCAAACTTTGCTTGTAGTTGTATCTTGGGTATCTTGGGTGGTACATTGCAACGTGACAAAGCAAATGTGGAAGTGACATTGACCCTCCAAGCAAAGGGCAGATAACTTGATAATTTTTAGGTTCAACTTTTGCGTTTAGGTCACTTTTTCACAAACTGTATGCACTAGACCTTTCAAACTTTGCTTATAGTTGTATCTTGGGTGGTACATCGCAACGTGACAAAGCAAATGTGGAAGTGACCTTGACCCTCCAAGAAAAGGGCAAATAACTTAATAATGTTTAGGTTCAGGTCACCTTTTCACAAACTGTATGCACTAGACCATTAAAACTTTGCTGATAGTTGTATCTTGAGTGGTACATCGCAACGTGACAAAGCAAATGTGAAAGTGACCTTGACCCTCCAAGCAAAGGGCAGATAACTTAATTGTTACCTTCAATTTTGCGTTTAGGTCACTTTTTCACAAACTGTATGCACTAAGACCTTTCAAACTTTGCTTATAGTTATATCTTGAGTGGTACATTGCAACGTGACAAAGCAAATGTGGATGTGACCTTCACCATCCAAGCAAAGGGCAGATAACTTTAATTGTTACATTTACATCACTCCCTCATGAACTATAATTATGCACTAGATGTTTTAAACCTAATTTATAGCTTAATCTTTGGAAGAAAACATATTCTATTTTGACATAGTTGTGTCTTGGGTAGTGCATCTTTTTGGATGCATGGATTTCATCTATGACCTTGACTTACTTTCTGGAGCTGATGATGTTTAGCTCTACTGGCCAAGGGCCTTCATTTTTCATCCGATCTTTACAAAACTTTAACATATTGTTAATATCAATGAAAGCTCGCACAAGCCAGATCGGACTAGTAACAGCGGAGTTATGGCCCTTGATTTAGTTAAAAAATGCTATATTTTGCCTCGTTAATACGACAGGGCTTTCATTTTTCATCTGATCTTTACCAAGCTTTACCAGATGTTTTGCCTTTTTTTTTTATTATTAGTATATATTTTTTTATTATTTGTACATTTTTTTGTTTAAATTTGTTTTAAATATATATATATATATATATATTATTTTTTATTTTTTTTTTGATTATTTTTATTATTTTTTTTTATTTTTTTTTGTATTTGATATATTTATTGATTTATTGTTTTAAATGTTTTTTGGTTATTTTTTTTTTTTTATATATTTTTTTTTTTTATATATATATCGTTTTTTTCGGTTCATTGATTTTTGATGGATTACGGCCCCTTGACATTTTTACTTTTAAATTTCTTGTCGGCTCTACTCCTCCTAAAGCCTTGTTGGATTTCGACGAAACTTGGCAGGCAGGAAGCATCGGTAAGATGTCTAGTTGTGCATATCATGATTTTTCCCAGTTCTCTGATTTATGACGGAGTTATGGCACTTTCACATTTAAATTTCTTGTCGGTGCTACTCCTCCGTAACTTTCTACAAAATTTGGCAGGAAGCCTCAGTATGATGTCTAGTTGTGCAAATCGCGGTATATCAATGAAATCTCTGACAAGTTCGAAAACCAGCTAGATCTTGTTAGTAACGACAGGTTCTGGCCCTTGATTTGTTGAAAAATGCTATATTGTATTTCCTTTGTAAAATCTGTAGTTACTTTCTTTTTTATCTGATCTTTACCATATTTGTTTAGAATGTTAATATAACCCCGTCCCCCACCACCCCGCCCCATTTTAATAAAATTTCATTCATAGAAGTGGGACAAATTAAAAAAATACCCATGCCAGACAAGACACAGCAGACTTATTGCCCATGATAACCAGGTGAGCGATCTAAGGCCATCCTATCCTTGTTGTTTTTGCAATGTTTGAAAAAAAATACTGATGGGAATTTTATGTCGACAACCCTTGATGTAAGAGCCGATTTAGTCAGTAGAGCATCAACAGGCCCTCTTGGGCCTCTTGTTTTTAATAGAATGGGATTTTACTTTTAAACAAATTCACTTAAATGTCATCTCAGCAAATGGCAAACTCCATTGTTTGTAGTTACTAAAATGTTTACAACCTCATTTAAGCATCATTGTCCGTTTTATTTTTAAGTCCAGCTCCAGTTAGGCGAGACATGTGAATCCACGGATTTCTTGTTTAAAAAATCAAAGGCTATAACTCTGATGTGTCTAGTCTGATGCAACTGGTTTTGAACTTGTCCAAGTTCAGTGGCGTAACCTAGAAAACGTCTTCTGCTGCAGGGACAAATAACTTAACAAGAGGCACTACCCGTTGATTCAACTTCCATATGTCTGTCCCACACATTGAAAAGAAACGTTACTGTAGTAATCACTAAAAAAAATAAAATACAAATTTATTAGTGGAAGGAAGAATTGAAATTGACTATAAGTAAATAGACGGGTAAAAGTGACCATACTTTTGATAAACAACAACAACAAGAAACAGAACAGAAACTAGCTGGACGAAGTAGGTAAAAATGCTGCAGCCATGTGCAGTTTCATACGGTATCCGGTTGGGGCCAGATACAATGTCGCATTGTCATGGGCAACAATGCGACAAGAGAAAATGCGACATCGCGACATTGCGATATGACAATGCGACATTGCGATACGACAACTCGACATTGAGATACGACAACGCTACATTGCAATACGACATCGCGAATCAATATGTACGTCATCAAATGACTTTGCGTCGTATGGTTTGAAATTGTACACCGTATCATTTCACTTTGAACCGTATCAATTCACTTCGTAACGAATGAACCGAGTTTACACGTCGCATCGAATCAATATGTACGTCATCAAATTACTTCATGTTGAATTAAATGGCCTGTCATTGTAAATATCCACATTTTGACGGTTATGGCTTCCCATAGTCTAGGTGTGTCAGAGTAGTGCAACCTTTTGATTGACGTGTTGGTGTTCATTTCTGCTACATTTCCCGCCAAATGCAATTGTTCACTGAGTTTACATTTCCCGCCAAATGCAATTGTTCAATGAGTTTACCTGAGTGCAATCGCAAATATACATTTAGGTATATTAAAGGTACTGGAGACGTTTTGAAAGAATACTAATGTGTATCATCAATACGCGTTAAACCATGATAATGTGTTTTAGTTGCATTTAATTCAAACGAACGGGAAAAAAGAAACAACACCATAGCATAATGCATTGTCCTGCATGTAAAATGTGCGTGTACATATGGCCTTGCGGTGTGCACATGTGGTTACACTGCATGAATTGAATTGAATATTGTTTAACGGTTCATCAAAACAGTAAGGTTATTTATGCGTGTGTATGTGTACATGTATGTGTACGTGTTTGTACATGTGTGTACTTGTCTGTATGTGTGTGTTTACGGTGTGTGAGTGAGTGCGTGCGTGTGTGTACATGTATGTATGTGTGTGTACGTGCGTGTGTGCGCGCGCGCGCGCGTGTGTGTGTGTGTGTATGCGCGTGCGTGCGTGATTGCGTACGTGCGTGCGTACGTACATGCAAACATGTGTTTGTGTGTTTGCGCGTGCTTGTGTGCGAGCGTGTGTGCGTGCGTGCGTGCGTGGGTGCGTATGTTTGTGTGCATATGTGTACGTGTGTGTACATGTGTGTACGTGTGTGTAAATGTGGTTACTTGTCTGTACGTGTGTGTTTACGTATTGTGAGCGCGTGTGTGCGTGTGTACATGTATCTACTTGCGTGTGTGTACTTGCAGGTGTGTGTGTGCGCGCGCGCGCGTGTGTGTGTGTGTGTGTTTGTGTGTGTGTGTGTGTGTGTCTGTGTTAACGTGTGTTTACCTACGTTCGTGCGTGCATGTGTGTGAGACTGTCTGTGTACATGTGTGTACATGTGTGTACTGTTCATGCGTGCGTAAATGCATACATGTGTGTGTGTAATTGCGTGTGTGTGTGTGTATGTTCATGTGTGTACGTGTATGTACATATGTGTACGTGTGTGTACGTGTGTTTAGGTGTTGTAAGTGAGTGCTTTCGTGTGTGTACATGTATGTACGTGTGGGTATGTGTCCGTTTACGTGTGTGTGTGCGTACGTGCGGCTGCGTGCGTGCGTGTGTGTTTGTGTGTGTTTATGTTTATGTTTGTGTGTGTTTGTGTGTTCGAGCGAGCTTGTGTACGTGTGTTCGTGCGTATGTTTGTGTGCATATGTGTACGTGTGTGTACATGTGTGTACGTGTGTGTACATGAGGTTACTTGTCTGTACGTGTGTGTTTGCGTGTTGTGAGTGCGTGTGTGCGTGTGTGTACATGTATGTACGTACGTGTGTGTACTTGCACGTGGATGCGTGCGTGCGTGCTTGCGTGTGTGCGCGTGTGTGTGTGTGTGTGTTTACGTGTGTTAACGTGTGTTTACGTGCGTACGTGCGTGCGTGCGTGCGTGTGTGTGTGTGTGTGTGTGTGAGAGTGCATTTGTACATGTGTATACATATGTGTACGTGTGTACATGTTCATGCGTGCGCAAATGCATGCATTTGTGTGTGTTTGCGCGTGCATGCGTGTATGTTCATGTGTGTACGTGTATGTACATATGTGTACGTGTGTGTACGTGTGTGTACGTGTGTGTTTAGGTGTTTTAAGTGAGTGCGTTCGTGTGTGTACATGTATGTACGTGTTGGTACGTGTCCGTTTATGTGTGTGTGTGTGCGTACGAGCGGCTGCGTGCGTACGTGCGTGCGTGCGTGTGTGCTTGTGTGTGTTTGTGTTTGTGTGTTCTTTTGTGTTTGCGAGAGCTTGTGTGCGTGTGTTTGTGCTTGCGAGCTTGCCAGCGTGCGTGTGTTTGTGTACATGTGGGTACGTTTGTCTGAATGTGGTAACGTGTCTTTACGCGTGTGTTTACGTGTTGTGAGTGCGTGCGTGCTTGCGTGTGTGTACATGTGCGTACGTGCGTGCGTACCTACATGCATACCTGTGTTTGTGTGTTTGCGCGTGCTTGTGTGCGTGCATGCGTCTGTTTATGTGTGTGTACATGTGTGTACGTGTGTGTAAATGTGGTTACTTGTATGTACGTGTGTGTTTATGTGTTGTGAGTGCGTGTGTGCGTGTGTGTGTACATGTATATAAGTACGTACGTGTGTGTAACAGCGCGTGTGTGTGTGTGTGTGTGTGCGTGCGTGCGTGCTTGCTTGCTCGCGTGCGTGTCGGTGTGTTGTGTGTGTACGTATATACGTGTGTGTACGTGTACTGTGTATGTGTGTATGTATGTATGTACGTGTGTATGTTTGTACGTGTGTATTTGTACATGTGTGTACGTGTGTGTACATGTATGTACGTTTGTGTTTACGTGTTGTGAGTGCTAGCGTGTGTGTACATTTATATACGTACGTGCGTGTACTAGCGTGTGTGTGTGTGTGTGTGTGTGTGTGTGTGTGTGTGTGTGTGTATGTGTGTGTGTTCGTGTGCATGTGCGTGCGTGCGTGCGTGCGTGCGTGCGTGCGTGCGTGCGTGCGTGCGTGCGTGCGTGTGTGTGTGTGTGTGCGTGTGTACGTATGCGTACGTGTACTGTGTATATGTGTACGTGTGTATGTGTGCGCGTGTGTATTTGTACATGTGTGTACGCTTGAGTACATGTGTGTACGTGTGTGTACATGTGTGTACTTGACTGTACGTGTGTGTTTACGTGTTGTTAGTTTTTTCGTGTGTGTGTGTACATGTCTATACATACGTGCGTGTACTTGCGTGTGTATGTGCGCGCTTGCGTTCGTGCGTGCGTGTGCGTGTGCGCGTGCGTGCGTGCGTGCGTGCGTTCGTGCGTGCGTGCGTGCGTGCGTGCGTGCGTGCGTGTGTGTGTATGTGTGTGTGTGTGTGTGTGTACGTGTGTTTACGTGTGTATACGTGTACGAGTGAAAACATTTCATACTGTTTTTAAACAGCTTTTAGTCGATTGTTTTGTTCAAAAGTGGAACAGCGATGTTGTAAATAATAGAGTTTTGTCAATGTATTTACATTTTAAAGGTAATTTTGAATATGAACAATATCTCGATATTTTGCCATATAAGTTGCGAATTGTTTTATCAAAACTAAGACTATCGTCGTATTCACTGCGAATTGAAACTGGGCGCTCCGCACAGAACAGATTAGAAAGAAACCAACGTTATTGTACCATTTTTAATTCTAATGACATCGAAGATGAATACCATTTTGTTTTGATTTGTCCTGTTGTTTTGATTTGTCCTGTATATGATAATATAAGAAGAAAATACATTAAAAAGTACTATTATAAACATGCAAGTGTTTTAAAATTCATAGAGCTAATGAAAACACGTAATAAGAAAGAGTTGTTTAATTTATCTTGGTTTATAAAAGAAGCATTTGATTCTCGTAATGATTTATTGTTGAATCAAAACTAGGTTTATCCTCGAATGAAAACTATTATCAATTAATTATTTATGTTAAATTAAATGCTTTTGTGATAAGTAGAACAAAATTGTCTTTTTAATATTTTATTTAATTTGCGTAAGTTAAAGTTCAGTGTCATTTCCACATATTTATTCAATTATTTAATATTTCAAATTATTCAATAATACAATTTATATGAAACTAGTGTGCAAAATTATGTTTTTGTTGTTTGTTTGTTTTGTTTATTCTGTCACGAATATGTTTGCATATTATATATGATGATAAACTTGTAAAGTTTAAATCAACAAAAAATATTTGTCTGTCTGTCTGTTAAATATTATTTTAAAACTAAGACAGATGATGGATGTTCTACGATTCAGAAGATTTCAATGGATGAAAATATACTATTTTTTGGAAGGGATTTCCCCCGGAATACGTATCACGTGATACCTCTATTTTGAGCGCACTTGCGAGAAGCAGATCGACCGATTGCGAATATCGCTTAATTAAAGACACATTTCCCAACGCTACTTGGTCATTGAAAAAGCACGGGAAGCTTGAATATTTACAGCCAGCACGCTTCATGGTTCATCAACTCAGGTATATAAATTGAGGCCCGCTCTTAGTTTTTCATTTGTATAGCATTGCTATATTGAGGGTAAGAATAGCTTAACAACACTTTGTAATTTACTTTAATGAAGAAATATATGTTCATAATTTAGCGTTTGAATACAAAACTTATCTGGTATTTCTTAATTGTTTTGAGACCAAAAATCAGAGCACAACACAATAAATATACAACATCCTTAATGTGTTATTATGTGTACTGGTCACAAATGCTTTATTGGGTGGGCCTCATAATCTGAAAAAAAATTGAATATCACACTTTGCTCATGAAATTGTTTGGCTAACAGTGATTTACAGTTACCTATAGAAATTCTCTTCCCCCCCCCCCCACAAATACAATAGGCTCGAAATGTGTCTTTAAAGGTTACATAAGCTACTGTAGACCGCTATGCACTCGACAGCTACAACAAGACGATTTTTGGTAGGAATTTGGGAGTCTTCCCAGGATCCTGTATCTGCAGCTCTCTATGTGTACCAAAGAAACACAACGCAAACAATAGACTTGTTTTGTGCAACAGTCAACTTAAAGTCTTTAATTCTGGTGTTATATATAATTTGAAACACATGACTGAGGTCTTACATTTTTTCGTCGAAATCCAACTAGGTGTTTAGGAGGAGTAGCGCCGACAAGAAATTTAAAAGTAAGCATGTCAAGGGGCTGTAACTCCATCAAAAACCAACGAATTGGAAAAAACGCAACAGGCACAACCAGAAATCATAGCAATGCTTCCTGCTAACAAGGCGTTAACACAAAAGATAACCAAAGAAAAAAATATGAAAAAAAATAATGAAAAAAATAAATAAATAAAAAAAATCATCTGAAAAAAATATATCTATTAAAAAAAAAAATAAACAAAAAAAAATATACTACTAATAAAAAAGGCAAAACATCTGGTAGAGTTTTGTACATATCAGATGAAAAATGAAAGCCCCATCGTATTATAGCATTTTTAACTAAATCAAGGGCCATAACTCTGCTGTTACTGTTCCGATCTGGCTTGTTTTCGAAATTTTCCGAGCTTTCATTGATATTAACAAGCTGTTAAAGTTTGGTAAAGATCAGATGAAAAATGAAGGCCCTTGGTCAGTAGAGCTAAAAAATCATCAGCTCCAAAAAGTAGGTCAAGGTCATAGATGCAATCCATGCCTCCAAAATCCAAAAAGATGCACTACCCAAGACACGTCAAAATAGAATATGTTTTCTTCCAAAGATTAAGCTATAAATTAGGTTTAAAACATCTAGTACATAATTATAGTTCATGAGAAAGTGATGTAAATGCAACAATTAAAGTTATCTACCCTTTGCTTGGATGGTGAAGGTCACATCCACATTTGCATTGTCACGTTGCAATGTACCACTCAAGATACAACTATAAGCAAAGTTTGAAAGTTCTTAGTGCATACAGTATATGAAAAATTGACCTAAATGCCAAAGTTGAAGATAAAAAGTATAAGGTTATCTGCCCTTTGCTTGGAGAGTCAATGCCATACCCACATCTGCTTTGTCACGTTGCGATGTACCACTCTTAATACAACTATATACAAAGTTTGAAAGGTGTAGTGCAATTTCTCGCAAAGTGTTTGTGTAGTGCATACAGTTTGAGCGAAATTGACCTCAACGCAAAAGTTGAAGGTAAAATTATTAAGTTATCTGCCCTTTGCTTGGAGGGTCAAGGTCACTTCCACATTTGCTTTTTCACGTTGCGATGTACCACTCAAGATACAACTTTTAGCAAACTTTTAAAGTTTTAAAGGTCTAGTGCATAGTGACGGTGCAGCAGCACACTTTGTGAAAAAGTGACCTAAACGCAAAAGTTGAACCTAAAAATTATTAAGTTATCTGCCCTTTGCTTGTAGGGTCAAGGTCACTTCCACATTTGCTTTGTCGCGTTGCGATGTACCACCCAAGATACAACTATAAGAAAAGTTTGAAAGGTCTAGTGTATACTGTTTGTGAGAAAATGACCTAAACGCCGCCGCCGGAAAAGCAACACCTATGTCATTTTTTTCCTTCGAAAAGGCGGGACAATAATAAAATTATAAATTATAATTAATTTAGATGCCATTTTTATAAAGCATGCAGTAACGATGTGCGTCATTCACAAAGCACGTACGTTTCATAACCTTTAAATAACCACGTGAAATCGTTATATTATGATTTAGACTCGTAAAAGGAAAGTTAGATTTGTTTCTATTAACAACACTTAAACCGGACGGAACTGGACGGAACTGGAGTTAAACGCATTATGATGATTATATTTGGATGTGGATTGCAACCCTCTCCCCCACCCCACTCCTCGACCATAATACTTATTGAGATCACATCAGTCCAAGACAATATTAATAAGCCAGTTCAAATAGTCAGCTATCCAAAATTTATCACAGCAGTTTAAGGGTTAATATGGAAAAACTGTTGTTCATCATTAATAGTGCTTGACAGTTAGTATATATATACATACATGCTAACTGTCAGACATATGTGTAAATGGCCTGCCTGGCCGGGATGATTAAGACGCTGCGTTTAAATTCGAAAACAACTCGCCAATGGCCGTAGACTGCTTCACTGCACATGTTCCGTTTCTCTGAAACAAGTTTATGTATAAAAGTTGTGTAGCAATCTAGGATGGCGGGAGGTATACGGGATTGGTCCAATCCGGAAAAAAGTAGGTGGTCTGCCTCCACCACGAAAAATTAAACGTCATATATAACCTTAAAATGTGCTGCAAATGACGAAAACATCATTCATCACTTTTTAAAAAATATATGCTCCAATTTTACTTCACTTACCATTGTTACCCGATGGGGCTGTTGTTGTTGTCGGTGCTGCAGTAGTAGTAGATGACGGTGTTGTTGTCGATGTTGAGGTCGGTGATATAGTGGTAGTAGATGACATTGTCGTTGTCGATGATATAGCAGTATTGGATGTAGCAGTAGACGCCAGTGTTGGTGTTGGCGAATTGGATGTAGCAGTAGACGCCAGTGTTGGTGTTGTTGTTGTAGTCGGTGTTAAAGTGGTAGTAGACGACGTGGTTGTTGTCGATGATATAGCAGTATTGGATGTAGCAGTAGACGCCAGTGTTGGTGTTGGCGAATCGGATGTAGCAGTAGACGCCAGTTTTGGTGGTGGCGAATCGGATGTAGCAGTAGACGCCAGTGTTGGTGTTGTTGTTGTAGTCGGTGTTAAAGTGGTAGTAGACGACGTGGTTGTTGTCGGGGTTGTTGTCGAGGTTGTTGTCGGCACTGTAGTAGTAGTAGATGACGGTGTTGTTGTCGATGTTGAGGTCGGTGATATAGTGGTAGTAGATGACATTGTCGTTGTCGATGATATAGCAGTATTGGATGTAGCAGTAGACGCCAGTGTTGGTGTTGGCGAATCGGATGTAGCAGTAGACGCCAGTGTTGGTGTTGACGAATCCATACTGGATGTAGCAGTAGACGACGACGACGCCAGCGTTGGTGTTGACGAATCCATACTGGATTTAGCAGTAGACGACGCCAGGGTTGGTGCTGACGAATCCATACTGGATGTAGCAGTAGACGCCAGCGTTGGTGTTGACGAATCCATACTGGATGTAGCAGTAGACGCCAGCGTTGGTGTTGACGAATCCATACTGGATGTAGCAGTAGACGCCAGTGTTGCTGTTGACGAATCCATACTGGATGTGGCAGTAGACGCCAGTGTTGGTGTTGATAAATCCATACTGGATGTAGCAGAAGACGACTGGGCAGTTATTGATGTTAGACATAATTGCAACGTCACAAACACTATTACCACAATCATATCTCTTTTCTTTAGTTGCTTCATTTCGGTATTCTGAAACACAAACAAATCGTGTAGTTCAGCATAGCTGAATGACGTATTTTTTTTAAATTTAAATATGATTCAATGTTTTGCGTTGAAAACAACTTTGTAATGTTATTGTCCTTTAATATTTGTAATAACTGCTTCGCATTATTCCCGAGAACACGGTACTCTCAAATAATTCATAGAAATAAACTGTTTTAATCTTATTTTTCTGGTTATAGTAAAAATAACAAGAAAAGTATAACGCATGCGTTATATGTAGACGATTTTTAATAATCTGTTAGTTTGTGGAGGCTTTGTACCTAATACCTGTAGTCGTCGATATGGAGATGACAGGAAGGTAAAGTGAAGAATTAAAAGATACTGTATGAATACAGATACGTTTTTATTTGGTCTTAGGTATACATTATGATACATGTTAAAGGGAACACATTCAAGTATTTTCAATTAAACGAATTACACCTGAGCTATTACAAAGGGAATTTCAGTGACCATGCTACAATATAATATAAAAGTCATATTTACTTAAATTTTACAAGTGATTATCATATGGGCACTATTTATGTTCATGTTTTAGTTGTATTCAGGTTCAAAACCGCTTCGGAGTTGCCGTTAAGACAATCAACTTTGCATTTTAAATGAATTACAAGTGATCTTATAGAAAATATTTAATTTCTTTACTTCATTATAATACTCAAATATAAATGGGTGCCGAAACGTCTAGGGTAAAAATTAAAATAGATGCCAAAATGGTTTGATGCCGAAAAGTCTAGGTGCCGATTCGTCTTGGTGTCGAAATGGTTTGGTGCCGAAACGTCCTGAATCGAGCTTGATCACACAGACGCAACAACTTGAGAATTGTCTGCGTTTATTAATAAGCATTTTTCATGTACTGATCACTGGGACCATGCTTTAATAGTTTTCGTCTAGAAAAATAATGATTTGAATATGAACAAATTTTGATTTGCTTTAATACTACTACTACTACAACTGCTAATAATAATAATATAATAATAATAAATAATAATAGTTATTATTATAATAATAATAATAATAATAATAATAATAATTATAATAATAGTAAAAATAATAATAATAATAATAATGATTTTTTTTTAATTCATTGTAGGATTTAGTCATCATTTATTTCAGTATATAGTTGGTTTAAAATTGATTTTTAAATCCAGATCATTGGTGTAAGTTGTTTCGGATTTGGCTTCTCTGAATTTACTATTTCATTGTAGGCAGTCGATGATATATTTTAGAATTATTTTTTGTTTAGAATTTACCATATCAAAAAGTCAAGAAATTCATTACTACATTACGTGGTCCGAGTATTACCTTCCATACCCCATCCAACCCCTTCTCCAAGAAGCGGAAATGGGGTTGGCTGGGGTATGAAATACAACCTTAATTTCGGCTTAACAAGTTTGCATATAGTTAGATCAACATTTAATAGGTAATTTTCAACAGGTTATCACATATTTTCAATAAAAAATGTTTTTAAACGCGTTTTATAGTCGAAATATTAAAGTATACGAGTTTTAATTGTCTTCGTCCATATCTTGTAATTTTCAGGGTCGATAGTACTCTCTTCTTTTAAATGCATCAATAATGATTCTAGATAGTCTTCATCTAATTTGGTTAATTTACATTTATTAATGAAAATAATTCATTATGTTTAGCCCTTTTAAAATGAACTGAACAGTTCAATAAATAAATCAATCAAGTCGTCTGGATGGTCAAACATGTCAATTACTGATCACGATCAAAGATCATTGATGAATCTAGCATCATCAACATGTTTCATAGCTCTGTCTAAAAATGATAGTTTTATGCATAGGGCCCTTGATATATACTGAAAGGAAAAAGAAACGCAGGGTGCGTATTTCCGCTATATATTATATATTTAATATGCTACTGCTAATCGAATGGTACAGGGCGACATTAGGCCTGTCCTTTTAGAAAGAAGGTTTAAACAGCACTGAACACACCAATGGTTACCCCTTTAAAGTTTCATTATCGCCAGAATGCGCATTTGGCTCAAGCAGGTGAGCAAACTTAGGCTTTAAATGTTGCAATCACTTAACGTTAAATACAGTACTGAAACGTCTACAACATCACAGTTGTGTCCTTTCTCTAACTAACTGCACTTTTTTTTTTTACAAAACATCTTGGGATTTCCTTGGAATATATATGGAATTAAGTGTGCAGTACATGCAATATATAGCGGAAATACGCACCCTGTGTTTCTTTTTCCTTTCAGTATACTTAGCCGAAGATTTACGAGTTGAAACACATATGATACTGATCCCTTATTGATCCCTTATTGAATACATCAGAATAGCTTCTTCAGACGTGTTCTGCGGCATATTCGAAAACGCGTGGTCTATCAGTATAGCATAATTATTTGATACCGTGATGGGATGTGAAACCCGCTGAGTAAGATTAACAGACTCCATAAAATCAAGCAATGTTTTAGAATTATTTTCTGATTTTAATAAATCGAAATTAAACTAACCAAGTACAAGACATACTTGTTCTTGTGCAAATGATTTTGCTATTGCAGTTGTGTATTTTGTGAGCCAGTCAGCCTTTATGTATGTAATATATATGTATTATGGGAGTTCTGGACCAACTTGAGTTTGATCCAGAAACGCCCAAAAATATATATAATAAATCACCATGAAATGGTAATCACCATGAAATGGTGATTTACTTGATTATTAAAACTTCTTAAAATCTTAGGGTAGTGAAGATTGCAAGTTTGAATTATATAATTTGACACATTTTCATCACCTAGATTTTTTAAATAGTTATCAAAATTACATCCAGAAATAGTCTGATTTTGTAATTTTTATAATTATAAAATGTTTCTTTAATACAAAACAAATTTGTTGATTTGTTATTAAATTTACACCCAAATCAACGAATAAACACGAAATCAATAATATATGATTTAAACCTCAATACGTCTAAATCGGAAACACTCAGCGTTGTACGACTTTAACCTCCAGTATTCGTGTTTTTTTCTAATTGAATGAGCACCGCAACCAACACACACTTGATATTTTCCAGAAGTGCCCTTTTAACATTTTAGACACGGTAATTCATGACTTTTTTTTAATCTATATTTATGCAAACTGCAATAATTAGAATCTTTTGTTGGCTTATTTTCACATGGATTATGTAATCCAATTTTAAGAAATTTACAAACATTGCTTTCCATTGTCTTTTTTGTATATAATTATTTTATATTTAAGAAAATTTATTTTTAATATATAACAAATAAAGGAAATGGAAAACGAAGAGACTATAAAAAAACAATTACATCTGTTTGAAACAGGTGCAATAGATAAGCAAACGCTATCTAACGGTATTAATGCATTAAAACCCTTTGAAAAAGTTTTAAAAGAAACAAAAGAGATTAAATCTCAAACATTAGAAAGTTTACTTAAAAGAAGACGTGCTAAAAAACAACGTAAACGAGAAAAGCAGAAATATGCTAAATTACAAGAAAATGTTATAAATGAACAAAAGCAGAAATATGCTAAATTACAGGAAAATGTTATACATGAACTGAAACAAGGTTTTAAAGATAACAAATCTACTTCAGAATTAAAACTGGTTGACAAACCAATTTGTGGTCAATTCAAAGCATACGAAATATCTGTTGAGAAATACAAAGACCCTCAAAAACTATTCCGTGATAAGAAATCCATTATTACAAAACAAATTATCAAAGAGCTAATAGAGACGAATGGATTAAAGTTTCAATTAGGTCTCACTGTAGATTTATTTAAAGATGGCGGTGCTACCAAAAAATACACTACAGCAGTGTTACACAGTGAACAAAATGCCATCTTGAACTCTGAAAAAATAAATGAGTTCTACGATGAGTCATCTGCATTTATACAAGAGAGTCTTGAAAGATTTACAAACCCAGCATCCGGATTAGAAATTGATCACTGTGTTAAGCTTTACTTAAATATTGCAAAGTACGATCCGTTAAAAGGTTCTTCATATATTCCTTTACCCAAAGCATTAGCTGACAAGAAGGCAATAATCAATGTAAAAAATGATGATGATAAATGTTTGTTTCATGCAATAAATTCTGCTTTAAATCCAGCTGCAGATCACACAGATAGATTATCAAAGTATCCTAGTATAGAGTTCTTAAAGAAAGATGGCATTGATTTTCCCACTCTAATTTCTCAAATTATAAACCAAAGTAGAAGAACAAAACAACCTTGCTATTAATGTTTATGGATGCATAGGAAAAAAGGTATCTGTGTTTCCATATAAAATATCACAGCAACACAAGGAAATAAAAAGAATTAATCTGCTTTTAATTTCTAAAGACGTTGAGGTTGATTTAGAAAATGAAGATGATCCAAACAATGAAGAAGGAATTATAGATGACAATTATAACCCCGATGATTATCCCGCTAAACCAAAAGTATTTACAACAAAATATCACTATTGCTGGATTAAAAATCTAAACAGATTACTCTATGACCAAAACAAACACCATGGTAAAACTTATTTCTGTGATCGGGGCCTTTATGGATTTTCAAGAGAAGATCTACTCACCAAACACAAAGGAGACTGCGATGGTATTAACAAAAAATCTTGTAAAATAGAAATGCCTAAGAAAGGTAAAAATCATATAATGTTTCAAAATCATCAAAATCAGATGCATGTGCCTTATGCAATATATGCTGATTTTGAAAGTATAATCGAACCAAAACTAATCAAGTTTGGCAAGAAATCTGAAATCACAAACGTACACAAAGCTTGTGGATTTGGATACCAGGTTGTTAGATATGATGGAAAAGCTAAAGAATCTGTTATTTACAGAGGTGAACACGTAGTTGAAAAGTTTTTAAATCATTTGGAATGTGAAAAAAGCAACATTAATAATATATTTTCTCACCCAAAACCATTAATCATGACGCAGCAAAATGAGGAAGATCATGAAAAAGCAACACACTGTTGGATATGTGAGAATAAAATAGAAAATGGTAAAAATGGTAAGAGACCACTGTCATTTTACAGGAGAATACAGAGGTGCAGCACATAAAAACTGTAACTTAAAACTGAAAATAAAACCAAACAAAACACCTATACCTGTTATATTTCACAACCTTAAAGGATATGATAGTCATCTTATAATGCAAAAAATACATAAAATGACAGGTAATATTACATGCATTCCAAACAACGCTGAAAAGTATATTTCATTGAGTGTCGGACAACTTAGATTCTTGGATAGCTTTCAATTTATGGCTTCGTCTTTGGAAAGATTGGTTGATGCAATAGACAAATCTGATTTCAAAATTACCAAAAATCAGTTTAAAGAACAAACAGATTTACTTTTACGAAAAGGTGTTTATCCTTATGAATATTTTGATAGCATGGATAGATTTGAGGAAAGACAATTACCACCCATAGAGGCATTTTACAGTGAACTTAGAGGTGAAGGTATAAGTCTTGAAGATTACAAACATGCTCAAAAAGTATGGAAAGAATTAAAATGTGAAACATTAGGAGACTATCATGATTTATATTTACAAACGGATGTAACTCTGTTGGCAAATGTATTTCAAACTTTTAGGAAAACATGTATGAATGCATACAAACTGGATCCTTTGCATTACTACACAGCACCTGGATTATCTTGGGATGCTTTACTTAAACATTCCAAAATAAAACTAGAACTTTTGACAGACATTGACATGCATTTATTTATATATAAAGGTATGCGTGGTGGAATTAGTATGGTATCAACACGATATGCCAAACCAAACAATCCACACATAGCTGATTTATAATAACCCTGACAAGGAAAACATCTATTTAATGTATTATGATGCAAATAATCTTTATGGATGGGCAATGAGTCAGCCACTTCCATATTCTGGCTTTAAGTGGGTTGAATTAGAAACCTTGCAAGAGCCAAAGGAAGGAAAAGGATATATCCTAGGAGTAGATCTAGAATATCCCAAAGAACTCCATGAAGCTCACAATGACTATCCATTTGCATCGGAAAGATTTGCAGTTAAAAAAGAATGGTTGTCTGAATACCAGACAGGTTTACTGGAAAATAATAGCATGATAAATACAGAACAACTAGTCCCCAATCTTATGGACAAAGAAAAATATGTGATACATCACAAAAACCTGAAACTGTATTTATCTTTGGGTATGAGACTAAAGAAAAAACACAGAGTATTAGAATTTAATGAAAAACCATGGATGAAATCATACATAAATCTAAACACAGAACTTAGAAAAAAAGGTAAATCAACCTTTGAAAAAGATTTTTATAAACTTATGAACAACTCTGTGTTTGGTAAAACAATGGAAAATCTACGCAAGCGGACTGATATAAAACTAGTCAAAACTGACGGCTCTGAAAATGAAAAGATAAGAAAAATAATAGCCAAACACAACTTTAACAGGCGTATACAATTTTCAGATGAATTGTCAGCAATACATGTAAACAAAACAAAATTAACATTAAACAAACCAATCTATGTTGGGATGTCAGTATTGGATTTATCAAAGTACATGATGTATGATTGGTATTATAATACTTTAAAGAAAAGGTATGGAGCTGACTGTAATTTAGCATACACAGACACTGACAGCTTGCTGGTAAAAATCAAAACAAAAGATGTGTACAAAGACATGGCTGAAATGAAAAATGAGTATGATTTAAGTGATTATCCGCAAAACCATCCAATGCACGATGATACAAACAAAAAAGTATTAGGTAAAATGAAAGATGAATGTGCTGGTGTTGCTATATCTGAGTACGTTGGATTAAGACCCAAGCTATAAGAAAGCAAAGGGTGTAAAAAATTATGTAGCTCAAAAATATATAAACTTTGAGAACTACAAGGATGCATTGTTTAACAAGAAAAAATACACCCATGAGATGAATATGATGCGATCAATAAAGCATCATATATATGGTATAACAGTAAACAAAGTAACACTGTCACCATTTTACACTAAAAGATACATAGCACCAGACGGTATTAAAACTGATGCATATGGATTTTATAAAAACTTATAAACGCGTTTGGGTATCAGCAGGAACAATAAGTAGTTCTTCTTTGACAAATCCTGTCTGTGGCGCTGGTGATTTTAAATAATATAGTCTTATACCTTGCGTCACCATATAATTTTTAATCTTGTTAATATCTACACTCAACATTGGATCAGTTGCTCTGCGTCTTCCACCTTCTTGTTCCCCGGGTTGATATAGATATCTCACACTGGCATTCATACAGATAGGATCATCTTTTAATGTTTTTGTTTCAACAGGAGGGGGCTTTTTTGTCTCCACATTTATGGCTTTGACAACTTCTGGTAATCTCTTTACCCACTCTCTGTTGCGTTTTTGTGAATCTATTTCCTTAGCATACTGATAACCAAACAATCTTTCAGCTAATGTTCAGTTAAATCGTTCCACTATAGCTTGGTCTCTGTGTATTTCTGTTCTGCCTCGTCTGATATTTACTTTGTGTTTCGCCATTAACTGCGATACTGCACCCATAAATTATCTACCTGGATCAACTTGTAATAACTTTGGATATTTCAAATGCCGACTGTATATATTTTCAAATGGTTTAGCAACTTCTTTGCTATCCTTGGAAGTCAGTGGCTCTGCTTCTTTATATCTACTCCCAATATCAACCACAGTCAATGCATATTTATACGTCTTGCGTCCACGACCAACCCCAAAGGTATCATGCGGTAAAAATAACAAATCAGCTTGATGCACTCCATTCTTAGCAGAAACATCAAACCTGGGTCTAATTATTTTCTTTGGTGCGGGTAAATAAATCTGCCACACGGCTTGTTTCTTTAAAAATTCTAATGCCTGTTTTTCACTGACACCAGCCTCTTTTGCTAATTTGTTAACAGCTGAGTAACCTCTCCAAAATCCTTTTGGGTTGTAATACATCTTTTCCATTTTTTTCTAATAAAGATTAATTATATAACTATATAAAAAAAATGGAAATCACAACTGCACGATTTGATGAACTGCTCGAAGAGCAAAATCAACACAGCACAAAGAAATGGACAGACTTGGAAATAAATAAAATATACACTATTACAGATACGAAAATACTGGATACTGAATATGGTCCATCCATGGTATTGACATTATTAGACAACGGTGAAATATGGGCGCCTGGTCATCTCAAAGATAAAATAGAGAAGAGTGCTAAACCACCATATTATATTCGACCACTTTGATTGAAACCATGTAAAACAAAAAAAAAAATAGGTATCATGCATATGACTTAGTCTTTCCAAAGTAAGAACAATAAAAAGGTATTATACATATGACTAAGTCATTCCAAAGTAATTATAGTTTTAATTTTTTTTTTTTTTTTTTTATGAAATCAATTTATACGCCACAAATCCAGTTGCAGCCATGCCCACCACAATAAACGTAATTTCTCTATTCTGTTGATCTGGAGATGGTGTATAGAAATCACTCAACTTAGGCTCTGGTTCCAAAGGCAACTGTTTACCAGTTATATAATAATACTGCTTCATAGCCTGGTCTACATCATCAAAAGTCTGCTCTGCATGATGCTCCTTTTGCAGTTGCTCATTAATAAAATCTAATCTCTTTGTTCTTTTTTTATTCCACGCCGCTTGTGCTGCTTCCAATTCCACTGCTTTGTCATGCCTTTGTCTTTCCTCATCTGAATGACTTCCCATTCTTGAAAACAGATAATTTGAACCGCTAAACGCCAATGCGTTTGTTAATGCACCACCTATCATCATTGCTACTGCGCTTGCCATTTTTTTTATATAATTTTTTTAAAATTACTTCATAATATCCGCAGGAATAATACCTTGCTTAATCAACATATCCTTCGTAGCCATTGCTAACATTATATCCACGGACAGCATTCCAAAATCTGTCATATTAAAATCCACTTTAGGTGCTGGTTTTCTTAGTAGTTTTCTGCCAATCTCAGAATATCCAATAGTTAAAAGTGTTTCCACTCCAGCGTAATACATCATATTTACAATTTGTTTTCCGTCAATACTTGTTGCCATTTTTTATATGATTATTTTTTTATATGATTATTTTTTTAAATAAATTATTAAAAATCAAACGGGTCTTTTGGTGCAACCGCAGGAACAGCAACAGGTTGTGTAACAACAGATTTCTTGTTATAAATATACAAATCCAACCCAGCAATGCCTAATAAAACCATACACGGTGGAATATAATTTTTGTATACATTTATTTTGATTTTTTCTGGTTCCTCTTCACCTGTTGTTATTTTTGTTATTTTATTTGCATCTTGCTTTGCATCTTGATTTGAATCTTGCTTTACATCTTGCTTTGCATCTTGCTTTGCATCCTGTGCATCCTGAAGCAAACGCTTTGCCTTCCTTGCCGCTGCTCCTTTTTTCCCAGCCTCTACTCGTTTTGGATTTTTTACTTTTTGTTGTGTATCAACAGTTTGTGTATCAACAGGTTGTGTATCAACAGGTATAACTACACCCTCTTAGTTCTCCATCATTTATAGTATCTACATTTGTATTTTTATTAAAATCAATATGTCAAACAGTTGTCAGTATTGCTGTAAATGGCGCTAAGAACGTTCCATACCTGTGATACAACTCACAACAAGCATTTGTCAAAGCATGATTAATAAATGGGTCTTACTCCAAATCTTCTATCAGTTTTGGTGGATTTGTCACATTAAAATATTTTGATACTCCCATCACATACAAGTTAATAAAAGAATTGCCTAAAGTCTTGGTCATACTTGCCACAAGCCTTGCTTCATATCTGCATTAAAGTTTGTTAATTTCATCCGGGGACATGCCATCTATATTCGTGAGCTGTATGTCTTTACCCAAATATTAACGGCTACCACCGCCAGCCACTATGGCTGATAATCTTTCTTTTTTTGTTTCTTGTTGCTTTGATTCATCTGTGTGTTCCGTGAAACCTTCCGATATATCTTTTAATAGTTCTTCCGCATTCATTTTTATATTAATAATTTTATTTTTTATCTTCGAATAAATATAAAATACAAATTAACCAGTTGCGATATTTACCACGCAACTAGTAATTGTTAGTATTGTTAATAGCATTGTTATTAATATTGCTATTTTTTTATTAGCATTGTTAATTTGCTGCAAGCATTGCTATCAACATTGCTACTTTGCTGTTAGTATTACTATTAGTTACAAAGCAATGCTGTTAGAAAAAAAAAGCATTGCTAACAGCAAAGCGTAAGAAATTATTCAACCCAATAACCAGTTGGTTGGTCAGTCTTCAAAATTAACTTGGAATATTTAGTGTTTGCTCATAGCTTTTCTTATTCTGGTTTTCTCCTCCCGTGTCGGAATAACATCATTTTCTCTCAAACAACTATCTCTGTCCTTGGTGTAAAACATACACAACCATTTTGCTTGCTCCCTCAAATCTTTCAATACAGAATTATATCTCTGTGAAATGACCCATACTGATTGTTTGGCGTGACGACCAGAGAATGCCAACTCTGACAACATATCTTTTTTCTTTGTTAATTCTTTTGTGGCTGAGCAATCGTCAATAATGTATAATGTGGGCTGGCCAGCATATTTTTCGAAACATGAACGCAATAGTTCTTGTAGATTTTCATTTCCGTCTTTACCAACAGGATTGACAATTGTTATTTTTTTATCTTTTGGGTGTCTTACATCTCCTATCCAGGATCTATTTTTATAAGCCTCGTTCCACTTTATAGTCGGGCACAATATAATTATATGTTCAAAAACTCCAACATACTCTTTTTCAAGTATGTCAAGAACAAACTCTGTTTTACCACAGCCTGTCTGCCCACAAATAATGGCACTGTGTGAATATTTAGGATATTTTTGTTGCAAACTAGTATCCTGCTTCTTTGAATCTTCCATCTTCGAAATTGATTTGCGCATCTTGTATTATATATAGATAAATATTTAAAGTTTGATCTGCATCTGCTTTTTTATTTATTAATATCGTTATGCCTTCACTGCCGTTTTCTATTCTTCTTCCACTGCCGTGTAATAAATTGTCATTACATGTTCTAAGGTCAAGCCACAAAGCATATGATTTTGTCAGATAGGTCTCAAGAGAAACACTGGTAAAGTTTAAGTCCCTCGCTACTATTTCTGTCTCTTTGTTTCTTTTTGATGTTAAGGCAAAATATTTGTTGATTTCATCCCAATGTTGATATGCCTTCATGCCCTGACTTACAACAGTATATCGATAATAGAAATGGAGATAAACGCGTTGGATTAAAGAGTTTTATATACACTATCGGTTGGTATAATATTAATCATGAAGTCATAAAGAGAAAAAAACCCAGATGATACGTATCATATACCAGATGGACACTATAACTTTCAACAGTTGACAGCATATTTAAAGGACTAAATATTACCCTAACCGTTGATACGCATAATGGTATAGCCTCTTTAGAGACGTCAACAGAGACACGAGTATCAAGCGGTCTTTCAAAAATGCTGGGATTCAAGGACAGGAAATGGTTGACAGGTACTCATACTGGACAACAATTAATTGATTTAGCTCCTTATAAACAGCTATATGTTCATATGGAACAAGTTAATACGAGTAGTAATTATTTCAATGGTGTGCCAAACACTATTATAGGAGTTATGCCTGTGGTAAATAAGCAGTTTGGGGATATTGTATATACAAGTTTTTATCCTGAATATCGATGTCTTTCGGGTGGTATAATTTCTGAATTAAAAGTAGAAGTCAGAGATGAGCATGGCAGCAACATAGATAATCACGGCTTTCCTATGAGTTGTGTTTTAGAATTTATTTATTATATTTTTTAAAAAAACAAACAATGAGTATATTTGGAGCAACAAAACCTGAAAAAACAGAAGACTTGGAAACTTTAACCAATCATGTTTTAGATTTACATAGGCGAGTTGTGCCTATTGTTAACCAATTCAACCAGCTAAGAGATAAAGTTGATAATCTTAAATATGGGATTATAACAATATTTGCGGAGGCAAAGGGCCCACTTGTGTTAAATAGAATACTCTCATTTGGTAACGGTGGAGCAGAAACAAATGTGGGGCATGTAATGACACGCCGTGGTCGTAATATGGGAATAGGTTTAGCAAGTGAACGATTAGTTGGTGACGTGTCTGTAATAGTTTCTGTTAATGGTGTTGAAAAACCAAATTATGGCATAACGCTTCACATCATCCCACGCAAACACGATAACTTGATAGACCTTTAGATATTGGTGCTGGTTCTGTTATTAACTTTGTATGCAAGACTGCCAACGCTACCGCTGTAAGTACGGTGGTGTCATTATTATTTGAATTAATTTAATTTTTTATTATTAAAAAAAATGAAGCCACCGACAGCACCAAGTATATTATATCCTCCGTTGCCAGTGGAAGACGGACAAAAGTTAATTACAGAGCGAGCTCCGTTGCCAGTGGAAGACGGACAGAATTATAGATTACCTAAGATGTCAGAGATTGAACAAAAGTTAATTACAGAGCGAGACACACGCAAGTCTCTTTATAAAAAATATAAACGTGGTATTAATATCACGGATGGAATTGACACTACTTTAATATATGTATAAGTGTTATTATGGCTGGGATTGGATTTGTTGTTCCAGTTTTGTTACCTTTGGAAATAGCAGCAATAGTATGTGGGACTACAGGTGTTTGTATTAATTCTATCAGACGCAAGCTTAATTCAAAAGCTCAAAAACATTATGAAATAAAACTTTGGCAGAGTCTAAGTTAAATAGCATAAAAAAATTGATATCTGAGCAAGAGTTTAAGTTGATTTTGGATGAGTTGGATAAATATTATAGTTTAAAACAGGACACCAAACAAAAGAAAGCTGAAATAAGTGAAGTTCAAAAAAAAAAAGAACTAGTGGAGCAGGGAAGAAAGGAAGCAATGGCAACATTACAAAAAAGTCTAAAATGTGTGTGATAAATTGTTTTAGTAATGTGTATGGGTATGATCCACCACCTTTGTATTCAAGGTCGGAGAATTGTTGATTTGAATAAAATGTTGATAACAAATCAACAAATTTGTTTTGTATTAAAGAAACATTTTATAATTATAAAAATTACAAAATCAGACTATTTTTGGATGTAATTTTGATAACTATTTAAAAAATCTAGGTGATGAAAATGTGTCAAATTATATAATTCAAACTTGCAATCTTTACTACCCTAAGATTTTAAGAAGTTTTAATAAATCAAGTTATTATATATGCCGGTATTTTTGGGCGTTTCTGGATCAAACTCAAGTTGGTCCAGAACGCCCATAATACATATATATATGTATAACAGATAAAACAAGAGCTATCGGAGAACAGCGCAGCTCGACTATTCGATTTTTCAGAGAATAATAACTTTATAGCTATACCATCGGAAAACAAGGCTACAACAATGTGGGGTGGGGTTGGGGCACAACATAACTATGTGTAAGAATTGACCAAAACTACACAGAAATATGTATAAAAAAATAAATCGAGTTTTGTGTGGGGTGGGGGTGGGGGTGGGGTAGAGGCGGGGGTGGATGGTGGGGGTGGTGAGTGGGGTGGTGAGGGCAACATATATGTGTTAGAATTCACCAAAACAACACAAAAGTATGTAAAAAAATAAATAATTAAAAAATCGAGATTTGAGTGGGGATGGGGGAGAGACGGGGGTGGGGAGGGCAACATATATGTGTAAGAAGCTAAGTAAGAATTGACCAAAACAACACAGAAATAAGGTAAAACAAAATAAAAAATATAAATAAATATTTCGAGTTTCGAGTGCTGGGAGTGGGGGTAGTGTGTGTGAGTGGGGTGGAGGTGGCAACATATATGTGTAAGAAGCTATGTGTAAGAAATTACCAAAACAACACAGATATATGTAAAAAACAATAAACATTAAATAAAAATATTCCAGTTTCTAGCGTTGTGGAGGGGGAGTGGGGGCGGGGGTGGGGCGCAACATAGGTATGTGTAAGAATTGACCAAAACAACACAGAAATATGTAAAAAAAAACAAAAAAAAGAGTTCCGAGTGTGTGGTTGGGGGAGGGGAGGGAGCGGGGAGAGAAGCAGGGGTTGGGGTGGGGGGGGGGGGGGGGTGGGGGGTGGGGAGGGAGCAACATATGTGTAAGAAGCTATGTGTAAGAATAGACCAAAAAACACAGAAATATGTAAAAACAAAAAAAAATCTAGTTTCGAGTGTGTGGTTGGGGCGGGTGTGAGGGGGGTGGGAGTGGAGGGGGAGGGGAGGCGGGGGGAAGGGGCAACATGTTTAAGAATTGAAAAAGCAACACAGAAATATGTAAAAGAAAAAAATTGAGTTTCAAGTGGGGGTGGTGGGGGAGCGGGGGTGAGAGGCGGGAGTGGGTTGGGGGGAACTGGGGGGAGGAGGCAACATATATGTGTAAGAATTGACTAAAACAACACAGAAATACAGTCGAACCTCGATAGCTCGAAGTCAGCGGGACCATATTGATATGTTCGAGCTATCGGTGGCTTCGAGGCATCGAGGTAACGGTAAAAACTAAAATATCTATCCGAATTTGTGTACCACCGAAATAGTGTTACTTGTGTACGTGATGTATCGTTCTCGGTATGTGTTTTATGTTCATGCATGTTTGTTTAAACCTCATATCGGATATATAACATGTAATTGTTACACTGAAAATACAAGAAAACTGCAAAAATTTGTTTGTTTTATCATTTATTTAAAGAAATATCACACTAATAGATTTTAACATACATTCCGGAAGTCCGAATAATGAGAACTAGGTAAGACTGGTTTCGGTACATAAAATTGAATAGAATAGACAATAGCGAAAATCAACCGTGTTAAATTTATCGTAATTAACAGTAAACGAAGTTCACTAAACATAAATTGTATCTATCTATTTTCGCTTTTCAATCATAAATGTTCGCACCTTTAACAACCAACTTTATCTGTTTTCGCACTATGATCAAACTTGCTACAAACAAATACAAACGCGTCGATTACATTAATATGGCCGACGTCGCATGGCAACGGATCATCAACTTCGATTAAGCGAGGTTTAAATTCACACCAAAATGGATCTTCGGACCGTAAAAAGTATTCGAGCGAGCCGGGGTATTCGAGAAATAATATTCGAATAATCGAGGTTAAATTAAATTGAATTATATAAGAGTTGTGTCGGGACCGGAAAATGTGTTCGAGTTATGTTTTATGTTCATGCATGTTTGTTTAAACCTCATATCGGATATATAACATGTAATTGTTACACTGAAAATACAAGAAAACTGCAATAATTTGTTTGTTTTATCATTTATTTAAAGAAATATCACACTAATAGATTTTAACATACATCCCGGAAGTCCGAATAATGAGAACTAGGTAAGACTGGTTTCGGTACATAAAATTGAATAGAATAGACAATAGCGAAAATCAACCGTGTTTAATTTATCGTAATTAACAGTAAACGAAGTTCACTAAACATAAATTGTATCTATCTATTTTCGCTTTTCAATCATAAATGTTCGCACCTTTAACAACCAACTTTATATGTTTTCGCACTATGATCAAACTTGCTACAAACAAATACAAACGCGTCGATTACAATTAATATGGCCGACGTCGCATGGCAACGGATCATCAACTTCGATTAAGCGAGGTTTAAATTCACACAAAAATGGATCTTCGGACCGTAAAAAGTATTCGAGCGAGCCGGGGTATTCGAGAAATAATATTCGAATAATCGAGGTTAAATTACATTGAATTATATAAGAGTTGTGTAGGGACCGGAAAATGTGTTCGAGTTACCGATGGTATTCGAATCACCGGTGTTCGACCTATCGAGGTTCGACTGTATGTTAAAAAAAAAAGTTAAAAAAAAGGTGTGGAGGGGGGTGGGAGTGGGGGCGGGGCGGAGGTGGTAGGAGGCAGCCCATGCCCCAATATGGGTGAAGTATGAATAAGATGCATAATACTAAAACAAATCCCAAACCAAAATTAAAGATATATACATGCTTACATGCAAACCTAGATCTGCCTTTATTGCACATTTTATGGGCCATCACAATGTGGGTTCCATGGGAGCCCAGAACTTGAAGAAGACAAAATTACTTATCCAACCCTTTACAACATACTATAAGGAAACCAATTCCAATAGGACAAGAAATGTAAGAGATATAGACCTGTAAACACAACTCACACGCAAAAATTGATGTGAAACAGACACATTTTTTAAGGGCTATCAGACTTTGGGTTCCATGGGAGCCCAGGGGTTACAGGAACCGAAATGACTTAAGCAGCCCTTAAGATAATGCTACAAGGAAGCTAATAGCCAAATTTGGTTGTGCTAGGATAAGAATTGTAAGAGATACAGACTTGTAAACACATCTTACACGCACAATTTGATGTGAAATGGGACACATTTTATCATAATTTGGGTTCCATGGGAGCCCATGGGTTACAGGAACAAAAATTGCTTATGCAGCCCTTAAGATAATGCTATAAGAAAGCCCATGGCCAAATTTGGTTGTGCTAGGATAAGAAATGTAAGAGATATAGACTTGTAAACACAGCTTACACGCAAACCTTGATGTGGGACGCCGACGCCAACGCCGACGCCTAATCTAAGTTCATTGTCCGAAAACGCATCGTTCAGAAAGATTTCACTCAAGCGTAATATATTATCTACTGGAAATAGGAATGTATGAATGTTACGATGATGCTCGCATTACTTAGTAAACATGGACAGCCTTTATCCCCCGAGGTCTCGGATGAAACTTCTCAACATAATCGGAATCAGGGATAGCTCAAAAGGGGGCAAACTCGTACAGTACTGCGGTAGAAAGTAACGAGTTAATACGAGTTGTTTCTCCAAAGGTTTTCATGTCGGCTCACCGATCATTGGAGGATTCGGACTTAATTTTAAATTATAGGTTCAGACAAACATTCGGAAACCCATCAGTGGTCAACTGAGATCAGATTGGAATGTTTTTTTTATTTTGTCCGATAAAACCGGATTAATATTAAATGCCAGATTAAAGGAGTTAAAACACGGGAGTGATATTTGTATTATAATTGCAATTATAGAAATTTATAACTAATCTAATATCCCATAAATGTTTTATTTCTTAAGAAATTCTTAAGAAATGATGGGATGTTATTAGATCACGACGTGCAGGAGAAACGGCAGTCTACTCTGGTCTGATTTTCAGTTGTCAAAATAGTTAATGTTCCTTTAAACTAATTGCCAAATAGTTTGTCATCGTGAAATGTATTATTTTGTATTTTTTCGGTGAAGGCAAAAGTGTTAAATTCTGATATTGAATTCTTAATCGATACTGGTTCTAGTGTCAATATTATTAGTGACAAAGTGTTCAGTAAATGCAAAAAAATGCAACCTGTACCACTCATTTTTGCATATGGTTCATCCAAGCCATTAAATTTGAAGGTTATTTTAACGCTGAAATTACATACAAGAACAAATCTATAAATGCAGATTTTTATGTTGTAGAAAGTACTGACAGCAGGCATTCCAGGTGTCTCCTTGGAGCTGCTCAATCTCTGAACATTGTTCAGTTTGCTTTCACATCTTTTGCCAACCTTACTTCTAGTTCTGTTTCAGAGCAGTATCCCTCATTGTTTGGCAAGATGGGGGAAGATAAGAGATGTTAGTGTGAGACTACACATCAACCCAGATGTACCTTCAGTGACCCAACGCCATCGGCGTATTCCCTTTCACGTCCGTAAGGATGTAGAGGCCGAACTCAAGCGTCTTGAAGACCTTGACGTCATTAAACCTGTTTCAGGCCCAAATCCTTGGATTAGCCCTGATCTTGTTGTCCCGAAGAAGTCTTCTGGTGTTCGTGTCTGCATAGACATGCGTGAGGCTAACAAGGCCATAAGTCGGGAGAAACACCCCATGCCTACGGTTGAAGACTTAATGTATGATCTAAACTCCTCTACTGTCTTCAGTAAGTTAGATCTATCTAACGCCTACCATCAGCTCGAGCTTGATGAGTCTAGCCGTTATATCACTACCTTTACCACTCATGTTGGTCTTAGACGTTATAAACGTCTTTTGTTTGGTGTCAATGCTGCTTCTGAGATTTTTCCGAAAATCATCGCAGACCTGCTGGCAGACATTCCTGGGGCGAGAAACCTGTCAGATGATATCATAATCCATGGCAAGACACAGGCTGACCATGACCGTGCCCTGAAGCTAACGTTGGACAGGCTTAGCAGCAGTGGGGCAAAGCTTAACAAGGACAAGTGTGTCTTTTCTGTCAACAAGATCTCTTTTTTTGGTCATGTTTTCAGTGATGTAGGTGTGTCAGCTGATCCAGAGAAGATCAAAGCTATTGTTGGTCGTTCGGCTCCCCAGAATCCAGCTGAGATAAGGTCGTTTCTTGGTATGATCCAGTATGTTTCTCGATACATACCTCACTATGCAACCCTGACGGAGCCGCTCAGGCGTCTTACGAGACAAGATGTTTCTTGGTCCTGGTCTCAAGATGAGCACAATTCTTTTGACAATCTCAAATCTGCTCTATCTAGTACACAAGTAATGGTGTATTTTGACCCCAAGAAGTCAACAGAGGTTCTAGTTGATGCGTCTCCTGTCGGTGTAGCAGCCATGCGTACACAAGACGGTAAGGTTGTTAGTTACGCGAGCCGTGCTCTTACCGATGTGGAACAACGTTATTCGCAGACCGACCGTGAGATGTTAGCAGTGGTATATGGTGTCGAACACTTCCATCTGTACATTTTTGCTTCTGAGTTTAAGGTGGTTACGGACCACAAACCCCTTTTGGGTATCGTTCATAGTCAGAAACCTGCTTCTGCACGTATGGAACGATGGCGTCTACATGCCTTACCAGTTCACTCTTGAATACTGTCCTGGTAAAAATGACCTGAACCCAGCAGATTACATGAGCAGACACCCATATGAGCAACATAAACGTGACAATGCTGCTGATGCATATATAGCCTTCATAAGTCAGCATGCTGTGCCAAAAGCCATGTCACTTGACGAGGTACGCAGTTCCACACGAGAGAGTGCAACTCTACAGAAGGTGATGACAGCTATTCAGACTGGTAGTTGGTGGGATGATCCCGATCTTGTACCCTTTCTTCGGTTCAGAGACGAGTTCTCTATCTATGATGGCGTTATCCTTCGAGAGCATCGTCTGGTCATTCCCTCTCCTTTGCAGGAACGAGTTGTTGAAATAGCACACCATACACATCAGGGGATAGTGAAGACAAAACAGCTTGTCAGGGAAACGGTGAGGTTTTCTGGTATTTACAAGATGGTTGAAGAAACTGTTAAAGCATGCATCCAATGGCAGGCGTCATACCCTGGGCCGAACAAGCGTGAGCCAGTATGTTCAACTCCCCTTCCTTCTGGACCTTGGTCGAAAATCGCAATCGATTTTGCCGGTCCATTCCCTTCTGGTCAGTATCTGCTTGTTGCTGTTGATAAGTATAGTCGGTTTCCAGAGGTCGAAATTGTATACTCTACATCTGCAAAGGTCGTTATTCCACGGCTGAATGCAATATTTGCACGCCAAGGGTATCCTAGTGTTGTGAAGTCAGACAACGGTCCACCTTTCCAAGGACACGAGTTCACTGAGTTTGCTTCCACCTGTGGGTTTAAGCATAGGAGAATTACTCCATTGTGGCCTGAGGCCAATGGTACTGTCGAACGGTTCATGGCTACTCTTAACAAGTTTGTTCGTGCTTCTGTCTCAGACAATCGTGACTGGAAAGTTCATCTTCATAACTTTCTTATGCACTATAGAGCTACTCCTCATAGTGCGACTCAAATTTCTCCGTTTGAGGCACTCACTGGCAGGAAAATGAACATAGGCCTACCAGATATTCCAAAATCTGAGCCCATTCCTGTTTCTGCTCGCTTGTCTCAGAATGATGCAGTTAGCAAATCCAAGATGAAGGAGTATGCGGACAAGAGACGACACACCGTTCCGTCCTCTCTCACTCAAGGTGACCACATGTTGGTCAAGCAACGTAAGTTGGATAAACTTACACCCCCGTACAACCCAGACCCGTACACTGTTGTGGAGAAGCGTGGAAGTATGGTGATTGCAGATCGGAATGGTCATACCATCACTCGCAACTCTTCACAGTTCAGACCGGTCAATGTCATTATTTCTACAGAGGAGGAAGAAGAGTCTGACCCCAGCTCCAACCAAGAGCCATCCTTTCAGCATAACTCTGAGCTGTCCTTCCAAATTCCTCCTATCCAACCTGTTCAAACTTCTACTCAACATGTCCCAGAGTCCATCCTTTCTCCACTGCCTCCGAGAAGAAACCCCCCTCGGTCAGCTGGAATGCCTAAGAGATACTCTGATTTTGTTTAAGGTGAACAATATGATTTGAGTAAATTTTGGATAAGGTTATCGCCAGAAATAGTGTTTTCCGGTTAATGTTATTGTCCATTCTAGTTAATGGTAATGTTTATTTCAGTTAAATGATATAGTTAATTCAGGTTATCTTTTGGTACTATAAGGTTCACATTTAAACTCGTTTTCAATATTCTAGTCATTTCTAGTCATCATTTGTTTGCAGAAATGTAAAATACTTTAATTTTGTTTGATACATTATCAGCTATTTTTAAGGTCCAACTATTGAATATTTTCTCCCATGTTTTGATATTCTTCATGCTAAGTAATCTGACAAAAGTAATGTTGTTCAATTTAGTAGTACATGCATTATAGAGGCTTTGAAAAGCATACTTGGAAGTGCAAGTGTTTGGTGTATTTGGACTCTTAATGAATGAGTTTATACATGTGGATTATTAATGAGTATTTCTAAAGTTCTACCTTCAAATATGATAATGTTTTCTCTTTCGTATTAATATGTAAGCTTTATTCAAGGTAGGGAGGAATGAAGTATCCAATATGATTTACTACTATCTAACCTTTAAATGATTAGTACCTATATGCCTCAATGGTAACTTTCACGGCTATGTGATTATTACGACAGTCTCACATTGCTACATCCGGGTTTAAAATAGAAAACAAACAACTTTGTAAATCAGTAACAAATGGAACCTCACACGAGCTGTGTTGCGTTTTATTCAATACTACATGCATAGACATAATACTACCCATCCTGGGTTTGAAAATTGAACCGATAATATAACTGCAAATCTAAGACCTTTTTTATTGTCAATCTTATTCGCTCAAAATCATGATTTAATACTGTCTAGTATTTATTACATCATTGAACACACCAAGCGGTTTCGGTCCCGCCTAAAAACGAGTTTACAGCCATATTTAAAACGTTACTATGACCATGGTGTATAATTGTAATATGTAAACCCGTTGCGACAGCTTTCTGGGAAAGTTCAAATCAGTTTTGTCAAAAATTAAAACTGTTTAAATGTTGTTGTTGTTTTTTGCCACTGACCGTTCCAAGGCGGTAACCTTATTGATAATCCGTTTGTTTTTGTTGTGTCGCTTATTTTGTATTTATACTTGTAATTATTTGTTTCATGCATGAATATCTGTCCATACATCTAACATGCCTGCTGTCTCGCCCGCCCGCCAGTGCGTGTATGCGTGCGTCCGTCCATCCGTCCATTCATCATCTCATTTATTCAACCGTCCATTTATGCCTGTTCATTTCCAGTTAGTCGCAGCTTTCGACACTGGCCGGTTATTGTGTTGCCGGACTGGAATCCCCTGTTATACTTATTAACTATAGCAAAACAATTACGAAATTGAGTTCCGATCAATGGTTTTGTAAAGGGGATAGGTATTTATAAATAAATGACTTTTGGATTATCCAGGTTGGGATATGCAAAATGATAAACAAACCTATATTGGTTTGGAACTATATAAAAGTAAAAACGATGTATATAACTGGTTGGCATATTTGACTAACAGTACACACTGTTTTGCCAACGCACTGTTGTTACTTAAAGTTAGTATTTTTTTTATTTTTTTGTCTCGAATGAAACACTTAGATGATGAGATTACACGTTATACTTGTTTTACCGCCTAAGTCACCCGTTGGGCCCGTGGGAAGTAGCGCCAAAGGTCAAATACACTAAACTAAAACACATTGTAATTATTTTCATATTTTCACATATTTGGTATATATACTCGTCTATGAAAGATAAACAGTATTGTAACTCATAATGCACACTGCTGTAATGCATTGCGTGGGCGGCATTTTCTAGACGAAAACTATTGGTGTATATAGTATAAAGCAGGGTCCCAATGATCAGTACATGAAAAATGCTTATTAATAAATGCAGACAATTCTCAAGTTTTTGCGTCTGTGTGATCAAGATCGATTCAGGACGTTTCGGCACCAAACCTTTTCGACCCCTAGACGAATCGGCACCCATTCGCAACATCTCGTACACTGCTTCGCAGCATGACTCGAATGTATTACGCAGGTTTCCATAGTGGTTACGTCATACTAGCGTGACGCGCGTCAGATTCCCGCCAAAACGAATTTGCATTCAAAATCAAAGTTATCTTCAATATTTTGCAATATCATTTAGCCGATTGCTCCATATATAGTTTATTTACGTGAAAGTAGTGATAAAACCTTCATCTGTATTGTAAATAACAAACTTGCAACGCAAATCATACATTAACACGTGTGGCAAGTGGCCATAATGTTTATGTAGCAACAGGTTAGCAACAGTGCACTATTTCCTGTGCCGTTGCCTTCCGGCTAACAGAATGTTAAGATTTTGAACATACCGAAGCGCCGTGATACACACGAGGCGAGATCCCGAAGAATGACGGGATTGGCCGAGCGTTCACGATTGATCGGCACCTAGACGTTTCGGCATCTATTTTAATTTTTACCCTAGACCTTTCGGCACCGAATTATAATGAAGTAAAGAAGTAAAGAATTTAAATATTTTCTATAAGATCACTTGTATTTCATTTGTAATTCATTTAAGTTGATTGCCTTAACAGCAACTTCGAAGCGGTTTTGAGCCTGAAACAACTAAAACATGAACATAAATAGGGCCCATATGATAATCACTTGTAAAATTTAAGTAAATATTACTTTTATATTATATTGTAGCATGGTCACTGAAATTCCCTTTGTAATAGCTCAGGTGTAAATCGTTTAATTGAACATACTCGAATGTGTTCCCTTTAACATGTATAATAATGTATACCTAAGACCAAATAAAAACGTATCTGTATTCATATAGAATCTTTTTATTCTTCACTTTACCTTCCTGTCATCTCCATATCGACGACTACAGGTAGCTTCCACAAACTAACCCATTATTAAAAACCGTCTACATATAACGCATGCGTTATACTTTTCTTGTTAAAATTGTAATGTGTGTGTGAAACAGCTGTTTCAACTGTTATGGTGGGCAGTTAACTCATTATTCAGGGAAACGGAATAAAGATCTGATTTTAATGAGATTGACGTGTACAGTGTGTTATAATTGTAGGAAACCCTCCAACAGTACAGTATAGGGGCGAATAGCAGATATCTACATTAACTAACTATCTAATATAATAATCTCCCTTTGGACAGCATATTTTACTCTCATATGTTTCAGAAATATAAATGAATTGAAAGGTGCATTAAATAAGGAAATTAAAATGATGTCGCACAATAACTATGAAGGGCTTAATCTATTATTGGTAGACCATTCTACACCACGGTGAGATATAACTGAGTACTGCACTGTACTGTACTGTACTACTGTGTTTTCATTAAAGTCCACAAATGGATACATCATGTTAGTCAAAATTTCATTTTTTTTAAATGCCTAAGTATTGTATTAAATTTATGAATAAGAATGAATTGAATGAGCACTAAACCACCAAAACAAATCTTACGGATGACGGGCGGTAGGCAGGACGGGTTCTACCCAGAAAAAAATGGGATGGTCTGCCCCTACCACAAACAAATCGACTGTCACATATGACCTAACATTTTCTGAAAATGACATAAAATATCATTTGACACCAAACAAACAAAATCCATGAGCGGACTTCAATTGACATATAATAATGTATTGTTGATTTAGAATGGTGTGTTTTAACCTATTTCTTATTGCATTGAATGAGACATTGAATAAGGTATACCCCTTCTCATTGTTTATTGCATTTTCCAGCATGTTTAAATTAATGTGCAGGCCCGAGCCTCCTGTGCCTACGCGTAGCTAAGCGCTTCAGTGAACGTATTATGGTAGTATTCTGTTCATCGCGAACGATATGCGTCCGCCCATATCACGTTTCGTTGTTTAATCCTCGTTTGAGTAAGCTTATGGTTAACGATGTGCATTGTAACCTTCGCCTCTCACCGCTGCGGGTTCGAATCCCACTGGGAGCTCGACTTGTAAGTGAGGAAGTGACCATTCTTACGAATGGCGGGAGGTGTACATGCATTACTTGTTCTACCCAGGAAAAGTGGGTGGTCTGCCTTCACCACAAACTATCGACCTAAAACACCACACAAACAAACGAGTTTTTTGAGTAGTTATTTCTTTAAAAACATATGTAACATAACGTCTTTAAGGGGGAATTGACCTATTGTAAAATTTAAGGGTACGCATTAAAACTATACATATTTGTAAATTTGAAAATATTTGCGATTTGAAATTGAATTTTGTTTTGTCTTCATGTAAACAATATTTTAATAATAACCTCTCAAATATGGCTATGTTTGACGTTTTTCATAAAAGTCACATTTGTACTCAATTGTCAACGTTTTCAGCATCACAAATCGTTAGTTTAGTCACATGCAATTATATTTTATATCACACTGTTCGTCATGACGAGACCTTTCATCTGATATATACATTATACCATTTAAATTAAGCTGTAAACTATTATTTCTAGAATTTCCTATTTCTTTAACCCTTTTTTTGGCTTGAACATTTTAAGAAAAAACAACATTAAAGCCATTTATCTATTTAAATGGCTCGATAAAAAACTGCACAATTTTAATTTGTTGTCGAGAATTTAATTTCCTATCGGCATATAAAATAAAAGTTGCTGGTCATTGGAATATTTTTTCAGTATGCTTGTTTTAATAAACCCTTACGGAAAAAACGTCTCTGTCGACGTCGCATGTTTTGTTTTTGTTTTAAACATATTTATTTGACATCGATTGCGAAACAAGTTCTTACAACTTAGATTAATCACTCTCGACGTCGCATCGTACATATAATCTATAATGACCATGACGCAAACAGTGGAAACAAACATTGATACATTTATGATTTTAATACGTAGTAAATATTGTTTTCAACTTTTGTTTTCTTTATTCGTATTATTTTTTCTTCTTCTTTGGAGTTATAAAAACTCTAAATTGTATTTGTTTTTTATGCATCGTGTCTGATTCGCTCGAATCGCTGACATAGTATCGCATTAACTATGGTACATGTAATTACTAGTAAGTATATCTTTACTGTTAAACTCGTTACTACGGAAACGTATATCGGCCTTATGGTTTATGATGACTTAATTAAGACGTTTTCGCCTAAAAGTATTTCAGAAGACACCTTTATCTGATCGCAAGTTGCATCTCTTTGACAAAATTACGATATCATGACCGTATTCAAAAATAAATAATGTGAATATGTATTTAAAATAAAGTTTATATGCTTTTTAATTTACATTTAATTTCTTAGTTAAGTCGATTAGTTTTGGATATTTAAAAAAAAAATCCATTTTTAATTTACAGTATTTGACGGTGTCGCATGGACACATTGTTCTAGGTTAATAATTATTTGTTGTCCTATTTAATTTGCATGTCATTATCAGAGAAGTCATTAAATTGCATTTTAGGCCAAATTAAAATTATGTTTGTTTGCCCAAAATATCGGCCCACTCCAAACCTTTTTTTTACAGTAAAATATGTTTCTTTTTCTTTTTTTCTTCTTTTTTTTCTTGTTTTAATGGTATGATTGTTTAATGGTATGATTGTTATATGACTGTTTAATAGTATGACTTTTTATTGATGTGATTGTTTAATGGTATGATTGTTTAATGTTATGGTTGTTTAATGGTATCATTGTTTAATGGTATCATTGTTTAATGGTATGATTGTTTAATAGTATTATTGTTCAATGGTGTGATTGTTTAATGGTATGATTGTTTAATAGTATGATTGTTTAATGGTATGATTGAATAATAGTATGATTGTTTAATAGTATGATTGTTTAATGGTATGATTGTTTAATAGTATGATTGTTTAATGGTATGATTGTTTAATGGTATGATTGTTTAATAGTATGATTGAATAATAGTATGATTGTTTAATAGTATGATTGTTTAATGGTATGATTGTTTAATGGTATGATTGTTTAATAGTATGATTGTTTAATGGTATGATTGAATAATAGTATGATTGTTTAATAGTATGATTGTTTAATGGTATGATTGAATAATAGTATGATTGAATAATAGTATGATTGTTTAATAGTATGATTGTTTAATGGTATGATTGTTTAATGGTATGCTTGTTTAATAGTATGATTGTTTAATGGTATGATTGTTTACAGCGTTAATTAATAGTATGATTGTTTAATGGTATGATTGTTTAATAGTATGATTGAATAATAGTATGATTGTTTAATAGTATGATTGTTTAATGGTATGATTGTTTAATAGTATGATTGTTTAATGGTATGATTGAATAATAGTATGATTGTTTAATAGTATGATTGTTTAATGGTATGATTGTTTACAGCGTTAATTAATGGTATGATTGTTTAATGATATAGTTGTTTAATGGTATGATTGTGTAATAGTATGATTGTTTAATGATATGTTTCCTTACAGTGTTAGTTACTGGTATGATTGTTTAATGCTATGATTTTTTAATGATTGGTTAATGGTATACTTGTTTAATGGTATGGTTGTTTTAATGTGTGTTTTTTGAACAATGCAGACAGTGTATATCAATATTTTTAGATAGGAATTTTATCTACGAGGTTAAGATTGTCAACTTTGCAATACACACTATACTAAAATCATCTTTAATAAGTACAAAAAGTAGAATCCAAACAGTTAAACTTTAAACAGCATTCACAAAAGAATCTGACATACATGGCAGGGAAAAAATTCCATACCTACCTGCCCGTCTGAAAAATCTAAGGTCGGGCAAACTAATATATTTTTAAGTGTGGCCTTATTTAACCGCTGATCAACACATTATACTATGTTATTTAGAGTCGACCATGAGAGAGGGGGAAAATACATAGGACTCCTAGAACCTGCCCAACTCTTACTGATTACTTATTAATGAATAGCTGTTTATGGTTCTTTAACGTGTTCAGAGAATAAATAAGACTCCGATACACGGGACCGCGCGGTTTATGTCCACATTCGATGGACACTTATCAGAGAGTATTAGATATGTTTTTTTTGTTGTTCGTGGGTGATTAAAGGCGGGGATCATCCCCGATCGCACTCTCCAATATATTTCCCTAAAATGGGGTGAGTAGTGGGCGGGGTGTAAAGACAATATCCATGTGTGGATCTTGGTTGACTTAGTGGGCATGCCCATTTATAAAATCTCTGTTTCTGGTGCATTTTCAGAATAATTATGTTATTCTTAAACTCCTATGATGAACAATGTTGGACCCGGTGCTTGCTCCCTAAAGTCCGACAAACATGTTAAATAGGATTGACTGCTTCTTTGATTTGGGATTTGCGGGAGGGGTGTTCACACTTGTTATCTGGGCGTTACCAATTTCATATTGTAAAGTATGAATTGAATGTTGATTAACGCCGCATCAGCATATTATAGTTTGTTTGGAGCTGCCCAAAAGAGAGGGTAATGATTAAAATACACATGAATCCGGGAACCTGCCCTATGCTTACTAAATACCAGATTTCTGTGGTTCTCTGAATGCTCAGAGGACCGCCCGATTTACGTCCCCATACGACGGAGGCAAATGAGGAGTGTCTTGCCCAAGAACACACCAACAAAACACAGTGTCACCGGTGAGGCTTTCAAATCCACCGTTCTATCCACTAGACCACGCCAACACCTTTAAAATACTTTCAGCAAAACATTTTGATGAACATTGAGTGCAGGCAATCGCTTGCGCTCGTATTCAGCTTGTTTGTATTAGCGGATGATATAGCTAAGATATTTTGGCAAAATAGTTCAAATTGTGATACAAGCAGGACATATGGCCGAATAATTCTTTAATGTGTCGTGGTCATATCAAGGACCTGAGCCAACTCAGTTTCCCATTGTTATGCTCCCCGAAGGGAAAGCATATAGTTGCCGCTTTATCGATCTTTTCCGGACATAACTCAAAAACTACTTAAAGGACTGCAATTAGACTTCATACAAAGATAGAGGGTAATAAAGGGAAGTGCCGAGTGTAAGTACCACAACTCTATCGTCATTCACTATAGTTATTGCCCTTTGTAAAGTTATAATTCTTTTGCGAAGAATAACTTAAAAACTACTAAAGTTACTGCAATGAAACTTCGCACAATGAAATAGGGCAGCGAGAGGCCCGTGTCTCTGTCTGTCCGTCCGTCCGTCTCTCCGGATATCTAGTTTTTAATTGGTTATGTTTGAATGGTGTTTTACGTCAATTTTAGCACATGTTAGGCCATATATAATTATGACGGTCGATTTTTTTTGTGGTAGAGGCAGATCACCGTATTGTTTACTAGGTAGAACCAGTACTGTATACCTCCCACCATCTGAAGAAAAAATCCAAAAGTTGTCGTATCGCAGTAATACAGCATGGTTTTCGTATCGAGTCTATCTGTCATTGGTCATATTCGTTTGCAGGGGATCAAAACTTGTTCCAAACGTACACGTTGTGCAATCTCAAAAGTGATTTCGGTAATAACGATTTATAGGGTAAAGTAAAACACATGTTTTGTCAAATATTATTTTGATTTTAAGCAGTGTTGTTAAATTGTCTTTCGTTATGGAAAGCCGTTTGGGACCCCCGCTAAAAACCAAACGGTTTTCCATACTTTCTTATACTTGAAAATATTTTTAAACAATATGTTTATGTAAGTACATGCGACTAATTAAATACCAAACTGGCATATGTAAAATACCTTGGTCAAGAGTCATCTCTAGGCTCATTTATCACACAAACTTTTCCCAAATCCTCAAATTATTTGATATTGTATTGTGTTCTTCTGTCTCATTGTTATATTGAAGGGAATGTATATCTTAGTTGTGTGTTTATTTTTGAACATATAGCGTAATACAACATAGATGTAGGGGAAATTCCCAAATATTTCAGATGGTTTAACATTTCATAAGGCGTCCTATCATTGTGTCAGATGATATCTGTCACGCAACTCTATATTATTAAGTTAAGATTTAATTACATCATACTTGCAATCCGATGTTTGCAGTTATTATCCCCAAATATGTTCTGAATGTTTAAGGTTATTGCTGTCATCATTCTATCTTACGAGCACACATTTTTGTTCTGATAATGTCTGTATTACAGAAACAAAACACCACAACTTACGTCAAGATGATATCTGAAAGTTAATGGATAGAGCACCAAACGTATTTAATTCTTGAATTGTTTTTATCATGCATGTATCCATATGTTAATATAAGTTTGTTTGTAAATGTTCAGCTGCTTATTCGTTGTTTAATAATGTATACATTGGTAACATGTTTTAAGCAATAAAACCCAAACTCATTTGCGGACATTCTTCATGTACTTCACCGACATATATATATATACAACTTACATATTTTTGAATCCCAACTCTATAGACACAATATAAATGGTTTTAACCAGCCATACGAAACCCCGAAATTGAAGAGTCGAATTTATAGTTACCAAGTCGTACTTCATTTACGCATATTCAATAACACAATTACTGTAAGAACCCGTGAATAAACCTATACTTTTAATTGGTACAAATACATTATTATATGACCTGAATACATGGATAGAAATTTGTTAAACGGTTGTGTAGTGTAATTTTGCCATTATTTGGCAGTTAGTTTCTTTAAAATATATAAAAATGCGAAAATATGTCTTCACGAGGGACACTTAGCTTGGTATACACCTCGCTGATCTCGGCATTATTTTGTGTTTTGCAACACCATTTCGCTATGTTACCAAACTATTTATCATAATGTTGTAAAACATGAAATTGTTTGAAGATACGTGGGGCTTCGTTTCGAGAAACTTATTACGATATGTGTACTATAATGTACAGGGCTTCACTTCATGCGAAGCTGACCGTATGAACACTCTACCAACCCACCAACAATTTATGTTGAATAGCATACACATTCCGTCTAGCAGGTTACTATCACTATTACTATGGACAGCTGATTATTTAAAAATAATTATTGATATATCACCAACATGTACAATATACCTTTAATATAAATACCGTCGACGTCGTTATGTTAATGACACGACGTCAACAGAGACTTCTTTTTTTCGAAGGGGTTTGGGGTCAATGAAAGAAGTATATTGAAACAAACATTCCGATGACCAGCAAACTTTATTTTAATTCCGATAGGAAATTAAATTCTCTACAAAATACTAAAATTGTGCAGTTTTTTATCGAGTCATTTAAAAAATAAATGGCTTTAACATTGTTTTTTCTTAAAATTCCTTGGTAAAAAAGCAGCGAAAGACAAAGGAAATTCTATAAATAATAGTTTACAGCCTAATTTAAATGATATAATTTATATATAAGATGAAAGGTTTCGTCAAGACTAACAGTGTGATATAAAATATAATTGTATGTGACTAAACTAACACTCTGTGATGCTAAAAACGTGGACGTTCGAGTGCAACGCGACTTTTATGAAAAACGTCAAACATAGCCATATTTGAGACGTTATTATTAAAATCTTGTTCACATGAGGACAAAACAAAATTCAGATTCAAATCGCAAATATCTTCAAATTTACAAATGTATATAGTTCATATACTTAAATATTCGAATAGGTCAATTCACCCTTAAATAATAAGTATACCGCATACAGTAGAGTGGGTCAAAAAGATTTACCGAAACTGACTTTGTTTTTATTAGTGATAAACTTATTAGAGCACATCATTTATTTTTTATATATAATTAATATTATAATCAATGATTAATATTATAATCATTTTCGAGTAGATATTATTTTATAAAATACCGAAAAAAAAAGCATTTTCACATACACGCACGCGGTTTGGCGTATGAATAGATATAGGAGTGCGTTGTCCAATGGTAGAGCGTCGGACAGATCGAGAGGTCGTGGGTTCGATCCTCGCCGTAGCCATGTTATTTATCATTTAGCAGATAATTAATCCAAATTGCTTAGTACTGATGCTACCCAGGAAGCCACCGAAAGTGATTAATCTAAGTTGCAAGAACTTGTTTCACAATCGATGTAAAAAGAAATAAGTTATATATATTTTTTTTAATATACATCGCTAAGTCAACGGGCTTACATACTTAACATGTCGCTATGTGTATGTCAGTTGACTTAGAATCAAAGCAAGGACTTTAGTAACACATACATTTGAAATTTAATAATCGTTTTCATTATTCATGCATTGAAAATGATTATGAAAAGAATGGTAATACTTACACATATGAATGTAACATATACAATACTACTATTAAAACGAATATAATATAAATAATACCATTTTATTCTATTACGCAGTCACCGATATATCAATGCGGAAGCATCGAAAATACACACCACTTCTTTTTTAACTGTCCTCTTTATGACAATATTCGTACGGAAATGTTGGATACATTAACACCACTTTGTAACGTCTCATTAAATATACTATTATACGGAGATCCGTCGCTCGCAATCCAAAAACAAATAATACTATATTCGAAGCTGTGCACAGATACATTATGTTGTGTAAACGGTTTTAATAGTATTTTTCTAACATAAATAGAACCAGGAAGCATATGATTATACAATGTATATTTGTTGTACACAATATGTTTAAACCAAATAATATTTTGTCAGGTGACAATGAGGATTATATACAGGAAGATATTTTAAAAGGATTTTAAAAACCACTGAAAATAAACAAAGATTATACTGTACTTCCATATCTTATTTCAATATTTGAATATTGATTATTGACAATTAATTAGTGTGATATACAAGGGCTACAAGGGCTATCGCGACGTTAGTATAACAGTTACATGTAAGAATGAATATATATACATGAAGCATTACCTGAAGACAATAGTTATGAAATGTGTGAAATATCCCCCAAAAATCCTTTTATTTTGAATCTATTCCAGAAGACAATTGAAACTGCAAGTGTTTCTCCGTTCACAAACTATTTTGTGAATGGGTTTAATACCATGCAAATTAGAAGCACTTATAATTATTTAATAGAGATTTTTTTCAGGTACAGTCTAAATCGCGACATATTCATACTCAAACTCCAATTAAAACTCCATAGGAAAACGCGTGGTAACGAATAACCGGTTAGTTGAATAGTGTTTTACATCGTTTTCAACACATGTTAGGCTATATTTGACGGCCGATTGTATGATAGAAACAGTGAGTGAGTGAGTGAGTGATTGATTGATTGATTGATTGATTGAATGATTGATTGATTGATTGATTGATTGAGTGAGTGAGTGAGTGCGTGCGTGCGTGCGTGAGTGAGTGAGTGAGTGAGTGAGTGAGTGAGTGAGTGAGTGAGTGAGTGAGTGAGTGAGTGAGTGAGTGAGTGAGTGAGTGAGTGAGTGAGTGAGTGAGTGAGTGAGTGAGTGAGTGAGTGAGTGAGTGAGTGAGTGAGTGAGTGAGTGAGTGAGTGAGTGAGTGAGTGAGTGAGTGAGTGAGTGAGTGAGTGAGTGAGTGAGTGAGTGAGTGAGTGAGTGAGTGAGTGAGTGAGTGAGTGAGTGAGTGAGTGAGTGAGTGAGTGAGTGAGTGAGTGAGTGAGTGAGTGAGTGAGTGAGTGAGTGTCTTTATTTATAGAGTGTGACCCAATTAGCCAACACTAATCTCACTTGGGGCCCTCTGTAAAGTCATACATATGCAATGCAAAACATATATAAAAACAAAATTAGAAAGTCTCATATCAATATCACTTATACTTTTCAAGAAGTAGTTGCTAAAAACTTGCTTTTTAAATTTTTAGCTTTGGCGGCCATCTTAGATTTGTCGTCAACGTGAAATTTTGCAAGGATCAACTAGACATTATGGGCAGCATTCCTGTAATGTTTCAAAACATCAACCCAGTATAGTTTCAGAGGAGTAGCCGCTACAACTGGGTTCGAATGTCGAACCCCGAACTGGTGTAGAATGTTGAACCCCGAACTGGCTTTGCATGTTGAACCCCGAACAGGATTCGAATGTTGAACCCCGAACTGGCTTTGAATGTTGAACCCCGAACTGGGTTCGAATGTCGAAACCGAACTGGTGTTGAATGTTGAACCCCGAACTGGCTTTGCATGTTGATCCCCGAACTGGTTTTGAATGTTGAGCCCCAAACTGGTTTTGAATGTTGAACCACAAACTGGTTTTGAATGTTAAACCCCGAACTGGCTTTGAATGTTGAACCCCGAACTGGGTTCGAATGTCGAAACCGAACTGGTGTTGAATGTTGAACCCCGAACTGGCTTTGCATGTTGAACCCCGAACTAGGTTTGAATGTTGAACCCGAACTAGGTTCGAATGTCGAACCCCAAACTGGTTTTGAATTTTGAACCCAGAACTGGTTTCGAACTGGGTTTGCATGTCGAACCCCGAACCCCGAGCCAACTTCACACACATGAATAATTGTACTATACACCATAGTAATCAAGAACTAACATTCCACTCTATCTGGGGCTGCTCTAAATAACCTGTAATGTGTTGATTAGCCGTTTTACAATATTCAGTTCAATTTAATTTCCTTATTAAGTCAATTATTTCACAACTCACTACGCTTTAATACCACCTTCCCCTCTCTCTGGGGCGGCTCTAAATAACCTATAATGTATTAATGAGCCTTTAAACAAGACTCAATTCAATTCAACATTATTACTCCATCCAGTACGTTGAATGTTCATCTCGATCCTTTTACCGGAGTGATACGGAATTAACCGATTAGTGACGATTGTATACGATTTGTCACGCTTATGGTTTGTCGTCTGCCTTTCATTAGTTACTTACATCCTGTTTTCGCGGCAGATTACTGGCTATAGAATCATTATCCGTGGATGAAATAACCACTTATGACTATTCATCTTGACCAGAAAATGGAATTCATTTTCAATAAAGTTTCGGGGGAAAAAATATTGTTTACAACTTATGAGCAAATCAGAATGGACTAGATCTATTAACAAAAAACTTTTTTTTCTCCCTGGAAAACAGCGTAGTGAGTGAGCTGAAGAAGACATTTCGACAAAGCTGAAGTATATGATAAATAGAATAAAAAAATGTGTATTTTCATATCACACCCTATATCAGGCCCTCGACCCATATCAGCCCTTGAGCTAGATATGGCGTCTCAAGCCTGATATAGGGTGTGATATGAAAATACACATTTATTATTCTCTATGCATTCTATAATATATGGGATGGACACTTTGAGTCCACAAACATGTATCTTAAAACAAATAATGATACTAAACACAACAGGATTTTTAATATTAACACATCATTTATTTGAAATGCAAGAAAATCATAAGAAATATATTAATATAAAAAGTAAGGCATCCACTGTATTGTATTAACATATTGTACATTAGATCCGTACCCCAGTATCTCGTTAGAACAGAAATCTTTGCAAATATTAGACCTATACTCTGAGTATACTATTACAATAATACAATAAAGCAAAAAAAGACACTGGCTTAAGAGTGTCGGTGTATTTAGATAAGTATTACCTTTGTATATAAAATATAGATCTCTACAAAAGCTTGACGACAACGAAGACTTATTCGTGGTAATTTAATTCACTTCAACTCCGACATTAGAGTTCAGACTTCAGACTTCAGACTTCAAACGTCAGAATTCAGTGTTCAGAGTTCAGAGTTCAGACTTGAGAGTTCAGGTTTCAGAGTTCATATTTCAGACTTCAGAGTTCAGACTTCATACTTCACACTTCAAAGTTCATACTTCAGTGTTCATATTTCAGACTTCACAGTTCAGACTTCAGAGTTCAAACTTCAGAGTTCAGAGTTCAGACTTCAGACTTCAGACTTCAAAGTTCAGACTTAAAAGTTCATACTTCAGACTTCAGAGTTCACACTTCAGACGTCAGAGTTCAAACTTCAACATTAAATAATTACAAAACGAATAAGTTATAGTTGTCGTCAAGCTTTAGTAGTGTAATAATACGTAGATTTATATTTTATCAATCTCCTTAACATCAAATCCTAATTACACTTTGATACTCTTGATACTCTTCGCTTATAGCGTAGAGTATCGTAGAGTAATAGAGGGTCTGATTTTAATGAGATTGATATACATGATACATGTTAATAGAAATAAAGACACTATTTATAATCTACTTCATTCAAAGCTAAGCCTTGTCATCATCAATAAAAGTGTTATTCCACACTGTGGAATATAGAGTTTTATTTCCACAGTAGCTGCCGGGACGTTTCGTGACGTCTTCGTGAACAGGGCCGTAGCGTGTGAAACGGTTTAGTTACTGAAATTGCTTAAATAATTGTTTGTAAAATCATAAAATAAAAAGAAAATTTGTTGTTTTGTTGTGAATAACATATTTTATTTCAACTCGAAGTTAGAAAACTTTTATATTTTCACTCATGCTTCACATTCGTGAAAATATAAAGTTTTCTCACTTCTCGATGAAATAAAATATGTTATTCACTCCAAAACAACAAATAACCTCTATATACTATCAGGCCTGAAATTGGGTGCGCGTAATTGAGTCGAAGTGGGTGGGTGGGTGGGTGGGATGGGGTGGTGTGGTGTGGGTTGGGGGATAGCTTCCTCTAAGAAATCTTGAATAAAAACATATACCTAAAACGCTGCAAACTGATGCTCCCTCGCACACTGTCTGTATGAGAGGTGGGTGGGGTCCTCCCCCCAAAAAGTAAATATATATACATGTACTAACAATGCTGTAATCTGACCGAGTTTCTTTGTATTTCTTGTACAATCTAAATAAAGCTTTATTTTATAATTTTTTTGTACTCACTTTTCTATGGAGTGGGTAGGTTTGGTAGGGTGAGAATAATGACTGAAAATGCTGCAATGACGCGTTTTCAGTGTATTATTTTTAACATTCGTTTTTCATTTCTTTCGTACCCGTATGTGGGCATACAAAACACGCATACAAAAAAAACTTGCCATAAGAAACGCATCCCCACGGCCCTGGCTAAAGGAATTACTTAATATTTCTATTCACCTAGATGCTCACCTAAATTACTTTTATTTTTACTGTTTTGGTATGATTTCGTGTTGTTTTAAAAATGTATATACATATAAAGGCAGAGGGCTTGATTTTGCATTATCTGAGAGGGGTGGGGTAGGGGTGCAGGGGTGGAATACAACATGACTCTAAAACATTCGTATCTACGATGTTTAACTTAAAATTTATTTGTGTGCGTACAACCTAAAAATCATTACTACGCCCATGTCTATAATCTTCCCTTAGCAATTGAAACAGGGGATATACTCGACCGAAAACACCTGTCCCTCAACGAGTTTGTACATATTGTAACAAGTCAACAATCGAGGATGAAACTCATTTGTTGATTGACTCCGAGTTTTATTCAGATATTAGATATGAACTTTTTAATGCAGAATATCAAGCTGAAAACAGGATTTGCTATTTTTATCAACTGAAAAATTAACATTCTTAATGAACTGTGATATGCTACAGCACACATTAGCAAACGTACTTTTAAAAATGTATAAACGACGCTCTTTAGCATGGTAGATATGCATAACTGTGTTATAAAAGTAATTAAACAAATGTTGTTGTTTTTTAAAAAAAATGAGAGTTTGGAATTTAATTGTAGTTTCATGTTAATTATGTGTAAACGAATGCTAAATAATAGCTTTAATTATTGAATATTTTTAATGCAATACATTTGTAACTTTTATTATGTTTTAACATGTACAATTTTGTTTTATAGTGTTTTATAGGTTTAATAGTTTATTTAAGTCGCATCACAGTACACTATTATCTACAATACAACAACTGATAAAATACAACTGTGCCATTCTTTTTAGAATTACAAGAGACTATACAATATCAATATGACTGTTCACAATGTTAAAATATTGAGCATCTGAACCGACTGCCACAGTCGTGTCATAAGACTCACAAAAAGTCACAGCAGTAGGTCCAGTAGTAAATGCATACACATATATCACTGTTTTAATTTATCAAATCATTTTCTAAGAATATTATTATCACATACATTTATTAATAATTGAGCGGCCGGTGCTAATCTTGACATGTTGTCTAAAAAGTACTTAAAATAGAAATACCACGTTTGCCGGTGTTATTATTTTTTTATTGATACGTGCGTGTTTATTAATTACTTAATCGATTGTTATGCCAATAGAATACATTAATCACACCATTCTTAATTGTTCACACAATGCAGTCGAGGTTTTTCCAGTTGTTCTATAGAAAAGTTAAAAAGATAACTTAATTTTGCTCACTTAGTAAATCATTTAAATGTACTGTATTGTTATCCTCACAAACATTATCTATTTTGAAAAAAATGAACCGCTTGATAATTGCTGCAGCGCTTTCATTTTGTTTTTCCTCGTTCATTTAACCTTTGAAGAATTGTTCGAAATAACATCAATCAATAGAAAGAAATTTCCTTCCCAACTGGAGCTTTTACCGATTTATTTAAGCGTTATTTGGAATAAAATTAAACCATTAGAAAGGTTATTTATTTGGCTTTCTAATCATGCATCTTATTTAAATATTTATTAAACAATAAATGTTTGATGACCAATCAATAAACTTATGGTGATGCGCGAAAACGCTTTAAGAAAAGAAAAAATGCGATACATTTCCGTTCCAACTCGTGATTTTGCCTATTTATTTAACCGTTATTTGGAATAAAATTACACCATTAGAAAGGTTATTTTTTTGGCTTTCTGGCAATGCAAAATATGTAAAAAAATCAGTAACACAAGGATATATAATGTCTGTTTGCAATGTAGATGGGTGTATCGTACATCGAGGCCTTTCGCATACCTCCACGATAAGCGCAGTAAAAATCGATAAATGCAGCGTATAATCGATAAACTTACCTGATGTTGTAGTGACAATAGACGTTTTTTTAAAAAATTGTTGGGACCACCTAGAAAATGGATAACTATGATATCATTGGAAAGTATAAACCCTCTCCAACAAGGATCAGTTGAAATTACTTGCGCAAAGTGGTACGATTTTTGGCAATCAACGGTTAAAATACATGACCCTCATAAAACAAAGAAAATGTTGTTTTAAACATAATCACCAAAGAGATGAATGAACAAACTCTAAAGCAATCTTTTGCAAACAAATGTGTTAGGTATTTTGTTTTCAACTTTCAATAGAAAAAATATTCCATATATGTCACTTATTTTTGGAAACAGACGCGATAAATGGATGCATAAAGGGAGATAATAAAATTAAAAAATGATCAAACATATGCAGCTTCGCTTTTATCGTAAACCACAGGTGGATTGATATCAAATGAAGTATTAAGCCTTACTGATTACAATCTGCATCTAACATGTGTTTTAAAATACATTAATTTAAAGAAAACGTTTCTAAAACGAGTTATGGTGAAACCAAAACACACCTGGAAATCAGTTCTATGAAGATTTATTATGTTTCTAAATTTAATATTTGTTGTTTGCGTTTAACAAGTTTAAATTCAACTATGTTTTATTATATGTGTTATGAATTGCCTACTTTAAGCTTTAAGATGGATATCAGTGTATTGAACTATTTAATTTGTTAACTCACACACAAATATAAGTATGATTTTGAATACTTATTGTAAGAAAAATCAAACACTTTAAAAAAACAAACGTATTAACACATTTTTATTTTAAAGCAAACGAGATACATAAAGATATAGTAATAGTTACAATTCGATTGTATTAGCATGTTTAATATTCACTTAAAATATATCTGTGTATCATATTACGCATAGTATAATCCATATTTGATACACTTTGTATTAATTTCTTTTTTATGCATATACCGTATATATACCAACACGTGTGACATTTGTTGATGTGTTTTAATTTGCCTTATACTCCCTTATCTTCTATATATTACAAATAAAAAGCACTTTTAATTATTATCTCATCTGTAATCTATATCTTCATTATATCCAACATGGTTGTCAAGAAAACAACCACTGCTATTTGTCTTTTTGTTAAATGAAGTTCCACGTATATCCATGGCTTGTGCATATGTTACAATGTATCCATTCCTTTCGTTAACATCTACTTAACACTGTATTGTCGAATGTGATGAATAAACACGTTCAACTCTGAATCCGGATATCACGGGTCTGAGACTCACTGGTGCCACGCGATACTTCGGTGTCCTGAGGCAAAACTCTAGCCTCGTCCGTCGGACGTGAGTGTTAACCGGGCTGTCCTTGTATCGGAGTCCATCCTTCAAGCACTTTGAATAACAATAGGAATATATTTGATAGTAAGTTTCCTAAACTGTTCCAATGCGATACGAAGGTGTCAACCCTTTTATATGTATAGTGTCACATACTTTTCTTCTATATATCCTTGTAATTGTTGTTTGTTTCAAATTTGTGAATTTCCTTTTCGACTTGTTTACCTTCTTTTAAGGTTAAGTTCACTTTTTATACTTATGATGTGTGAACTATATCTTTGTCCATATGTTTTCACCAATGGCAACTTTTTTACAGTATACAGGAATACATATTACATCTTCCATTGTGATTTTAATCTTTTGCATTGCTAAAGTGTTATGTTTTGTTCTTAAGTTACATTTCCACTTCACTATGCATGACAATGTTAAGTTCTCCTTGATATTTTCCTTCTACGATAGCATCATTGTACTGGGCTTGGGTTTGCTTTGTTACAAAAGTGTTCGTCTGATTTACACGTACACTGCTCAACTAGAGCCAGTCGATGGAAGCCATCACAAAACATCCGTATTTTCGATATCTCAATGATACCTCAAGTCCAGTCCTTGACCTTGATGGTGAAGGTCACATTTCAGAACTGCATTGACATCCTCTCATCCTCAACACGCTTCATACTCAGTTTCAGCTTATTACCTCGAGCGGTCTAAAAGGATTTCCGTGCACAAGCCATTTTCAGGCAAAACACTAAGTCCTGACCTTGACCTTGATGATTAAGATCAAACTTCAGACCTTTAGTGACAACCTCATCTTCAACAAGCTTCCCATAACTTTTCAGCTTCTTACCTCGAATGGTCTGAAAGGAGTTCTGTCCTAAAGTATTTTTTTGAAGAAAAAAATGAGTTGTGAACTTAGACGGTCAAGGTCAATAGCTACTGATGGAAGCAACAAACACAAACAAGAGATACAAGTAGCAGACTCGCTTTTATTGATTCTGTTCATGAGAAGTAATATAAAGTGCAACACCTCTCAAGCCTCCTAACACTGGTTTAAGCGGTATTCTACTTTAAAGCCACAAAGATTGGACTTGATGATCCCAAAGGATCGTTAAGTAATAACACTACTAATTTTTAGTCTTTTTACGGCCGCCACACAGTACTAAATAAATGCCAGTGTGAATGTCAATAAATACTGAACAGGGGATCTCTTGGAAGCAAGACTCATAAACAAGAGATAAAAGTATCAGACTTATCTTAAATGAAAACCTTTGACCTAATCAAAATTTCTGTAATAACGGATTTTTAATATCTCGAACCGTTCAGGAGTAGTTCCGTCCACAAGGTCGTGACGGACGGGCTGACAGAGTGACGGACGGACTGCTTCAAAAACAATATATCCGATTTATTCCAAAAAATGCGGTTATCATGAATGACATGTTGTTTCTTATGCAAACGTATGATGCTGTGGAACATGACCGTTTACAGCTGCAACTATGTTATCGGATGTGTTACGAGAAGATCTGATGCCATTTCTCCCAAAAAATCGTCTGTTTCAATCCGTTATCACTCATTTCCCATCCATGTCTAACAAGGAACTCAGGCTCTTGTTTTGAATTATTGGCATTCATCCTTAGTGTTGCTGGAGTCGATGCATGTCTTACAGGGAGCTTAAAACTGCCTTCACATCATGGTGGAAGCTTTGCTAAACAGATAAATTTTAATCCGACAACTTCATTCATAGTTTGACTAAACTATGGTGAAACACTGCACAAGGTCCCTTTGGGTCTTAAGAAAATGGCTGCTAAAGACCTGTTTCAAAAGCCCTGTCATAGCCTGAGTCATCTTTAATTGCTACTCTATTTTTGAAGCTAGAAGCACTATTTACCTTCATCACCTTGATAATTGTTTTATTTCCAATTACATAAAATGATCAAACAGAGTCGCAACCGATCAGTCAAGAACTGCAAGAAGAAATGTACGTTTAGAGTCACAAATAGTGGTTTGTTGCTCCAGATACCGATAAATGTTCCATTTTCGCAGTGTCGATAGGTAAACTGGTCTTGAAAAAAAAAATGTTTTGCATGTCTTCTAGTATATCTACGAGCATTTCCAAAATGTATACAGGTAACTGTCTTGCGTAGTGCTGACGAAATCAGGCAGCATACATGCCTGCGTCGCGAGATGTAATATCCAATCACCAGATCTTTCCGCCCTAATGCTGGTTAACATCAACTGTTTCCAGAAACATAAATCAGAACTTGAATGTTGCCGACTTTAAAAGACCGTAAGCACCAAGTTTTGAGATTTCCTGGGCGATATTACCCTGATATGGCAATTTCAATTGCGTTGCGTCATACGCTGAATCAATGGATGCTTTATCTGAACCTCTCTAATCTGTCAAAACGTGTAAAAAAAAAAAGAAAAAAAAGAACGTCACATTAGCACTTCATATGTTGGTGTTAGCCCAAGAACACTTATGTGGTACTCTTTCCAGCCAACATACTCTCAACTGTAGAAGAAGCATATGCATTAGAGTATGTAAGCAAATCTATTAGACTAGCGTCACCTTATACCCTTCCTATCTGCTAGTCGAACACAATATGAATGGAGTTCTGTGGACTTAGACCTGAGTTCACTTGCTGTGCAACTGCATCAATTGCTGGTCCATCGTCTGAATATGTTTGTCTTTGCCTGACAGTACTTGATAGAGATAGACGTGTATATGGTGGACATGTATACATATATGATGGGAGCATACAACGCAATCGTATTAGGCTCATGAACTGGAAAAAGGCCAACAATATATATTTTGATCAGATGTCATATCAATAACTGCAGTGTTGGACATGTTTCGGCAAGGCATAGATCTCAGGAAATCTCATGTGAAGTATTTGATATTAATTCCAAAATTAATTACGAAAGCGAAAAGTATCTTGGTGAGACTGGTCTTGTAGTAGACCTTTAAAAGTTAATTGTAGTTATTATTACATGTATAGCTTATTTTCATGCGAAATTTTACTTGACTGTTCCTTATTTCTTGGAATTAAAATAGAGGTACTGTCGTTTGCTATCTTTCGTTTGAAAGCACACACTTGATAACGTGTGAAATGTATTCTTGTCATCTACTGTTTGCTATAACAGACACAGAAACGGAATTAATTCAGAAGATTGACTAGCTTCTTTGAGCCAAAGTCATATACCTAATTTTCGGTGGTAGACTGTATCCTGTCGAAGAAAAGCAACCTTGCAAAAACTATATTTGTCTTCGCAAGTGAAATGGATTCTCACTAGTGAAGAAGAATCCACCACTGGTAATGGACACACTTTTTTAAACTATTGTACACGCAGGTATAAGGTAAGAACAATACAAAATCAATTAATACTTTGAATTGCGGGAAAAAAGGTGTGCGTTGTGAACATCGCAAGTGATCGGCTGTGCATAGTACATTCTTAAACTTATATAATTATACAACCGTCTTGATCGCAGCAAAAAAGGAGTAGTAAAGTATCTTTCCAACATTAAAATCAGAGTGGTTCATGTATGTTTTGTACAGAATATTGAGTACAGCTAATTAAAAAGTGAATAATTTATATTTCCATTAAGAAACTAATAAGATTAGCCATTGATTAATTATCTCCCTTTATATACAGTTTAAAATCATTTTGGATAACCAAACATATTTTAAAATATGTGTGTGATATTTGAAATCATGTATAGTATCAATATATTACATAATATAACAGTATAACAGTAACTTTAACGCAACAACAACAGGAAAAGACTTTCATATGATTAGTAGCATACATGTTTAAGCATTAAAATATAAAATCGGAGTAGGAATGTTTCTTCATAATTTGAGAAAGTTTATGCGTTTTATATTATTTCTTTTGTAGTAAATCGGTTCTTACATATTTTATTACATTTCTTACTGAACTAAAATGAATTGATTAATTAATTTCACGTGAACATGTATTAAACAAAATATAATTGTCCTATTTTAAAAAAAAAATTCGATATTTTTAAGTATAGTCTTATTCCTTATATTTAAGAAACATTTTTTAGTTAAACATGAAATATAGCACACACAGTTATTTTACGTACGTAGGAAGATGTTTATATACATTTGTTAACGAAAAATGAGATATCATTCTCCGAAACTTATAATTTTAGTCGGTAGCTAATATTTTGCTGAAATTTGTTATTTATGGGTTGTGGTGTTCAGGCGCCATTTAAAAAAAAGTGTACCACTTTGTGCAAGTAATTTTGGTGGGATCGTTTAGTACACATAATTACCTTTCATTTCATATATAATAAGCCCATTTTCTAGCTGGTCCCAGCTAACTCCTTAACTAAGCGACTTTTTCGCATATTGTCACTACAACAACTAGGCCTTTTGGCGAGGTTTTCAATAGTAGTTTATTTATAATAACCTTAGTAGTTTAAATAATGTTACTAATGCTTATCAATCTCGCACGGATGGCAGGATCCAAGCAGACGCAAGACATGGCAATAGATGGTTTGCAGGGACACAAGAAGATTAACTTAGCAGAGGCTGAGTTATGGGAACACAGGTGGAATAAGCTCATGTTGGTCTGTTTTATATATAAAATTCAACCGAGGATTTTTAATAATAATTTTATTTTCCAGCGCCAGCGCGTCACCATTTCTTAAAAATGATTTAACTTAATATGTACATATATACATAATCCATGTTGTGTCTGCTTCATGCTACCTTCCAAAGGGAATGAACTCTTATAATTATAAGCATATAATGTTAAAAAGGAAATCGTTAAAATGTCCAGTGTTGTTAGTAAGACATCACTCCAAATCTCTCAATATAAAATAAGTCAGGATGAATTTTGCGCTTATGAGAGCAAACACGTTAAATGGAGTGTGTCTCTCCGCCAAAGCCACGGGGAGGCCACACTGGGGAGGGCATGAAGCAGAGGTATACATAGGTTTTACATGTTAACTTATGTCCCCGTTAACCCGATGTGTGCATCAGATCAAACTAAAAATAGCATCTTCCCAGCTGTCGATATAAAATCAATGTGAAATAATAAGCATATATAAAACTAAATAGGACAGCCAAGAATTTCTATTAACTTAACTGTTCATATAAAACAACCAAATATTAAAATCACACACCGGGGCATACAAAGTAGTGTTACATGGAGTTATACGACATAAGGGAGTGGGAGTGGATGGAGTGGGGGGAAATATGTAACTTAGTAATATTATTATTTATAAGATAAACATTTAGGACATTTTTAGGTCATATTTAATAAGCATCTCCATGACACCAAAAGTATAGGGTTGTCCCCACACTCATCCTGTCATGGAGTCCTATCAAAAGTCAGCTAGACATGTTTAATAAGCACTTCCACGACGCCATGAGGTAGGGCAGTCCCCACACTCACTTAGTCGTGGCGTATTATATATATAAAAGTATGTGATTGGTCCTGGACCGTTGTGCCTGCGTTGTCATCAGACTCAAAAATCGCCCCAACGCGTCCACTGGATCAGTCCCATATCATAACTGTATCAATTAAGTAGTTTATAATAATCATATGAAGAATAACGTACGTCTCTGTGTTGACTACCACCCGGAGAGCCAGTACAACGACCGTCTAACCAGGTGGCAGTCAGTACTGAGTATGACCCAAATTAATGTTATTCATAAGAAGTTTATATATTATGTTGTTACTTACGTAGACTAATAAGTAATCATATGACGTTTATATAATGTTAAATATGACGTTTATCTGCACTCTAATAGAAAGGGTTTACAATTTGGTAAAATTATACTGAATAAACGAATTTAAATAAAACCATCAGTGTTTTCGAGCCTTGCAGACAAAACATACAAGCTAATCCACTGGGCCGTCCAACATTGTAGTTTTAGCCTAAATCCTCTTTTCGAATTTTGTGCCCAGGACGAACGAGCTGAGAGCGCTAAATACTTGAACTCTATGTTTTTTGATAGGATCTAAAATGTTAGTTAAATTAAAGGGTAATGATAAGTTTAGCAATTTTAATTTTAAGATATCTCTCTGTATGTCAAACTGACTACAATCTAGTAAATAATGTTCCGTAGTGAAATGGACTAGGCAGTTAGGACAATCCTAATGAAGGTCTTAATTATGTGGCTGCCTAAACTAGCCGATAATAGATTGTACCCCATTCTCAGTCTTGTAATTACTTTATCGATAAGCCTGTTGGTAGAAAATGGTTCCTGAATTTTGAAGTTTGTTTTAAGTCTAGAGAAAGTATGGAACTTGTTAATTTCCTTAATTAAATAATGATCTACTTTCTTGTTTATTGTTTTACGAATTTGTGAATAAATTTCAGTATATCCTAAAGGGATTGGTTTGTCAACGGAAGTGGTGTCCAAGCCTGATGAGCCGGGCTCCACTCCAAGTTTACAGAAAGTTTTAAATAGGCAATCATTTAATTTATATACAATATTTGTCAGAAGATCAGGGCGAGTTCTACTCGTTCTGTCTTTAATAGCAATAAGACTTAAAAGCGAGTCTTGAGAAAATAACTGAGAATGGAGGCTTGTATTTAATAATCCATTTAAGGGCTCTGTCTATAGCGACTAGCTCCGCGGTAAAAAATGAGAGACCGTCAGAGATTCTAGTAATTTTAGTAATATTTTTTGTTGGTATAACAAAGGCTGGTGCTACACGTCCTGAGACAGGATCTTTGGAACTATCTGTATAAATTTGTAAAAAGTTATTATATTTACTATCCTTATGTTGTAAGAAGTTCAGTTTAAATTCTGATGCTTCATCTTTTTTGTTTATTATAGAGGAGAGGGAAATGTCTACATTAGGTTGAATGAGAGTCCATGGAGGGACCTCTCCTATTGAAAAATCTGCAATTTGATATTGGTCTAGGTTATATTCCTCTATTAAATTATAAATGGTTGTGCCGAATGGCTTGGGATTTTTACTAAATCTATTAAGACATTGGGTATTTACAAAAACATTATTTACTGGATTTGATTCTTTTTTTGTCTGGACCCTGGCCCAGAAACGAAGCATCTGTTCTTCTCTATGAATATGTAATGGCAAAACGCCAGCTTCATGTTTCAAAATATGCTGTGGAGTAAAATTTAGGGCTCCCAGTGCAATTCTTAGACATTTATTTTGTAGTATATCGAGTCGATGAAGTAGTGATTTTGAGGCACATAAATATACATGGGATCCGTAATCAAGTTTGGATCTTATTAAAGTTTTATATAAAAGTGTTAATGATTTTTTATCGGATCCGCAATCAGTACCTTTTAGCATTCTTAGTAAATTTAAATCCTTTTCACATTTGTTTAAAAGGTTATATATATGGGCTGTAAAATTTAACCTTCCATCCCAGATAAGGCCTAAAAAGTGACTGTATATATATATATATATATATGTATAAATATAATTTTAATATTACCCAGGAAAAGATCTGTAGAAGTGTGGGCGGTATTTCCAAATATAATCCCTGTAGTTTTACTAGTGGAGATTTTAAATCCCCATTTTTTAGCCCTATCCCAAATTAAGTTTAACCCCTTTTGTGCTTTAGCTTGTAATTTATCTATACGTTTCCCAGAAATCCATGCGACACTATCATCTGCAAATTGACTAACAACCAAACCGGAATCTTGATCTACATTAGGTACGTCGTTAATTAGAATGTTAAAAAAGAGGGGAGAAATAATGGATCCTTGTGGAGTACCACGTTCTAATAGTTCTTCTTCAGAAAGATCTTCATCAACCTTTACTTGAATTTTTATATCCTGGAGAAAGGCCTTGACAAAATAAAAACAGTTTCCTCGAATTCCGAGGTCAAATAGTTTGGATAATATTCCAATATGCCAGGCTAGATTGAAAGCCGCCTGGAGATCAAGAAAGATGGCTAGAACAGATCGGCTATTGTTTTTAGCAAATAATATGTCATGTTATAATCGGGCTAGCTGGTCTTGAGTGCTACGCCCTTTTCTAAATCCTGACTGAAATTTATTAATTAAACCCTTAGATTCTAAAAAGTGTTCAAGTCGGTTTTTAACCACAAATTCCATTAGTTTACTTGGATGGGATGTTAGACTGATGGGTCGAAAAGATTGTGGGTCTTTGGTTTTTTTATTAGGTTTATGTATTGGAATGACACAGGCCAGTCTCCAGGATTCAGGATAGTTATTAGAAGACCATATTTTATTATATAGAATAAGCCAAATATTTAAGGTAGAATCTGGCATATGTTTGAACAGTTGATAAGAGAGTTTATCGGGTCCCACGGCTGCATTTTTCCTGCTAGCAATTGCATCTTTTAATTCCATTAGAGTAAATGGTATATTTAAGGTGGAATCGTCATCTTCAATAGTATTATTATTTATTTTATTTTTAAATTCGGTTTCATAGACCGTCTGATCGTTGCCTCTGAACGATTTTCTTTGCTTGAGACTTTGGCAAAGTGTTTAGCTAGTAAATTAGCTTTATTTTTGTTAGTTGTGGCATTACTGAATTTTGTTTTAAGAAGCGGAATGCTGGAAAAAGAGTTGTCACGTCGTATTTTATTAATTTTATCCCAAAATGTTTTTGAATTATTTTGTTTTAAGAAACAAGTATTAATGAATGTTTCCCAGTGTTTTTTCTTGGCTTGGGTTATGACTGTTTTAGCTTCCTGTTCCGCCTTTTTATAATTTAATAGATTTATTTCAGAGGCGTCGTTTTTAAGTTTATTCAGCAGATATTTTCTATTTTTAACTGCTGCTTTGCATTCTGAATTCCACCATGGGACATTTTTCTTTTTGTTTTTTTTATTATATGTTGGAATACTTTCATGCATAATATTAAGAAGACTATCGGTTAACTTGTTATTAAAATCGTTGATATTATCAGATTGTATATTATCTAGATTAATATCTTTACACAATATATTAAAAAGATCCCAGACTGCCTTATTGAAATTGAACTTGTTTTGATTGTAACTTTCTTGATTAATTTTAGAAGAACTTAGTTGTATTGACATATGTATAGTAAAATGGTCAGAACCCCAGTTATCCGGTAATACTGTCCAGTGTGTTTTTTGTGCGAAAGATCTAGAAGTAACTGAAAGATCAATGCAAGTAAGGTTACCGTTGTGTGTACCAAGACGTGTGGGGGAGCCGTCATTCAGGAGGACTAGATCGAACTCTTCCAACCATTTGACTATTGCTTTTCCTTGTTTTGTAATTTTTTCCGAGCCCATTGCAAAATGATGGGCGTTAAAATCGCCTGAAAGAAGAATATTCTTTACCTTTAAAGGTAGAGTAGCATCATGTATATTTTTAAGGGATTGGTAGTCACAATTTCGTGCGTATAAATTTGACAGAATAAAAGTAAAATCTTGAAAGTAGATTTTAAATAATTGTACTTCAATAGCTGTAGAACCATCTGTATCTATTGGATCTAAAATTTCAATATTTTCATAATTAATATAATTTTTGAAGTAGACGGCCAACCCTCCACACGTATTGGTATCACTTGCTCTATTATTATCATAAAATTTAAATTCATGCTTAAAACCGGGAATAGATTTGAATGTCTTTTTATTAAATTTGATTTCCTGAATACAAAGAATATCAACTTCGGGATTAAGGTCCAGGAATACTTTAATCTCAGAGTGCTTTATATGAGTTAAGCCTCCGGCATTAAAAGATATAATGTTCACAAACTTATTCACTTCGAAAAGAAATTATTTATACACTTTTTAAGATTTGAATTTTGTCGTTTAATTGCCACCGTCAGTTTACGAGGAGTTTTAGTATTGTCGTGTCATAACCCCGTCATATAAAGCCCTGATGTGTGTAAACACATTTGCGTGTAATATAATATTTGTTTGTAAATTCAAATACATATAACTTGCATCTTATATAAGGCTTGAGCCTCCTCGCCAAATATGATATCTGAGAACTATGTTATTATCATGTATTCTATTAATGATGTATGATGTTAATTTGTTCTCTTATAAATACTTACATGTTGGCTCCGTTATATCCATTCAATCAAACGAGAATTAGACTTAATCATTGACTAATAATCACAATAATATTGATACCATAAGTGGTAATATCCTTTCGTTATGTAACTCAGGTAAAGCCCGGTACACACGGTAAGATTATCTCATAGGACAAATCTTATAAGACAAATCTGATACAATCTATCTTATGAGATTGCCTGTACACTAGGTGAGATTAATTGTATGGGATTTTCTGGTGACCTTCAATTAAGTGCATACTGGATCTTTCCAGAATGTAAACGAATGAAAGCGCCTTGTCATACATCTTGTGGTAGTCTTTGTGCGTGACTGTCCACAAAACTTCCTCTTCCTCATAATATTCCAGCAATTCATAAATTTTATCATTCGTCCAGTTTCCTGCCATGTTGCTATGAATGAACTAAAATACCAGCGTGTACAAATCTACAATGCATGTAGCCCCTATGCTGCAAAATGTATGTCAAATCTGGAACGCAGTACAGCTTGGCCACAGTGTCACCATGTGTGGTTGGATGGCGGTGCTTTTGATCTAGTCTTATGGAAATAGAGCATGTCCTATTTATTGAAGACATCTTTCAGGTCATAAATTGTGCTCAAAGCCCCTGTACACAAGATGCAATTTGTCTCATAAGATAAATCTTACCGTGTGTACCGGGCTTAAGTGTAACAGTGTCACTAATTCCTCGTGATCTTAAAGTAAAGCGGAGTTATTTGTATAGTGCGTAAGGTCCATTGAAGCAAATTATAAATTGTATTTAATGGGTAAACGGATAAACAACTTAAACTTTATTAGTCGGATAAATGAATGGTTAATGGATGTAACGGTAGTCAGAGTTTCTATGCATTTTTCTAAAGTCTTTAAATATAAATAAAGGCCTATATAGCCCAGTGGTAGAGCACTGGGCCCACAAGCGGAAGGTCGTGGGTTCAAACCCCGTCGGATGCTGGTCTCTCCATTATCATCTTTCATTTATTCATTGCTTATCATTCATTACCATTCGGCAAAAATCCACCTTCTCGGACCTCAAATTTGATTCATGAGTAGTTAGTACCTCACTGCTGTCTTGTGACGATGTTAGGCCGACGTTCACTGAAAGAAGGGAAGCTGTAGACAGAAATTCGTTGGTGCTTCGTATGGCGATCGATATGTACACTTTTAATTAAAAAATAAATAAAGAATTAAAATCGTGCATATATATGTGTACTATATGTAGATATTGTTTTCTATAATGCAGTAAGTGTTAAGACACTTACGTTGTCCTCACACTATTCAACACTACTCAAATAGGAAATTAAAATAAAGGTATACAAAAAAAATCGTATTTCTACTTGAATAAATCTATTGATTTGTTTGATGCAAATGATATTCTTCCGACAGAAAAAAAAAATAACACACTGAATACTTTTGTTTTTTTAAACGAATGCTATGTACGAGTCAGTGTACACAAACACACTTGTTTAAGCAAACAAATACCAATATGATGTCTTTACAAAATAGGTTATTTCTCATCTAATATTGCATTTATTCATCGATGTACCATGCATAGGATTATATGTCTTAAATGTATGTCTTCCCTACCATGTGGATAATTTTCTGTAGAAAGAAACGATTTTTATGAATTATAGATAATATTTCAGCAGAACGTGTAAACAAATACAGGGCCTGTCGTAAAGAAAAAATCCATTGATAGTAAGTCGTGAAAAAACGTATTTCTCATTTATCTTAGTATTTGTCGAAATACGGTGTGCATATAGTTATTCGTTTATATGCATTTTTTTTTCGATATGGTGTGAATTTCTTTAGCAAGAAGACGGTTTTCATAAGTTTTATATACTTTTTCATTAAAACGTGTGATTACCACGGCAACGCCACGTTAAATTCACACGCGTGGGCGTGTGTTACCACGCGACACCTGTCCGTTCCGGTGTTTCATCTCCGTTACGGTCCGTTAGGGTGAGTCGTACCACCGGTGTAGTAGTATATTGTTTCGGTTATGGAAATTAAGTAATAACTTTTAAAAATGTGCATGATAAGATTATATAAAACAAGTTTAAAATAATTATTTAGGATTGTTATTATGTCATTTTGCAATTGTAGAATTGTATATTGTTGTGATAAAATATTGAAGAAGTTTTTAATTTAACCCCGTAACTACAATGTCTCAGTCTGTAACAAGGAATTTGATTGGACGAGACTTTTGACCCTGTTCATTAACAATGCAGTGCACCCATATTTATAGATGCACCTGTAAAAGTGTAGGTGCACCTATAAAAAGTACATCTGTAGTTTTGACCCCGATCGCACACCATAATTAACGGCAATGCACGCCTGACCTTCTACGCATATTGGGATATACCGGGTATTAGTTTTGTGACTTTTGCTTTTTGGGGTCGTACTGTTATGCTCTGAATTTAACAAGTTTATTGTTGATCAATTTGAATGAAATTTTCAGCAAATCAACTGTAGATATTCTTAAATAGAATAGATGCAATTAAAATTTAATTTCTAATGAAATATGTCAGTTATCTAAGTTTATTTCCCTGTTGCGTTTTTAAAGTCGTTCAGTGTACCAGGGTCGATATCGACCCTGTTATAACGTATCACTATCCGCAGTTATATCGTTTATCACTGGCCTGATCTCTCGTCGAGCTTGTCCACATCACGTTAACCAACTACCCCTGACATTCCCATCGTTCAACGTCCGACGTTCGGCCAACAAAGCCGCGTTTCTTGTCGCTCACGGCCAACGTTCCCTCAACATGGCTTCACACACCAAGACGGGCGATAACCAAGACGGGTGTCACGTCTCCACTCCAACACTCCGGGTTGCCTCTAGATCACTAATATATGTGTGTCTCTGACTGTTTTGTCCAGTTTATATGAGAAGTATAGAGGCGTGTGTGGGTGGGGGTGAGGGGTGGTGTAATGGACATTGTCTGTATTTGTATTTGTTTGTATCGTCTTTTTACGTCATTTTCAACACATGTAAGGTTATATATGACGGTCGATTTGTTGTGGTGGAGGCAGACCACCCATTTTTCTTGGGTAAAACAGAACAATTAAATACTGCATTGAGCTCCATCTATCTCACCATATTTCTAAGTTTCTAATATTTTGCTCACACAATTTGCCACAACGCCAATGTCCCTGTTAATAAAATAAGTACATATTTGGTATTCCCTAATTTAATACGAGCAACGCGAGAATGTATCTAGACATCATAAAAACGAACCTTTTTCATTAAAATACATTCGAATCAGTATCGTCAGCGTATTTCCTCTCTCTCACCCTCCCCCACCCCACCTCATCCCGATAAAACGGAACCGTATAATTAAGGAAATCCCAGCACAACAGTATCGTCTAAAACGAGACATCTTTACTAGCCGATGGAGATAATCATGTAAATATTTAAAACGGCATAACAATTGAAATGTTGTTTAACGGCTCATCAACACACTATAGGTTATTTAGAGCCGCACCGGAGAGAGGGGAAATATACATAGTAATCCGGGAACCTACTCTTATTATCGAATATATTCCTATGGTACTTTAACGTGCTCGGGGGATAGACCAATACATGGGACCGCCCGGTTTCGTCCCCATCCGACACCAAGGGAAAGTGTCTTGCCCAAGAAAACACCGACGAAACTCAGTGGCACCACGGAGGATTGAACCCGGGACCTCATGTTACAAATCCGTCGCGCTACCGACTGCGCCACGCCAGCCCTCACGGCATAACAATTAATGAAACCTGTACATTGGAGGAAATAAAGAAACTATACTCTATCTATACTAATTGAATTGAATTGGGTTTTAAGGCGCACCAACACATGAAAAGGTTATATGGCGGCTAACAGGCATGAACATGCCAGGCTCATCCTCCATGTACATCGAGATAAAATATGGAAAATGTGCCTAGAACCTTCTCACCTTGAACTGCAGAGTTGCTGCAAATTCTATCGTAGAAACTCCATTTACGCTGGAGCCACGTTTATTGTTTTTCTGCCACTGCTCTTTTGATGTGAGCGAGATGGCACCTGAAACAATGCAGGGATCATGATAAAGACCTTTAATGAACATCAACAAAAAATGATAAAATGAACATGAATTTGGGCGTATCCAAAGGGATCTGCAGTGGCCCTATTCTTTGCCCCGTGACCAAACGGGGCCATCCTTTTCAAGATTTCGTAAGACGAGGGCTGGCGTGGCACAGTTGCCAAATTTACAGCATATTTACACTAAACCTACTGATGACGAGGTATATATATACAACTAGCATATCTTGAGAATGTAAACTCTATCGATACAATATAAACGGCATTACCCATGTTAACCAGCAAGGCCAATCTCCAAAACTTGATCATCGAATTATAAGTTACCAACTCATAATTCATTTTACGCATATTCAATCACGGGTATTTTAAGAACCGCGTTAATAAACCTATACTTTTAATCTCCATATATACATTAGTATATGACCTGAACACCTAGATCGAGTTTTCATAAACGGTTTTTGTAGTGCAATTGTGTCGTCATTTGGCGGGTTAATTTCTTAAACGTCAAAATATTCTCTTTCATGTTATGGTTAACACAACCCCACGCTACGCAATTTTTAGGCATTGTAAAGTAACAGAAAAGTCTCGTAATTATCAATATCTGCCGTTTGGTTTGCCACATGTTCTATAATTGAACCCCCTACCGGAAATGGAATATGAAACCGGAAGTTCAAAATTTGTAACGAATGCCCGGATGTGAAAGTTATGAATAAGAACATTTCAGCTTTTGATTGCGATACAGATGACATGAAGTCTTTTTTTCTCAGTCAGATCCTAAAAGACTGAAAACAAATGATACAATATTGACGCTTGCGTTTTAGAATTATTGCCCTTGAATAATGAAGAAATAGGCAAATTTCTTGAATCTTTCTAATATGTGTTTCTTCTCGGTCTTGCCGTATTGAAAGCATTGTACCTTTTAATAATAGGTATATAATCACTGACTAGTTGTGACATGTTACGATTATATTATTGACGGGTTCTAAATAGACACTTAAACAAAAATGAGAAACCCGTACTATAGAAACGACCACACCCAAACGCAATGGTACCGCAATAGTTCTGTACTGTATCACGAACTATATAAGAGTAAATTAAATATTCCCATTACGTGTTCCGAGTATTAACTTTCATAAACAATCCAACCCCTTCTCCAAGAAGCGACAACGGGGTTGGCTGTGGTATGAAATAAAACCTTAATGTTGGCTTAAAAAGTTTGCATATTGTAAAATTAAAACATTTAATAAATGTTTTTTAAACAGGTTATCGTTTTTTCAGCAAAAAATTTGTAAATGTGTTTTATTGTCGAAATATCTGTTATACAATTGTGCTAATATAACCTTTCCCATCGCTTATGGTATTAAGGCGGGACCACGTAATGAAGACTAAAAGGTTTCCCACGGACACTTGTATCGTCTGTCGTGTGCCTATTTCAGTAAGGACAATCTAACTATAAAGTTTGAAGACAGGGTTAGATTGATTGCACCAATCAATCATGAAGGTTTTTTCGGCACCAGCCGCTTAAGCTGGCTTTTGGCCTCGCAGGAGGTGCGTCGGTGTAACAGTAAGCCTATCAAAACTCGAGTTGAAAGCGATACATAAATTATGAAAGCCTACAGTGTTTATTAAACTGAATGCTAATTGGCTAAATTTGTCTGACAAGGCCAAATGAAACTAGTAGATTTGTTTATAGAGTGTAGTTGCTGATAAATGGTAGATACTTATGTTGCTGATAAATGATTAGGTGATTTGTTACGCTGTACTTCAGTCGTGACCGGAAAAGATGAAGAAAGGAAAAAAATTCCTAAATTGCAAATAAATTATTCTGTTTACTTGCAAAGTGCGTTAATTTTACATGGTTACTGGTAATGAAACCCTATTAAAAATCAAAGAACTGAAAGTACTGGTAACGAATTCTCTAGCATGTATTAATTGTTTATAAAAAATATTCTGCTGTCCGAAGAAAATGGAAGCATGATGTCTTGACAGGTTTTTGTTTAGGGTGCTTAGATGTATATGTTGGATAAGTTAATTGCCTACAAAATTAGAATATTAGCTAATACACCATTACTGCAGGTTTGCCAACATACTCCCTGTACTATTGCATATACATTGTGTAAAAATAAAAAATAACAAAAGGTGAATGACCTTGAAGCTCTACTGATAGGCTTTTGATAGCTAGATCAGCATTCCTGTGAAGTTTCATGAAAATCCGTCAAGTTGTTTCAGAGGAGTAGTGGCTACAAGTTTTCATTATATAACTCTATGTAAACAAAGATGGTCGCTGGCGGCCATGTTTAACGTCAAATCAAAATAATTTTTGACAAGAATCAACATCATGTCATACTGATCATTTTAGAAGAAGTCCCATATCAATATCACTTATAGTTTTCAAGAAGTAGTCGCTACAAACTTGTATTTTGAAAATCTATTTTTGACCATGGTGGCCATCTTGAATTTCCGGCCTACCTGAAATTTTGCTAGAAACAATTAGACATCAAGAACAACATTCCTGTGAAGTTTCATGAAAATCCGTCCAGTAGTTACAGAGGAGTAGTCGCTACAAGTTTTCATTATATAACTATGTAAACAAAGATGGCCGCTGGCAGCCATGTTTAACGTCGAATCAAAATAATTTTCGACAAGGATCAACATATGTCATACTGATCATTTTAGGAAAAGACGCATATCAATATCACTTATAGTTTTCGAAGTCGCTACAATTTTTTACTAGCTAACTCAATGTAAACAAAGATGGCCGCTGACAGCCATGTTTAACATTGAATCAAAATGATTTTCGACAAGGACCAACATCATGTCATACTGTTCATTTTAGAAAAGTCCCATATCAATATCTTATAGTTTTCAAGAAGTATTCGCTACAAATTTGTTTTTTGAAAATCTATTTTTAGCCATGGTGGCCATCTTGAATTTCCGGCCGACCTGAAGTTTTGCTAGGATCAATAAGACATCAAGAACAACATTCCTGTGAAGTTTCATGAAAATCCGTCAAGTAGTTCCAGAGGAGTAATCGATACAATTTTTCATTATATATCTCTATGTAAACAAAGATGGCCGCTGGCAGCCTTGTTTAACGTTGAATCAAAATAATTTTCGACAAGGATCAACATCATGTCATACTGATCATTTTAGGAAAAGACGCATATCAATATCACTTATAGTTTTCAACAAGTAGTCGCTACAAACTTGTTTTTTGAAAATCTATTTTTAGCCGTGACGGCCATCTTGAATTTTTGGCCGACATCAAATTTTGCTAGGATCAATAAGACATCAAGAGCAACATTCCTGTGAAGTTTCATGAAAATCCGTCAAGTAGTTTTAGAGGAGTAGTGGCTACAAGTTTTCATTATATAACTCTATGTAAACAAAGATTGCCGCTGGCGGCCATGTTTAACGTCGCATCAAAATAATTTTCGACAAGGATCAACATCATTCCTTACTGATCATTTTAGGAAAAGTCCCATATCAATATCACTTATAGTTTTCAAGAAGTACTCGCTACAAACTTGTTTTTTGAAAATCCTTTTTTAGCTGTGGCGGCCATCTTGAATTGTCGACCAACCTGAAATGTTGCTATGATCATTTAGACATCAATAGCAACATTCCTGTGAAGTTTCATGGAAATCCGTCGAGTAGTTTCAGAGGAGTAGTTGCTACAAGTTTTTACTAAATAACTCTATGTAAACAAAGATGGCCGGGCAGCCATGTTTAACGTCGAATCAAAACGATTTTCGACAAAGACCAACATCATGTCATGCTGATCATTTTAGAAAAAGTTCCATATCAATATCACTTAGAGTTTTCAAGAAGTAGTCGCTACAAACTTGTTTTTTAAAAATCTATTTTTAGATTTGGCGGCCATCTTGGATTTCACATCAACATAAATTTTTGCTAGGATTAACTAGACTTCGTGGGCAACATTTCTGTAAAGTTTCATGAAAATCCAATCAGTAGTTTGAGAGGAGTAGTCGCTACAAAAAAAGTTTACGGACGGACAGACAGACGGACGGACCACGACATAAGCTCTGCTGATCTCTGGTCAGTAGAGCTAAAAATTGTAAATCATGCACAGTGTGAGTAAATATGGGAGACGATGTCCATGATTTACGATTTTTTCACTCTCTTCTTATATATTATATATATATATGCAATAATGCAGCGTGTATCATGGCTGAACACAAAAACCCGAGGTCAATAGATTTAATTTTGTCGATAAACAGCTGGGTACCAAAACAAATGAACATATGCATACATATATGGTTCTATGGAGAAAAGGAATTGACCCCTTTTTCAAAAATATATTGTTAATTTCAGTGTTTTTGTTTTGTTTTTTACCACCGACAAAATGTACGATGTGCAAGCAAATAAAGTTACATGTAATGTTCTACCTGCCTGGATTCGAACCAAGGTCTCATAAAAATAATTGATATGGGTGTTTCCACTACACCACAGGAAGTTTGAGAATGCAACTTGAATTTTTACACTGTAAATCTTTTAATATAATGGGTAATTCGATGTAACCGTTGAAAACCCAGTATTTTTTATTTGACGATTTTTCCACGCCAGGCACTTCGTTCTTTTAATACAAAAAAAAAAAGACCCACAAGGCAGAAAATGGCATTTTTCAGAAAAAACAAGGGCCATAACTCCGGTGTTACTGAACCGATTTGACTGGTTTTCAAACTTTTCCAGAGCTTTCATTAATATTAACAATCTTCGCAAGTTTGGTAAAGATCAAATAATAAATGAAGGTGCTAGAGTGTTCACACGGCTTAATATGGTATTTTTAGCACAAAAAAGGGCCGGTGAAATTAATCCGATCTGGCTGGTTTTCGAACTTGTCAGAGTTTTCATTGATATAAAGACACTGGCAAAGTTTCCTAAAGATTCGATTAATAATGAAGGCCCTATAGTGTTCACAAGGCAAAAGTTAACGGACGGATACCGGACAACTCGTCACCCCATAAGCTCTAAAAAGTGTTGGCTTGCTGTTTCTCTACATACCCATGAAAAAGGGCCCTCCCCAAAACTTTTTATAGCAATTCTTTAACATGTTTTTTTTGACTATCTTTAGTATATTTTCCTTTCATTTCTTAAGGTTTTTACTGTCTTTGGCAAAAAAAAAATATCACCTACGCACCTATAAAGTCCTGGGTCGGGATTGAGGAAACAGCAAACAAATATTTTTTAATGATGGCCTCACAAATTCTAGCTGCAGTTTCAGCAACTGCGCTTTTCAAAGTGCAAGTACTGAAATAATGCTGAAATGTGTCGGAACGTGAAAGTCCCTTTCTAACCAGAAATTCACATGATATAAAAATACAGAGGATATCAAATGAATTACCATTTCATATAGAATTTATGAAACAAGTTTAAATGAATCTCTCATTAAACAAGCCTCTGATGAGTTACAATAAAAACATTTTCACGAGTTTCATTTTCATACAAAAAACAAACAAATTTGAGATACCTTTTATGCCACGACTAATTCTAAAATGATTCTATTTCCAATTTATGATATAACAATACAAAAATACTTGTGTATCTAACGCGTCTTTACTAACCAACGTGATGCCATGTGTTCCAGGAATCACCTTGAAGTTGCGTGGCATTATTAAAACTATTGCATAAATTAAAAAAAATATTTCTGAAAATATGATTAAAATTCATGCACATGTATAATTATTTAATTTTCGTGATTTTATGCATGTGTAAATAACGTTGAATCGTGCAAAAATTAATGAAAACGGTTTAATTAATGTTTGTGATTCGACATCCACATGCATGAAAACCAGGAAAATTATCATTCCAAAATTCACTGAAGAGTTTATGTTGAATTGTGTTTAAAACCAAATTCTGTATGTACATGTATATATCAATTTTTTTTCAATAGTATCATATACTGATTTTTGTCTCTGTGTGGTACAACATTGTGAAACGTTCCGGAGTGTTCGGAGTGATTTATATTGCTATTGAACCAATGAAACTACAGACAGACTCTGATGGAACAATATCATCAAACGATCAAAATAATTTTATATTACATAGCAGGATATCTTGTGAAATCGCTGAAAAGAAAGTACTGGAAAATAAAACATGTTGAAAAAAGGAATGTGAAATTAGAATGTGTTGAATCGTTAGAAAAGAAAGTTGGCAAAACAGAGATTAGTGAAAAATATGAAGTATGGACTGACAAGGCAAGCAGAGGAGGACTTTCGAAACCTTGTGAGGACTGTTTTCTCCTTGTTAGAGAACTCGAGTTTGTAACAAGAAAGTCAGTGGACAATGAACATTTAAGTGCAACTTCTTTGCTTTGCTATCCTTTAAAGGAAAGGTTAATGGAGGCCTTTATGGTGAAACATTATTCAGAGAAGCTTTCTGCAGGTATCACCGATAAGTATACCGGTATAGTTGAAGATATGATACACATATTTTTAACTGTTAGAGGGTTTGCCATCACAAGAGTTCAGCGTAACAAACATTGATGCACTGCTACCGGGTATGTTGCATACATTTATGATAGTTACATGTACATACAGATATAGAAGAAGCTTTGAAAAAAGTGTTTTTTAAAGGGACACTAGGCAATCTTGAAGCATTTATCAAGCATTAAATTAACAAAATCATGAGCATTATTTTAAATTTATACTTAACGCCATTAAAAGTGCAAGTGTTTTTATTTTGTGTTTATTTCCAAGATCGATTGTAGTGTTATGTACATGTTAGAATTTATCCACACTCCCTATAAATCTGGTGACCGATCAAATTCATATTGAAAGAATTATCTCTAATCACATAAATGTGTTTTTAAGCATAAATAATACATTGTCCGCTGTTCATTAGTTTTGTTATACCTAAATTTACCTTTGCAAAGGGAGCAATCTTTTTATACATGTCAATTTCTCACACACTTTCGTTTTGGAAGTTTTGTCCAGTCTACAACCATATTTTAATCTTGACGAGTGATATTACCTCGTTTTGGAGCTAATGTCTGTGTTCCTATAGCACGAAGTTGTGTCATTGTATTTCTTACTTCATACACTGTAGGATTGTTGTTACTGCCGGATTTATGTCGGTAATGGCCAAAATGTGGTTCCAATGGATCTTGGTTGAATGAGTGTGTCATAACGAATGAAGCACCACTCCTTAACAAAACTTTGACACATTCACATATAGAGTTAACACTTATGGTGAGACCACTTATTGTTTGGTGGCTGAGCATCATTCCTGTCTTTTCTGATTTTGAGAAATTCCGAACTCGAGTTTCAACTGACTTGGTCCATTCCTGTAAATAACCCAAGAAGTCGTTTTTCAGCCAATTTAGCCTTGCATCTTCGGTTGATGTATAGGGATTGAGATTTTCATTGCGTTTGTTTCTCCCTTCAAGAATGTTTCTGACATTTAAACAGTCGAAGAACTTGTTAAATTTCCGTATAAAGTTAAATGTTTCGCTCACCATTTCTCCAAAAACAGCTCTAGCGCATTGGCAACGGAGTCCGACAAAACCTGGGCGGCCAAGTTCACCTTCATTATACTAAACGCGGTTAAATTAACATGATTTCCAGACAACTTTGGGCATGGTGTGTACAAACTATTCTCACAGTGTTCCTCATAAAGCCTAACAATATGCAGCCAACTTATATCTTTCCTGCTGTTCCACATTTTTCTGGATTTTTTATGCCAATTTGAGTTGCTAAAGCAATTTCTGGCCGTCTTTAGGAGATGGGGGACATCGGAAATAAAGAAAATTGTTCTAGTTGCGTCGTGTGGATTAATCGTGGAATAAGTCGTCGAACTGTCATCATCTACTCGATCCAAGACTGGCAAGCAACTCTACACAATAATGGCATTACGAAGGAATAATTACTTTGAATATCGTAACGTAAATGAAAGAGAAGTTACATTTTCAAAAAATGTACATTCTCGATTTCAAGCCGCAAATGGCGAAAACTAGAAAAAGAATTTATGAATTTTCAACCAAATTCAACTGCGTAATTTGCGAACAAAACAAAGGCTATACAGTAATCCAAGACCGGCAAGCAACTCTACACAATAATGGCATTACGAAGGAATAATTACTTTGAATATCGTAACGTAAATGAAAGAGAAGTTAAATTTTCAAAAAATGTACATTCTCGATTTCAAGCCGCAAATGGCGAAAACTAGAAAAAGAATTTATGAATTTTCAACCAAATTCAACTGCGTAATTTGCGAACAAAACAAAGGCTATACAGACATCCAAGACCGGCAAGCAACTCTACACAATAATGGCATTACGAAGGAATAATTACTTTGAATATCGTAACGTAAATGAAAGAGAAGTTAAATTTTCAAAAAATGTACATTCTCGATTTCAAGCCGCAAATGGCGAAAACTGTAGAAAAAAGAAAATCAAAACGGCTATCGAGCGTATTTTCGCCGCTAAAACCCAAGTTATAGTATGAATTACGTAATTTCTTTCAAAAAATTAAAAGCAATACTTAAGATTTAAATAACTTACCTCGATATTTGAAATAGATCGTGAAGTTGTATGTTAATAATTCAGGTTTATGTCAGCATCAACTCATTTCAGGATAATCGATCGCGTCAAAAATGGCCACCGCGCACCTGTTACCCTGGCAGGTACCCTGTTGTTTACCGCAGAATAATCAGGGAACCAGCTTATTGACCATTCGGCGGATAAATCGGGAATTAACAAGGGGCGTATAGGGTGTTTCAAATCCAGTGTACATATATATCCATGATTAAACAAATGAAAACCTATGCGCTGACTCCCAGTGATAACCATGGTTTCTTATTTAAAACCTATGATCTCGGGTAAAATACAAAAACTTATGTTCTCAAACGAGAACAGTGGTTTTCGCCGTTTGCACAATAATTACTGAGAACCTAAGTTTTCAGAAAAAACTTGTGATCTCGGACGAGATCCTAGGTTCTCAAGTGAGACCTAGGTTCTCGAATTATTGTGCAATCTGCTTGCCATACTTCTATAATAGTAGTAGTAGTAGTATAAATCTTAGAGATACCTCAGAAGTACTTCCAGTGGTATTTTTTAAGTATTTTAAAGTGGTAGCCAAGAAAAAACACATTAAAACTTACTTACTTTCTGCCAATATCTTTCCGTCTCCAAATGTCGTCCGTACCCGATACTGTTTGGCCAGAAATGAGCTGAGTAGACGTATCACGTGACACAATTTGCCGCCAAAATTTACAATAAAAGTGCCGCTCGTCTGTGTCGGTACACATCAAACAAAGATTGATCTTCAAGCCGAAAAAAAAATCAGAAGTGTGCAGTACCATGTGCTAAGACATTAAGGATTCCGGACCCTAACTGATAATGTTTCAAAGGCTCCAGAAACTATTAGAGATTCAAATTCGCTGAATCACTATGGTCAACATGTTTTTGTTCTGTTGTGATTTTGGTAATGAAAAAAGGAAAACCGGTTAAAAATCAATCAGTATCACAGATCAATGTATTGGAAATCAAATATTGTTTACATCAATTTTCTGTTAGCACTCTTTTAAACATTTTGACCAAGATCAAGAAAGTTTACCGTTTAGATTTTCATAAAATCATATTTCAATATGGTAATATACGATTTTTATTCATTGTCTATATTCAACTTGTGATGTTTCTGTAGATTTGGTAACAATGATATGATTCTTATCAATTTTATCAACGTAACAGTGATACTATGTGTTGAGAATGTGAAAAATAGCAAAATAATGAAAATATAAAAGAACAAAATATAAAATATAATTGGCCTTAGTGGGGTTTGAACCAACGGCCCGAAATATTTTTAAAGAGTACAAGTACAGCACCTTATCAACTATGATAATCAATGCGTTAATGAAGAGTATACAAAAGGAGAGTTTCATTAGGGATAGGAATCCTTAAATAGAATACTACAAAGGTCCTATATCTTTATCCTCATAGGCGCTCGACTGCATATATACGTTTAAGTTTAGTTTTTATTCTAATTTCTTTTAGCTCGATTGGGAACAAAGCTGGAAGCTTGTATGAATCTCTCTCTCTCGAGTCCGTTTCCTTGGCACACACCAGTACTGAGTGTTCTATTGAGAGTCCACGAGAACGCTCCCGGGCGAGATCGAACCCGTGACCTCCAGAGTGAGAGGCCAACACTCTAACCACTGAGCCATCTCACCCTCTATAGATATCGTTGATGCTTATAACTTCACAACTGTAAAATGCAACTTCTCGGAAAAAGTGTTTATGTGAACGATCTAGTCTAAAGACAATGTTTCAGTACCAGAGTTCGATACCGTTAAGAACAAATCGGTCTGATACCGATACTGATACCAACGAAACGATCTGGGTTTTTTCAACCGATACCATGTCCCTTGATAATTTGTAATTAACGACTAGGCCGGGACCCAACTTCTCGTATCGTGCAAAACATCACTTTTAGTTTACCCGGAAAGATATACTCGTGATTTTTTGCGTATCAATAGCAGAAACTGTGCTCTATACGTAACCACTGTATGGATTAATGGTATTCTTTGTATTTCGTAACACCAACGCATTTTCTACGGAAGCCCGTAAGTGATAAGAAAATATTGATATTCAAAGGAAAAATGTGTACAAGTTTATATTTTAGCGATATGATTTTGTTTTGTACATAAATAAGACATAAGCACGCCTGATTATATTCTGTTTATGCCGAATGCAATTTTCAATTATTTTTTTTAAATCAAAAGCGGTTTAAAGATTGATTGTGGCGGGCAGATGGGTGGAGGGAGGGACGGGCATCTACTTTTGGCTAAAGCTTTCATGCACGTTGCTAAGATCTTCTGTGAATTGTTTTCGGTTAAAACCAACTTTACTGTGAAGTGTTATATCGTTAAGATGCCACTTTCTTACGAGCAAGGTCGATTTTCTCCTTTTCAGAATAGAGTTACTTAACAAAAATGCACATTTTGGGTAAAGCTTAGGTTCAAGGTTTTGATAACTTCTTTATTTTATTTTGGATTTTAACTAAAATTGCTGTGAAGCCTTATATCAAACAGACATCACTTCCTTACGATCTATGTGTACCTTTGCCTTTTATAAATAGAGTTATGGCCCCTGATTATCTACGAAAATACATTTTTGTGTTGAGTTTATGTTAATTAATCAAGTTTTGTTGAAAATTAAACAACATTTTGGATGGAAATTTTATATACAAATAGGATACCAGTATATGTTAATAATATGTATGATACATCAAATTGTTTTGCCATTTTGGAATAGAGGTATGGCCCTTAATTTACTTAGAAAATATGATTATTGCAACAACTATCTTTAATTGTTTAAACCATATCGTTTAGTGTGAAGTCTTAATAACATTAACATACTGGCAGATATATAGAATCCGTTCGATGGTAGCTTTTAGATTTCTTAATACAGTTATGGACCTTTAATTTACCTTGAAAATAGAATAATAGTTACTGCAATTACTGTCTTACCAAATTGTAAACTTCCAATTTGGTTCACTATTTTGTCACAGTCGTATGATTGTATTTATCAGGAAAATAACGGGGTTTTTATTGACTATTTTCGTTGGAAGGCGATTGAGCGATATCATTGTTTGGGTATGACGTCTGACAGAGTTTCTCCAAAACATCTTGAATACTATCTAAATGATTTATTTGAAATTTGCACTTTTGTTACATATGATCATTAACTGTCCAACCAACATTGGTGTTTCTGTGACCTTGAGTTTCAATTCTAGGTTCTGATTGATTGAACAGGCAACTTCTGGTTAAGAAGTCTGTCAACGTTTCTCAAACACATCATGAACTTGAATATTTTCCCACGGTTTGTATCGCCTTGATCCATGGGTCGCAATATATTAAATAGTGTAATAGAATCATGTTTACAGTTTAAAACTATACCTATCACTAAATGTGATCCATATCCTATTTCGAGTCAGAAACAAATTATGGTATAAAAGTCGACAAGGAAATATAACATTCACAGAACACAGTCAGTCAACCAAACACACATATTTGAAACAAACACCAATCACAAGGATAGAAAAGAGCAAAGTATGCCAAATGGCAAACTCAAACGGTTGAAATATGGGTACCTCTTTGGAATGGTCAGTGACAATATGGGTACCTCCTTGGAATGGTCAGTGCAATAAAGCCTGCTGGGGTTAAACCAGGTTCTGGAGTGCACCATACCTCACTCTTACCCTATTTTCATTCCAATAAAATTCGACCCACCAGGCTATAACCCCTTACAAACTAGGAAGTATTTATAGCAATTAGTAGGCAATATAACACAAAATGATCATGTATATATGAATAGAAATTCCCAGAAAGCCACAAAGCAAATACTTGTCAGAAGCCAGGACAAAAAAAGAATGATGACGATAAAACAATATTAAAGTCATAAATTAGGCGTTACCATCCCTTGCCCTATTTAGGTAGAAGCACATGCATTCATTACGATATATAGTATAGAAGGATAGAGATACAGAGCAGAAGAAGGCCCTTTACTATATACATATACTATAAATATATTCTCTCTAGCCTTCTATACTATATATCGTAATAAATGACTAGAGTAGAAGTCATCATAGGGTTCAAAATCTGTCGGTTCATCGCAACATTAGTTGTACATTGTGGCGAACTTTAAATGGGTCAACATCTAAACATGCAGTGCATTGCAGAATGATAGGGCATATCCTATTTTGTTATGTTTGTTAACAAGTTTAACACAGATTGTATGAATGTGATAATGACCAATAATCTTAAAAAGTCTGTACATATATAGTCACCATAGTATTCACGTTGTGACGGACCTTGTAGCAGAAGAGTTCTGACAATACTTTAAGTAAAACAGGGTTATGATAATAAACCTTTGCAAAGTTTTGTCCGGATATAAAACTCAATGAAGCACTATTAAAGCTGGAGTAGATGAAAAGCAAAACAAACTTCCAACTATGTACGGGATTCCTAATTTACAAAAACAGCCTAATAAAGCACACGTTCTTCCTATTTCTAATGTCTGCACCACTACATACATCTCCAAAGGTATAACTTCCTGTATTACTGCTGCTGTAGATCACGTAACACAAGATTGTGCTAAAGCTTATGTTAACTCTTGGATTAATATATTTTGATCGTTATTACTTTCTTGAAAAAGAATGCAGTAAACGTCACGCAAACTTTTTCAAATATAAGTTTATTGCTCTTATTCAATATTTATTTTAGTGAATAAACACTAATATTTGCTCAGAATTATGCTGCGGTAGAATAAAATGTATTCTTTGGCATATCACTCCGTCATTAAAACAATCAAAATGGACTCTACCATTGCGTTTTCCAGTTGCAGTATAACGTTTGTTCTTACCATCACTTTCTAAAATTTCATAGCTCTAAACAGCCTACCTAAAATTAAAATACTAACCTAAATTCATCAAAAATGTCAAAAGTAAGCAGTAAGCGGAGTTCCGTTCGATTGTTTACCACTCAGCATCACCCATGTCATTAGTGGTGTCAGGTCGCGGAGATGATTTTGATATTTTAGCTATGGTCATGTGACAAATTATGACGTAATCGCAGACTATTTTCTAAGAGTCACATGGTGATCCTGGTAAATATTGGGTAATGATCACTGTTAAAAGGCTTATCAAAGGAGGTTGTCACCTTATTATTTTGCAACGCACTGCATGTTTAGTGGTTGACCCATTTACAGTTCGCCGCTTTGCTTTCCACTTGATTGTGCGATCGCCGGAAAGATTGTGGACCTATGATGACGTCTACCTAAATCCTGAAAGAACGGTAACGTTCGATGGTTGTCTTTAATATTGTCTAGTCGTGTCCTTAAGGGCTATTGGTCAGCCATCTTTGAAAAGAAAATCCAAAATGGATGGGGTATGGTTAATTGAAATTTTCATCCAAATGCATATTACAGGCATGAACATTGTCAATTATATAAGAGATGACAGTAATTCAACACTATTGATGTGCACATAATATCATAAACAATTTTTATTTGGCAGAAATAGTGCCCTTTATATTCGAAAAGTTTAGTGCAATTTTACTCTAAGATGTTTTGTTTTTTATGTTAAATAAATGTGTCCATAGAATTGTCCATTTATCTAAAAATGGCACACGAGACATCATTTCTAAATAAAGTAAGCCATGTTATCACATCATCCAAAATTCGAAGTACACCATTGTTAAAAATGAAGATTTTCTTTATACGCCATGTGCCTTCAACACACGCACATGATACACATGAAAAGCATGCAGGTGAATTGCAAATTGAAACATGCTGTATGGTGAAACATTCGGATAAACAGGTAATTTGATCGTATTCATATGTTAGTATTTAGTTTGTGCTGTTTTTATAGAAATATAATAACAAATTACTCTTGTATCATGTGTATTGCCATGTTTCTATTCACGACAGTCACTCAGTTGTGTTTAATATATCCAAAAATATAGTTGCTATTTATAATAGTTTGACAATTAAAACCCGTCAGTGCCACCATACTATAGCATTGAGATTATTTTGAAAGTACATGTCATCGAAAGAATAGCTTGTTTTTTTTTTTAAAATGATTGACTTTGAAATTTGGATGATGTGATAACATGCCGTATTTAATTTAGAAATGATGTCTCGTGTGCCATTTTTAGATAAATGGACAATTCTATGGACAAATTTATTTAACATAAAAAACAAAACATGTTAGAGTAAAATTGCACTAAACTTTTCGAATATAAAGGGCACTATTTCTGCCAAATAAATATTGTTTCTGATATTATGTTCACATCAATAGTGTTGCTTTAATGTCATCTATTACATCATTGACAATGTTCGTGCCTATAATATGCATTTGGATGAAAATTTCAATTAATCATACCCCATCCATTTTGGATTTTCTTTTCAAAGATGGCTGACCAATAGTCCTTAACAGTGTCACAATTGAAATGATCTCTCTTGTCATAGAGTTTGCTTATTATTTCTCAGTTTCAGTCGCGAGATGTAAATCGAGTAAAGAAGATATAGCAACTATGAGAAATATAAGCTTTTTTGAGGTGAAGTTCTTTGGAAAGAAAGTATATGTAGTAAAGAAAATAAAGGGTTGTAATTTTCCAAAATATCATCCATATACAAAGAGGTATAATAAAAGGCTTCGATTACATCTGCCTAAGCGGTAAAATTCTAAAAATAAAACCCATAACATAACAAAACAAAAACAAATCTGCAACAAGAGTTGCACATTTCGTTCTCATTTGGGATTCCAACAATTTGTCTATAAACAGTAGTGTCATACTTAACTAGTTCCATATCATCTTGTATGAATATAAATGCTTCGAAAACATCTACGTGACAAGTCCACATGGTGTAATTGTCCAAAACCCTTCAACTAAATATTAGTGAGAATCAGAACTCGTTTACTGAAGTTGCTGTGTACTCAAATTTAAATATTTGCAAACATCGAGGGCGATAACTTTGTAAACCACTCCTCAATTGTTCTCATTGTCAAACAAAACCCAGACCTTAATAATATAACCCCAAAAAGCATGGAATATCAAATGCTATTTATTACAATCATCGTGAAAACAATCACGCTCCTTAGTCAGATTACGATATCCTCTTTGTTCAATTAGAATATTACACAGTAATTGATGATATTTCAAAGGAGAGGAGGAAACAATCAGACGATCGAATTTTTCGACAATTTAGAGCAATAACTTGATACTCGTCTAACCTGTCTGAAATCCGTCTGATATAAAGTTACACGCCAAACTGTGTGAAAATCGAAACCAATCTATTTATTGTATTGTGTACGAAAGTTGAAATTTGCATTTTTGCAATAAACAAGAGCAATAACTCAGTAAGGCAGGTGTCAATTCTGCTCATTGTCATCTGTCGAAGTTCATATTTATATAAAGTCTCACGCTAAATAATGTGAAGATCGGAATCCGTTTACTAAAGTAATGTGTGTACTCAAGCTAAAATGTGCCTATTCTTTCAATAACCAAGGGTAATAACTCTTTAAAAGCAAGTGTCAATTTTACTCAGTATTGAACTTGTCAAAGGCCTTGTAGGTATAAAGCCTCTCACCATACAACATTTAGTGGAAATCGGAAACCGTTTACTGCAGTTATTGTGAACACAAGAAATTCGCATTATCCCTGGCACAGGACAAAATAAAATTCATGAAATGTATATAACTCTTGTTAAAATTAGTAAGGTCTTGATTTTGTAGTTTGATATTTCATATACACATATAGGTTTCAAATACTGGAACTGTATTTGCCTAAAAGAACGTGTGCAAATTTCTTTATTTTCCTTTGTTTGTTCAGCGATTTTCACATACTGGCTTGGTACGAATGGGTTACCGTAGAAATCGCGATGCTGTTACGAAATGCAAAGTATGCCAGAAGTCCATAAAGTGGTTTCATATGTACAAGACCCCATCTGTCAATATTTAAAAAATCAGGAGTATATCTTTCCGGGTAAACGTTTTCGTTTTTTTTCAGGCTTGGGTCCCCGCCTAGATCGAGTTTCCTGATATACTTAAATGACAATATTTTATTAATCATTAATTAATCTCTTCACGCACTGCATGCTCTTCACGTACTGCACGCTCTTCACGCAATGCACGCTCTTCACGCACTGCATGCTCTTCACGCAACGCACGCTCTTCACGCAAAGAAAAAAACAGTTGCTCACTCAGGAAGGGGTAGTTCTTCATCATCAACAGCAATAACACCAAGTTGGCAACCGCTTAATATTACAAAAATACAACATAGTGCAACAAGTATTTATCTTTAATATACTTTTATATATTTCTTGGAAAGATGAGGATCTTGTCTTTACAAGTCATATATCTTAAACTATACTTTAATCATATATTTAGACTTTCATGTATCATAATCATACAAATACGTATAATTGGAACAGGACTTAAAGCATTTTAAGTTTTTAAAAGAGTAAGCTTTATTCGGAATCAAGGCACATGCCCTCCGTATATAGCTTATCGTGAGTTTTATGCGGAGACGACCTCCGTATATAGCTCACATTGAGCTTTATTCGGAGACATTGCTCCGTATATAGCTCACTGGTGAGCTACATACGGAATAAGCTATATACGGTGTTACAAGGCGCTACTAATAGTGGGAAATCGGTATATTTCGACTGAAATTTACGTGTGTCAGAAAAAAGTGGCATTGTATCAACGTTCTTTTGAAATACATGTTTTCAATTGTTTAATTTATTTACATTGACAGTACATGTATGTTTCTTGTCAATGAAATATGAAGTAAGATTACTTTTTTACGATTGTTCATAATTTGTGCTCTGAATTCATACCAAAAATTTGGCAATGTTCAGAATAAAATTGAAAAAAAACAAACAATTAGTATTATTTCTTTAAAAATCAACAACACATTAACATTAGAGTTACCGCTTGCAGAGGTAATGGGTTCGATTCCAGAAGGAGTCACATCCCGTGGTTTTAAACACACTCCCGCATAATCCGAGCCTTCTCTGACATAAAAAAGCATCTTTATTTTCTTCTTTTCTTCTTTATTTGATATCAACTTTTTCGTACAAAGACAAATGTAATATCAAAACATAAAAAAAGTCTTTGGACCGGTCAAAGAAGGCTCGGATTAACTCCAGTAGAACCTTAATTTAAATTATATCCTCAACCTCTTAGTTTACGACCACTTAACGACAGTTGGCTACATATATCAGTAAATCATTATATAGTTCACATAATATGATGTAAGCTAATATAAAGTATTCAAACTGCAACAAAAACTACCGCGACTTTGATTGAATTTTGTTTATTTTCAACCCGATAACATCTGTAAATGGATGACCTCAACTTGTTTTTTCCAGTGAACGGCATGTGTTTCCGATCACCTTATTTACTATCGTTTTTCCCCGAGATGCAGTATTTTCATACGGGAAATTGTATGCAAATTTGTCGACCTAAATTCACACTGGTTGACAGCGCAGAAAAAAAAAGCAAAATCATCAACTATATTTTAATTTTGTTTTTATTTTAACAGGAAGACACAAAGCCCTTATTATTTTCTATGAAAAATATGAGTAATATGTTAAGCCGTCGGGAATGCTCAAATGAGGGCGTACGCCTACAACTGAGAGCCATACCCTGTGTATGTTGAACTCCTTGCAATTTTTGAAAGTTACAATATAAGGGTTTAGTGTCTTTGTGTATGTTCATTGTGGTATGAACTGTCAGTTCTTTTTCTTTCTTCAAACACTTAAGGTTTTAGATTATTTTTTTTGTGTTCATTGGGGGTATTAAATGTCAGTTGCCTAATCCCAATGATCATAATGCCCGAAATAGAAAGTATCTTACTTACATAATATTGCGTTCTTTCTGGTCACGTCGTCGTTGGTTGACTCTTTAAATGTTATCCGAACAATAGTATCATCCGAAAAATATTCATCAAATTGTCCATATTTAAAACTCTGTTTCTGAGATTTAAGCCTTTTTGTGTCGTATATTTCTTGTTCATATCAATTAATTTAATCCTTCTTTCTGTCACAAGAACCTTTTGAGTGACATGTTAAAGGTAAAATCCATATTTAGCATCTACAACTCCTTTAAAATTCTCGTCAGTTCAAAACCAAAAATGGCGGATTTCTTATGTAAGTTCAAGGTTTGTTTACTGTGACGTCATAGGTATTTTCCCAAAATAATCTTAAAATAGCCATTACAAATATGGCAAAATATTCATACGCGTGTGGCGGAATAAATGAGATCTTGCTTATAAATGAACATTTTGAAATAAATAAACATTATTTAACACTGAAACAGTCCGAAAGCAGACTGTAAAGTGATTGAATTTGAGGAAATGATGGACTATATTTCTAGAGCGGAGGAAGTTATAGGCAACCGGAAGTAGAATAGATCAGGTCTACGGATTGGGTAGACCATTCCCTATAACAGAATTCTGCTTGAAAAGAAGAATTCGTTAAAAATAAGAAATTAATATAATTTCTTTCGTTTGAGTGAAACGAATTAGACAGAAATTACTTTCCTTTGATGTGATTGCTTCTCATAGAGGGCGCAATCGTAGATTGGCGTTGAGGTAGCCAAATTAAATCATTCAGCCTTGGAGAGCAGACTAGGTTAGACGTTATAAAATTGAGTTATTTTATAGAAAACTTATTGCAGCAACTCAAAAGTGTGGATTTGAAAAGATTTCAGGATATTTATGTTGTCCTGTTGCGTTGGTTTTCATTAATCATTGAAACGTTTGTACTTTTGATAGTCAGAGATCAAGTCCGAGATCTTATCCTGAGAGATACTAGAAATAAAAATGTTAATCGGATACACGTTTCCCACGTATGGTATCACTTTGATGGTGCTCTGTTAAAAGTTTGAATGTGGAACTGATTAAATAGGGTGACATGTAATGTCTTAGAAATGATGGCCCAAATTTTCAAAGATCTGTTGGCTTGACCTCTGAGTCAGGATTTCAAATTTCTCTGAATATCTAAAAACTTTCTGTTCAGAAAGGACGGAATTTATATACATCTTTTAGTACAAATATAATTTATGAGAAAATGAAATCGGAAGGTTTTCCTTAACCGAAGGATTTGAAAACCTCATTATCAGTATTGATATGTGCCATAAGTCGAACACCAGTGTTTCATGTAATTGAATTGAATTGAATTGGGGTTTTAAGGCGCACCGACACATGGCGCCTAACAGGAATGAACATACCAGACTCATGCTCCATGTACATCGAGATAAAATATGGAGAACGGGCCTGGGGCCTTGCAGAGTTGCTGCAAGTTCTATTGTAGACACGCTGGAGTCACGTTAGGTAAGAGGGATACTGGTTTCCTTGTATGATTTAAGAATATCTCCCTTGGTTATGCAGTCATAGACTGTTATTACGTAGTACAGGCTGTATAAAGATTATTTTAGTGATTTAGGAACATAAAATCCTGAGATTTTTAAAGTTTTAAGATTTAAAATGCGCCGAGAACATTTTAAATTGAAATTTGGAGCAAGCGAATTGATTTTCGCACTATTTTTTAAAGCGCAAATTTAAATTATTTTTGCAATTAATACAAGTTGATGCATTGTTTGATAGTTATAGAAAATAATAAATTAACATAGTAATTCGATTAGAAATACTTAATTGTTTGATAGTTATAGAAAATAATAAATTAACATAGTAATTCGATTAGAAATACTTAATTTAGTTTCTACCACAACTTTTTTCATTTTTATGAAAGTACACTTACTTTTCCACACAGATGCGTGCTAAATGCAAACAAAGTCAACACTATACAAATTATAATCACACTTGCTATTTCAGTTAGGTATTGCCGCATTACGCACGTCGTTATGCCACTGAAGGAACTTATTTTGTCCTTAGGTTCAGTTAGTGCATTTACACGGATGACTCCCACTGATTATATTCCTCTGACTAGGGAGCGTAACAGGACCAATTCGGGAAATAGCTGATAAACTGTGAAAGTATAGCTGTTAAATCATGAACAGTTTGTTTTGATGGAAAACCCGGAGATTGTACACTTAAATCCGGAGATCCGGAGAGCGACTGAACAATTTGGAGAATCCAGATTTTATCCGGAGTTTTGGCAGGCCTGACTGTATGCATAGTCGGAACCAACGCTTGATTGGCAAGAATGCATTGTCCGAAACCTCGTTTGATTGATTAGAATTTAGCGTTGGAACCCACGAGTGATTGATTAGAATTCATCGTCGGAACCCACGTTGGATTTATTAGAATGCATGGTCGGAACCCACGATTGATTGATAAGAATGCATGGTCGGAACCCACGTTGGATTTATTAGACTTCATCGTCGGAACCCACGTTTGGTGGATAACGTTATCACTCCAGTCATGGAACCCACGTTTGATTGATGAATCGAGTATATAATAACGTTATCAATCAAAGGTGGGTGCCGACGATAAATGGAGTGATGATGTAATCAATCAAAGGTGGGTTCCGACGATACATAATGTATGTCCTTAACTAACGTGCAGTATTTTGTCTAGTATCTTCTTCTAACTAATATCTGCGAAAATTGACATGCAAGCCTTTTCCAGTTAGCAAAATCTTTGTGAAACCGATTTCAATCAGTAGTTTACAAGTTTGACGAAGAAAAAAACACAGGCGATTACATTTTCCATGTATTTATCTGTTTTTTTTGGAGACAAAAAAAGAGAAACAAATGAAACAAATGATACTCTATGTTTAAATTGTATGTGTGCGCGTTGCGTGCGTACGTGCGTATGTGCGTGTGTGCAGTTATAGGTTGCGTACAGCTAAATATAGCCTGGCTGAAGCCCCGCCTTTTGTTGTGTACGATTCAGTACAGAAGTGAAAGTTCACAGAGTTCACAGAGGTCAGCAGATATAACTTTTAAATATTCAATATGCATTTTCAGGAAGGATAAACTATAGGTAAAATAATCCCCATCAGCTAGGATCATTAAATTAAATAAAAAAATATTTTTTAATGTTTTTGAAAAAAATTTAACATCCATTGAAATTGCATGTCAATATTCAGTGCGGATTCAATAGTGTTTGTAAACACAGACATGTGCAGAGAGTTTGAGCAGAAAAATTTGTCTTTTTCACACTTTCAAAGGCTTTGTGATGGAAATATCTATGAAATAAGGTAATTTAAAGAAAATCTGGTGTATAGTTCTTGAGATATTAGCTGACAGGTGCAACAGGAGGCTTATGGGAAAGTATTTAGTTTTCTGCAACCTCTAAGTCATCATAGTTCCCCCGCCTTCATTCTATAGGTATATGCACAATAGAGTCTAAACTGTTCTTTGCTGGAACAATTTGACCTCCTGATCTTTAACAAACATACATGACCGGGATGATAAAGACATTGCGTTTTATCTTCTCACCTCTCACCGCTGCGGGTTCGAATCCTTCTGGAGCTCAACTTGTAAGTTAGAACGTGTCGATTCTAGGTATATAGTACTGGTTCAACGCAGGAATAGTGTGTGGTCTGCTTCCACCAAAAAAAAAATCATCTGTCAAAGGCTGAATAGTTAGTTATCACTAGTTAAAGGGAATGTAGCGACACATCCAAACCATCTTTATTATTGAGAATTCTGAAAAACTTGAATCAGGGTGAAATATTTATCAAAATCAGATGATAAGGGATAATTTGGTGTAAAGGGAAATAACTCATTTTCAAAATCATTATTTATTCATGCTGGGCTGCTTCCCTATCTTCATTGTGAGAATGAGTGTTTGCTATTTGTTAATGTCATCAAAGAAAAAATGGCAGTGGCTGGAAATATTATTGTTTGCAATGAAATTATTCTAATGATAAAGAACGTTTGGTTAGATGATTGTCTACCCAACAGTGTTTTGCATACTTTTTGCTCCATCAAGGTCATTTCTAATCTAGAATATATGACAATCTCATTAAAATCTGACCCTTTAGGCCAGAGTTTTTTTATTTATAGATTTACGCGATTTTTTCCCCAAAATTGAGGACTAGGAGGAGGGAATATAAAATTAAAATAAAATTGGAAAAACTCAGCGTCGGAAATAAAAATAAAAATAAAATATTTTTATTTTCATTAAACCGTAATTATAATAAAATCATGATTTGTTAAGACACAACAAGATTTAACATCAATTCTAAGATCATTAATAAAGAGATGTTCCCATACTGGGTGTTCTTACTATTGTTTAGAACTTGACTAGAAAGAGGTGTTCCAAGGAACACTTGTGTCGCCTGCCGTGTGCTTATTTCAGCAAATGCAATCTTTTTTTTAAATTGTTAAAAGTTTATTTAAAGGGGAATAAATCTGCATTGAATAATTGATAAGGAAGAACTGTATATAGTTTCATGACCATAGGACAATATTTTGACAAGTTATGAGCTAGGTTAGATTGTTGGTTAAAGTTTCATGAAAAGGGGCATAACTCTGCCAAAATGAAAGTCAGAGTTATTGATCATGGATAACAATATTCTGTGTGTTAAGATGAATATGTGTGTGAAGTTTCATGAACTTGGCTAGGTTGCAGGTTAAAGTTTTATGAAAGGGACATAACTCTGCCAAAATGAATGGCAGAGTGAGAGGACATGTTTAACAACATTCTTTAGGTTGAAGATGAAGATGTGTGTGAAGTTTCATGAATATCACATACTTTTCAAGTTATGGCCAAGGTTATGTTGCAGGTTAAAGTCTGACGGACGGACGACGACGGACGACGTACAAAGTGATCCCTAAGTGTTTGCCATGCTACGCAGGCATCACAAAAACTGCTTAACTGCTCTGTTTTGAAAAGAAAATCATATAAATCTTAAATACAAGAAATCTGGCCAAATTCACAATGTGGAGAGCATGTTTTATGTTGTAATCTAGAACTTTCTTTAACATTATATGCATACCGTCACTAACAAATGTTAGTTTGCATCTTTCTTCTTGAGCTTGCTATGTAGAGACTAAAGTAAGTTACACCTAGTGTTGGTGTGTTTTCTATACTGTATGCATGTCACAAACAAATTCAGGGGTTCTGCAATCCATTGCCCGACATGACCAGGACAGGACAATTAATACTTTGATTTCCGACCTTACAAAGTAAATACTAATCCAATTTAGAAAAAAAACGTGTGTAATTTTACGATATTGTGAAAATAAGTTTTAGGCTAGACACAACTTTTGTTAAAAAAGAAGATGTGAGCAGATCGAACTGGAGGGGAAAAAAAATCACAATTTTGACTTTTATTTCAGTTTTGCAAAATTTAGGGTAGGCTCTCCCGTAAATCTAAAAATAAAACAACTCTTGCCTTATCACGCTACGATACTCTGCGCTACGCTACTCCTATAGCGGAGAGTATCAAAGCGTAATTAGGATTTGATTTTCATGAGATTTGAATAAATGACTGCGTGACGATATTTGTGGCATTTACATTCAAGCATCATAAGCACAAAGCCTACGGTGGTACGTTTAGGACACATACTTATTTTTCATAACTTTTAACATGTCGAGCGCTCGACTTATTATGTCGAGCGCTCGACTTGTTATGTCAGAAATTACAAATGGAGGGCTCGTCCGCGATCCAGGACCGTGTCTGTTAGCATGAAACAGTATGAAAATAAGTCTGACAACCGTCCTGATCTCCTGATAGATATCTTTGAACCGTGACATACCCCCACTCCCCCCCCCCCCCAAATTGTCCTCGAATTTCCATGGGTACAGAGAATCATTTGCATGGTTCAGTCACGGTCCTGCCAGGATCACCAAATGTCACAGGGCTAGAAAAGTGTGCAGCCAGATTGTCACAGGGCTAGAAAAGTGTGCAGCCAGATCGGGACCGCCCCCCAAATTGAAATTCGTCCTCGAATTTCCATGGGTACAGAGAATCATTTGCATGGTTCAGTCACGGTCCTGCCAGGATCACCAAATGTCACAGGGCTAGAAAAATGTGCAGCCAGATCGGGACTCTAACCAGGGACATACTTATTTTTTCATAACTTTTAAGATGTCGAGCGCTCGAGATAATAAGTCAAGCGCTCGAGATAATAAGTCGAGCTCTCGAGATAATATGTCGAGCGCTCGAGATAATATGTTATGAAAAAATAAGTATGTGTCCTAAGCGTACCACCGAACTACAAAGCAGTCATATTCCGTCTTTTTAAGTATTTAAACTTTCATATGATAGCCTGATTATAATATGCATTACGTCATTATTTTAATATTTGTAATGCGAGTTGTATGTGCGTCTGTTTCATTTTGCGAACCGACATGAAACTGAACACACATCGGTCCACACGATTTGTTTGTTTGTATGATGATTTACGTCATTTTCAACTCATGTAAAGTTATATATGACGGTGGTGGTGATATGACGGTGGTGGTGGTGGAGGCAATCTCATTAAAATCAGATCCAAAATATTAGCTCCACTACTTTCCGCTATTAGTGGAGCGAATATTTTGGATCTGATTTTAATGAGATTGGTGGTGGAGGAAGACCAATCATTTTTCCTGGGTAGAACCAGTACTGTACACCTCCCGTCATACGTAAGAATCGACACTTCCTCACTTACAAGTCAATCTCCCAGTGGGATTCGAACCCCGCAGCAGTGAGGGGCGAGAAGGTTTACAACGAAACGTCGTTAACCCCTCGGCCATGGTAACAAACCTTGGACCAGAAAACGGCCTCATGGACGAATGAATTGTATCAAATGAGATTTCTCGTTAAATAAAGTTTTTATTCTTTCCAACTGTGCGCAGACAAACTGCCCGGTTATCGGAAAGCCAAAACATAAAAATGAACTGTCTGGTAACCGATATCCTAGAAATTTACCAATAAAAGCACATAACATGTAATAATAACGTGTCAAATGTTTTCAAATGAGACATGGTAGATCTTCCATGACTGACAATGTAAATATTCCCTTTGTTTGCGGATAAACATCTATGATGTTTTTTCCCCAATACAAAAGACGCCATATCAGTGATTACGGCTATTCGGTAAATTTAACTTAAAAGTCGTGATTTTCGCCATCTAAGCTGAACAAAATCCTGTCTATTCAGAAAAACAAACTATATGATAGACATGCAATGTTATTTTCGCGACAGTAAAGTATACTATACATTTATATGGTATCTAAATACTGTCGTGTGGGTATGGCGATAGACTCAATATTTCTCCTTAAAGGGACACACGGCAATGTTACAATCTCACGGCGTCCCGTTTGTTTTCCTACATAACTTGCATATGTTTTTATATTATTATCTTCGCTCATATTGCACCAATAATATCTTTAAACCTACGGTAAAATAAGACGGGAAAATGAAAACACAATCATTTATTAAATTCTTAGCAAGCAGGTTTAAAGTTAAAATGATACTGGATAAATAAACCGAGCTGCTAATTTCAATATTTAACAAAGCTAGCATTTCTGATATTACCGCTTCTTTTCCCGATTTACATCTCTCTATTGAAAATGGTGAAATAATTAGCAAAGTCTATGACAAGAGAGATGATTTTAATTTTGATATTGTTCATTATCCCCAATTAGATGGGGATGTTCCCCGAGCAACTTCTTATGGGGTATATGTGTCTCAACTTATTCGTTTTTTCTAGAGCTTGTACTCGAGTTGAGGACTTTAATATTCGTAATCTTTGTATAACTAAAAAGCTACTCCATCAGGACTACCGTTACCATAAACTTCGTAAACACAATTTTATTATCGTAACCCTGATCTTCTTTCCAAATATAAAAGTAATTTAAGAACTCTCCACATGGACTATCACAACCTGACTTCTATGGTGACGTGATTTACAGACTTCGTGAGATCCTTGGTCATGCTCAATTTCATACAATCTTTGTTAAACTTGTTAAAAGTTTTATCAAAATATGTTATGACCCTATCATTTTGCAACGCACTGCATGCTTGGTGGTGGACCCATTTACAGTTCGCCACTATGCTTTCCTCTTAATTATGCAATCTTTTTGTTCATGCTCATTAAAGGTCTTCATCATGACCCCTGCATTGTTTGAGGTACCATCTCGCTCATATCACTAGAGCAGTGGCAGAAAAACAATAACGTGGCTCCAGCGTAAATGCAGTATCAACAATAGAACTTGCAGCAACTCTGCAGTTCAGGGTGAGAAAAACTCTTCAAAATGGTCACGTATCTTTTTAAAAAGCTTTTAACGGCGAACATAACATGACTTGTATTTTATTCAATAGAAAACTTCAGGTACTTCTCCAATAATATTCCGGATGTGAGCTGATTAGAATACAAAAAAACAAAATCAAAAAAACCCCAGCAACAACAAAAGATTTACAAAAAAAGAAAAATTAAAAAAAGCTGTCGCTAAGAATGAATCAGGTAGAGTACAGGGCCAAGTGGTTTACTTTTAGCACAGGAATTGGGTATGTATGCAGAGTATACGTTTAAAATTAATTCTGCAGTGCTATCCCGGGTGGGTTTCCATGGATTTATCAGAGTTTGCAGTGACACATCAGGGGTTCGCATGGATACATCGAGGGTTGGCACATTATTATCGCTGACTTGATCTCTGAGTGGTGTCGGCAATCGATGAGACCGGCGTCACATTGGTGGCATCCTAGGACATTATGGGCATATTAGTGGTATCAAGAGCAGAGTGCTTGGGGCAGAAGAAGATGCGTGAGGACTGTTTACTGGTAGCAACTCTTGCTATATCGACTAACATCTTTCTTTAACATGGCCAATAAAATGACCTTTTTGTCATGAAAAGAATATTTTCTCTACCAAGATGCCCTGCCCTTGGTTTACCATGATAGTGATAAAATACCTTCTTTTCTACTGGCTAGAACTACAAGCAAAAAGGGATCTTTGCTTAGGTGTCGAAGAATGTGCACTAGAATACACCATTTAAAAGTTTAGAAAGCCCAACTGTCTCCAGATGGTTTTCTTAAAGAAAATATTTGTCAGAAATATTGTCCAGGACCCTATGATGACTTCTACCTAAATCTTCTAAGGACGGTAGCGTTTGATGTTTGTGTTAAATCTTGACTGGTCGTACACTTAACGGTTTGATCTCTCTTGTTGGTCTGGCTTCAGCCAAGTCATTGAGTACTTGCTTTGTGGCTTTCTGTTCTTTTCTTTTTTATAATCATATATACATGATCATCTATTTGTTATACTTGTATTGCCTATTAATGATGCCTTGTTTGTTAAAAAATATAACCTGGATATCTTTATTTACACTGTCCCGTTTTATTAAGATGACAATAGCGTAAGAGTAAGATTTGATGCACCATCGAACCTAATTTAAACCCCCTACGACCTATTTTGCCACTGACCGTTCCAAAGCGGTGGTCCTATTTCAGTCCTTTTTATGTTTGCGATGTCATATCTTGCATTTTATTCATCTTTGTAATTATTGCTTGTTTCTTTGCGTATTTTTGGTTGACTGTGGTGCTTGAATGCTACATTCCTGTTCGACTTTGATGTCTGCTTTACATGGTCCCTGTAATTAGTGTTTCTTGGACTAGGTAGCCGTTGGTTACAAAGACTACAACGTACCAGGGGATAGCCTTCGCTGTAAATATGGAACTAGACTTCTCTTTTGGATATGTCGAGGATCCTGATCCTGACAAGCTTTCTGGATCGATCCCGTTGGCCTGGTTTTGATCTCCATTGTCAGAACAGATACTTATGTTGTCCTCTGCAATATCTCTTAATTGCACTTCAGAATCTTCACTTATTAAAGACATGTTTGAAAATACTGTACTGTACAGATTGTAAAGAATAAGATTAAAAACATTAAGTGATAAAACTATTAAAAGTATAGGATTTACGGGTTCTTAATATAATGGAATCACTTTATTTCAAAATCAGTAAGCCATAGGCCCATGTGATCATACAATATATACATAAACACTTTTTTAACAACGTAGCGAGATTCGTACATACATGTATAATACATATCAGATGCAAAGGATATACAAAGTTACACTGTTTACTTCTTACTTGAGAACGAAAAACAAACAATCAGCCTGAAACAATACAAAACAAAACAAACAAAAAATAAATAGTAAAAACTGCGACATACATGAACATGTTTCAGTTTGCAGTTCAGAACTCACGGAGAAGGTGACTAAACATGTAGAGATAAATTAATGTGTTGGTTGTTGTATAATAGATAACCATATTCTTGCTATGCACATAAAAGCACATAAACACCCAATTCAAACAGGATCAAGATTTTCAAACATGGCTTATTAAAAAGAAACGAGTAAAATTACACACAATTATACATGACTATTAGACAAAATTACACACAATACTACAATTAAATCATGGAATTACAAATAATTAAGACATAGACTTTCAAATACATCAGATCAAGTCATTGTTAATTTTTTTCTTATTTCAAATGATTTAAAAATATACACACTCGGATTTTAAATTTCCTTTTCATTTTTGCTGTAAACAAGTTCTTTTAATGTGAACATGCTCGGTCGATTCCAAAAATACTTTTTAATATATATTTTTCGAATATCTTTAAAATGATCGCATTCTAAAATGAAATGAAATTCGTCTTCAATCTTGATGCAGTGGATACATATTCTATCTTCTAATGGTATACTTCTAGGTCTATGCCACCTACCAGTCTCTGCAGCAAGGCTGTGAGATGAGACAATTAATCCGGCCATCGCTAGTCTAAATTTGGGTATGTCTATGCAATTAAGAAATAACTGAAAATCAAAACTAACAATTTCTTTAAAAAATATTGCTCTCGTTGAAATTCTAAACGTTCATGCCAAGATTGTATATTATTATCCTGCAGTCGTTGCTTAAATATACCTGAGAAAATATCCACATCTCCGACACTCTGGTTAAGCAACACGTAGTAAAAACCCATTGACGATAATAAATTGCGAATTAAGGTTACCCATGATATTTTGTTTGGGTAAATATCAGCATCTGTTTTCAGCACATTATAAAATAGTTTGCAATATTTGTTTTCACTACTATTTAAAATCTTTAACCAATATTTAATGATTCTATACAATCTATTATTTATAAGGTTAAACCTACCTAGGATACCATATACAAAATCATTTTGCGTTGTGCGTTTTACATTCAATATACGTTTGCAATAAAGTGTATGGATTCTTTCAATATTGTTTGCAATGGGAAATCCCCACACTTTACAAGAATAATTCAAAATGGGCAATATAAGCTTATCAAATAGTTCCAGTCTATGAGTTATTGAAATATATGTAAATTTTAAAAGTTACTTATTTAGTTTGAATATTACTTTTTGTGCTTTACCAGCTAACGTTAATTGCGTTTCACTGACAGATCCTTGGGTAAAACAATTCCAAGGTAGGTAAGCGAGTTCACTATTTCATTATGTACACCATCGAAAAGAAAATTTAAATTACGTGGTAATAATCCAGCTTTTCTGAAAACAATTTGTTTTTGTTTTTTTAACGTTCACTTCTCGCAGTATTTAGATAAAATATCAAAACCTTTTTGAAGACCTTCGGCGCTTTCTGAGAAAATAATAATGTCATCAGCATCTAAGAGTAGAAATAATTTGGTCATGTATACATCAATACCATCAAATTTATTTAAAATGAAATATTCCTCAATATCATTTAAGAACATAGAGAAAATAAAAGGAGATACACATTCTCCTTGATGCACTCGAAACATATAGGTAAACTCGTTGCTTAATGTGTTATTATATTTAACTCGTGACTTAATACTATTATACATGCGTTGGACAGTTGACACATTCAACCTCCCAATAATAAAAGAAGGAGAGGGCCGAGATAAACATTTTTAGACTAGAGTCAAGTAATCGTATGAAATTGACAATGAATGAAGTGCGACCGATTCAGACAATATTTGTAAATTCAAAATATACAGACAAACAGATCAGACACGTTTAATAATTTCTTACGTTTGCAATAATTAAAATGGTTATTAAATATCATCAAACAACTTAGTCCTCATCTAACATGACTCAATGGATATATTATAGAAGTCTTCAACAACAGAACAAACTGGTGGACAATTGTCAAATGTTCTGTTTAGCTTGTATTAAAATATGAATTAAAGATAAATATAGAAAACAACAACAAAACAAAATGGTGGACAATTGTCAAATTATCTGTTTTGCTTGAATTAAAATATGAATTTAAGATAAATATGGAAATTGACACATGAACCTTACTTTAAACATATTTTATTGCTTTTCTTCTAAATACAAGCAAAAGGGTTGGGCCACAAGTTCTTCCAACATTAATAAAAGGCTCGTCCCAACAATATTGTAATTAACAGTTAACAGGATGGCAATACAATTAACATAAAATATTCAAATACATTTTTCGATGAACAAAAGAAGAAGAAAAAAGGAGAGGAGTAAAATAGAATAAAGTTCTAGGCAAGACTAGACAAGAAGGAATGAGTGATGATGCTGTGGTTGTAGGATCCTACGCCGAGCGGTTGTCATAATAGTGTATATAATGTCTAGTCGTTATCAAATCGTTTAGTATCTTTAATGTATATTTGAACATGATTAAAAATCAAGGGCACAAATTAGCGCTCGCCCAGTCGCCATTGGCGAGTAAAAAATGGTCTGGGCGACCAACATTTGACTTTCACGCGCCCATGTGGCGACTAAAAATATTCAATCCAAAACACGGGAAAAGGCTAATCATTCAACACAAACATAAAAGTTCGAGGATTTTACCCAGCAGATTTTGGTTTGGTCCCGTGAACTACGTACTTTTGGCCGAAATAGACAAACCCTTAACAAAATAATAACGTTTGTTTTTATTTTTCCACTGCGGAAACAAGACAATGTTCGAGATGTTGCGATGTACGGTTTCCCATAAAACTGCAGTTACGGTACTCTGCGCTTCGAATGTCAATGTAAAATTAGATGAGCAAGAGTACAAGTAACATTTGCTGGTATAAAATCAACATTAAAACAGACATTGTAGTGTTTATTTTACACATGATCATACATTCCTGTTATAATTTATAGGGGGAATAATTAGGTTTCGCTTCCGGTTTTTGGATATTCTAAAACGCGGCGCTTTTGATTAATAAAATGCGGTGCTTTTAGAAATCATCAATAACAATTATATGGCAGAGAATGATGTTGATAGAAAAGGTCTCATACATTAATTTTAAAACTGTATGTCAACATAAAATATTTATAACAAAATAAAACATTAATTTAATAATATCTAATCTTTTTTAATCTTTTATTACAATAAGTGATGACACTTCTCTTTTTGTTGTCGTTGATAAAAACCCTGTAGAATGTGCCAACTCTCTTACAAATGATCTTTGAAAAATATCTGAATGGTCAAAAAAATGGGCTGTTACATTTAACCCCCAAAAAACCAAAAGCCTTGTCTGCACTAGAAGAAACTATAACCACCCACCAGTCTACTTTGATAATGATATAGTACAAGACGTGGCGTCACATTGCCACCTTGGATTAACAATTCAGTCCAATGCAACTTGGTCGCATCATATAGAAAATATATACGAAAAAGCATGTGCACGATTACACATTCTAAGAATGCTTAAGTACAAACTTGACAGACATTCTCTATTGAAAATATATATCGCCTTTATAAGACCCATACTGGAATATGGCGATTCAGTATGGGATAACTGTACACAGGGAGAATCTGATCTATTAGAGAGCGTCCAAGTTGAAGCAACACGAATAATAAGTGCAATTCCTCTAGATCATACTTATATAATGAATTGAACTTAGAAACATTAACAAAAAGAAGAAAAGATCATAAACTTGTAACTATTTACAAAATAATTTATGGCATAAGTCCAGATTACATGTATAATTTAATCCAGCCATACTTACCTGTAAACAATAATTATAACCTTCGAACTTCAGGATTAAACTTACGTCTCCCTCTTTGTCGTACAACATCATATTATAACAGCTTTCTACCGAGTACAATTAAATTGTGGAATGCTTTACCTTTAGACGCTAAAAATGCACCATCTGTTGAACAATTTGAGCATAAACTTAAGGCTATTGAACATAGGACTAACAGTCCATATCACTATAATATAGGAAATAGGAATTATAACATCATCCACTGTCAATTAAGAAATAACTCAAGTAATCTAAATAAGCATTTATTTGACCACTTCTTGACAGATTCAGCAGTATGTCCGAAATGTGGCAATCCATGTGAGGACAATACTCATTTCTTTTTCAACTGTCCACTGTATAACCAATTCAGAAATGACTTACTTGATACCCTAGCCAATCTTGTTGATGTCACGCATATCAACATTGACTTGATACTGAATGGCAGTTCCAATCTAGATGATACTACGAACTCAGAAATTGTACTTATCGTCCACAAATACATCAAGTGTACCAGGAGATTTTCGTAGAATTATAGATGTATGTACATGTATGTATGTATATGTATATGTATATGTATATAGGTATGTGCATGAATGTGTACATGTATGTATATACTATTGTATTTTCAGATATGTTTTGTCACAATGCTAGAATATTTTTTTTTTTATATTTTGTCATCTTTCTTCCTTTTTATTGTAATTTTTATTTTTTTGTTTGTCTGTTTTGTTCTCAGTTATCTTAAATTCCAAAATTAACTATTGGTTACAGAAACTCATACTAAAACCATTATATTTTGTAATAATCAGTACATTTTTATATATATTTCATATATATGTATTTTGGGGTTTCTGTTGTAATTTTTTTTTTACCTCGAATTGCAGCAGAACGACCCCAAAATAAACACATATATAATAAATCACCATGAAATGGTGATTTTACTTGATTTATTAAAACTTTTTTAAAATAGGGGTAGTGAAGATTGCAAGTTTAATTTTTTTTATAAGTTATCAAAATTATAAAAATATTGCTTTTTTTTTGTAATATGATTATAAAATGTTTCTTTAATACAAAACAAATTTGTTGATTTGTTATAAAAATTACACCCAAATCAACGAATAAACACGAATATAATAAAATATGATTTTTTACTAGAAAATCAAATTTCTATATGTCTCAGCCTAATACATTCAACAATATACGGTTTACTACTTCCCAGTATCTATGTCTTAAAGATGAAATTTGTCCTAAATCAACAAATCCGTTGTTGATATGTTTTTAATTATTAAATATCATTATAAATACGATGTTTACTATGCTATTGATACATGTTTAGTGAAAATATGTTTTTAAAGATAAAAACCGAAAAGGCGAACAGGCATTGCTAAAAAATCGAAAAAAATCTAAGGGGAAAAACTCTTGCGCGAATTACCGGAAATGACGTCATTGGGAACAAACTATTTTTTGTTTACATTGGGACTGAACGCAAAACAGTATACCTTGTGTGAAAATGTGAGAATTAAGCGATGTCAGAGGAAATGCCCGTGATAAAACGGTTACACCATGTGCAACCTTACGATTTGGAGCCAGAATACGTGTCTGAGGACGAAAATACATCGGATTCATCAACTGATGATGAAGTCGTACGCGGTGCAGGTGCAAATGGAGAGCTTGTAAAGACTATCGTGTCATGTCATTTGTAACGTTCAGTGGTTCATTACACTGTTCACTAATCTAACAAAATAGCGTATGTATACACTTACAGCAACAACAAACAAAAAAAACAACGTAAACATTGTTTTCATCGAAATCTGACAGTAAGTCACCCGCAACACTTCAATATCTTGGTACATACACAATAACCGCGAAATGTAGTATATTCGAAATGAATGGACCTGGTCTATACCTATACATTAATACATGGATATATATGTATGTAGATCTATAGTAATACGAGCGTCAGATTTTTTTTGCCGATAAGTAGACATGGAACAAATATATTTATTAGATATTATCCATAATTGATAAAAAATGAATAAAAACAATAATAAATGAAACAGAATAATAAATGAAACAGCATATAATTTCGGCGCCATAATTTCTATAGTATTATATATTTGCCATAAGTCGCCATCAACACCAAACACTCTAGGAGCGGTGTTTGCAATATGACACGCTCTCTAGTCTCCACGTGCCCCCAAATATCAATACAGACTAATACAATATTGCGGTGCACTATTGAGTGCAGCCTAACTTGGGTACATACGTCGGTATATCACAAAAGCACGCACCATTTAGGGAAACCTAGTTTTATGATATATTTCCTGTTTATTGCAATTACTTGAGCCGTGTAATACCGCCGAGGGCAGACGCGTATTGCACAAGACGGATATATCACATGATATTTGTCGCGCACAAAGAGAGAAAAATACTATGATTTAAATAATATAGCCAAATGTATTATGAGCACGATATAGACAGTCAGTAAGTATACTTACTCATGTATACTTACTCCTGATATACAGATCGAAAACAGACCAAATATATCAAATTACCATAATATAAAGTATATTATTCTATTATACTTGTTTTACTTATTGCACGAGCTAAGAGGCGTTATTGTTGTTGCTTTGCCATAAAAAATTACTGAATTAATATAAAAGCTAGTAATATTATTAATTTTCTGCCTTGTAATAAATATCCATGAAATATTTTGTATTTTTTTTTCAAATCCATAGCCCTATATATGTTGATAATATATATCTATAATACTATTGGCAGAAGAGGGTGTATAATTTAAAATTATTAAAATTAAAATTTGGAAACAAAGACACAGTGTTTATTTCACCGGATTCGATTAAATTTATATGCTGAACGTTCTTAGCAATCTTTTAAAAAAAGACGGCTACATAATATTAGCGCCGTCAACTCTTCATTGATTCACGAAAAGACGCATGCTTCTATTTCTAAACATTCACGGTGTATATAAAGATCTAAGACTATACACCTTTCTTCAATTTATCATACGTATACCCGATGAGGTGCTAAGATAATTGAACATAAATTTCAATCTTACTTCATGTATGAATTTCCTCCTCAACGCCGGTCGAATAGTCGAATACAACTTGCTTGGAGACGGCGGGGTTATGCACTTCTCATTTTTATAGTCGAATACCGTTGGTACCGCTGTTGACTTTAATCTGCATGGCCTTTTGTTCTCCAAATTCAAAGATAATGAAACCAAAGGATGGACTTCCCACGAAGTCAACTCAAAATGTTTGCTACAAACTCGCGCGTCTTTCGTAGGTTCCCACTTTCTCGCATTAAATTTTAATGTATCATTATCTCGATTAAGGAAACGAAAGAAACTTAGGTTATTATCTTGTCCTTCTTTATGCAAACTTTTTCACCCAGCAACAATACACGGCATTTTTAACAAGTACCATAAAACGTAATCCTACATAGACAATACTATACAACTCAATGCGACACCGCGAATCGTTTGGTACCAATGACGTCACAGGATCACGTGTCACTTACCTGTCTTCAAAAAGGGCGAAACTCGAAGCGTGTGCGCTATGAGATAAATTGGCTACTGTGGGAAAACGGGACAACCAATAAGTGTAAGATTTGAAAATATTGTATATTATATACGTATATTTCCGAATATATACTCAAAATACACGCTATATTTCACCTTTAATCTAACTATATGAGCACCACAACCAACACAAATTTGATATTTTGCACTTGTACCTTTTCCACATTTTAGACATGGTACAACTTTACTTTGCTTTATTCTGAATTTATGCAAACTGCAGTAGTTTGAATCTTTTGTTGGTTTATTTTTACAAGGTTCGTGATCTCCAACTTTGAGAAATTGGCAAATGTTTTCAATTTTCTTAGTGTTTTCCATTTTCTTTTTCTTGTTATAATAAATATTTTTTTATTTTAAAGAAAAAAAATTAATATGATATATATTACAAAAATGAGTACCGAAGACGTTCGCTACATTTTACAATTACACCGGGAAGGAGTAATTAATAATGATCAGCTTAGAAAGGGGCTAGGTGCTCTTAAAGAAGTTCCAAAGGAAACTCCAAAAGAGGTTAATTCTCAAACATTAGAAAATTTACTCAAGAGACGACGTGCTAAGAAACAACGTAAACGAGAAAAGCAGAAATATGATAAATTGCAAGATGAACAAAAGCAGAAATATGCTAAATTACGAGACAATGTTATAAATGAACTGAAAGAGCTTAATGATAGAAAATCTAAAGAAGAATTAAAACTGGTTGACAAACCAATGTGTGGCTATTTTAAAGCATACGAAATATCTGCCGAGAAATACAAAGACCCTCAAAAACTATTTCGTGATAAAAAATCCATTATTACAAAACAAATAAGCAAAGAGCTGACAAAGATGGATGGATTAAAGTTTCAATTAGATCTCACTGTAAATTTATTCAAAGATGATGGTGATACCAAAAAATACACTACAGCAGTATTACACAGCGAGCAAAATGCAATTTTAACCTCTGAAAAAATAAATGAGTTTTACGATGAATCATCTGCTTATATACAAGAGAGCCTTGAAAGATTTACAAACACAGCATCTGGATTGGAGATTGATCACTGTGTTACGTTTTACTTAAATTTTGCAAAGTATGAACCATTAAAAGGTTCTTCATATATTCCTTTGCCTAAAGTAGTATCTGATAAAAAAGCAATAATTAATGTTAATAATGAAGATAATAAGTGCTTGGAAGTGGCATTGGTTTCTGCTTTGTGGCTTAATAAAAATAATCCAACTAGGATATCTAGTTATAACAAACACATGGGTAAGTTGAATATGGATGGTATTGACTTTCCCACTCCAATTTCTCAAATTTCCAAAGTAGAGAAACAAAACAACCTTGCTATCAAATTTTATGGATATACCATAACAGGAAAAAATAAAAAGGTATCTGTTTTTCCATATAAAATATCAGAAAAACCAAAAGATATTGAACGAATTAATTTGATCTTAATATCTGAAGACACTGAAGTTGAATCAGAAAACGAAGACGATCCAAATAATGAAGAAGGAATTATAGATGACAACTATAACCCTGATGATTATTCCAAAGAACCAAAAACATTAACAACAAAATATCACTATTGCTGGATTAAAAATCTGAATAGACTACTCTATGACCAAAACAAACATAAAGGTCAAACTTACTTTTGCGATCGTTGCCTTCACGGCTATTCTGGACAAGGACTACTTACAAAACACAAAGAAGACTGTGATGGTATTAACAAAAATTCTTGCAGAATAGAAATGCCAAAGGAAGGTAAAAATACTGTAAAATTTAAAAATCATCAAAATCAGATGCCTGTGCCCTATGCAATATATGCTGATTTTGAAAGTATAATCAAACCGCAATTAATCAAATTTGGAAAGAAATCTGAAATTACAAGTGTGCACGAAGCTTGTGGATTTGGATATCAAGTTGTCAGATATGATGGAAAAGCTGAAGAACCTGTTATTTACAGAGGTGAAGATACTGTTGAAAAGTTTTTAAATCACTTAGAATGTGAGAAGAGCAACATTAATAAAATATTTGCTCACCCAAAACCCTTAATTATGACACAACAAAATGAGGAAGATTATGAAAAAGCAACACACTGCTGGATATGCGAAAATGAAATAGGTAGGAAATGTGGCAAAAACTGTAAAGTAAGAGATCACTGTCATTTTACAGGAGAATACAGAGGTGCAGCACATAAAAACTGCAACCTACAACTAAAAATAAAACCAAATAAAACAATCATTCCTGTTATATTTCACAACCTCAAAGGATATGATAGTCATCTCATCATGCAAAAAATACATAAAATGAAAGGTAATATAACATGCATTCCAAACAACGCTGAAAAGTATATTTCATTTAGTGCCGGACAACTTAGATTCTTGGATAGCTTTCAGTTTATGGGTTCGTCTCTGGAAAAATTGGTTAAAGCAACAGACAAATCTGATTTCAAAATTACCAAAAATCAGTTTGGGGAACAAACAGATTTACTTTTACGAAAAGGTGTTTATCCATACGAATATATGGACAGTATGGAAAGATTTAAGGAAACGCAATTACCGCCTATAGAAAAGTTTTACAGTAGTCTCTCAGATGAAAGTATAAGTCCCGAAGATTACGAATATGCTCAAAAAATATGGAAAGAGTTTAACTGTAAAACTCTTGGAGACTATCATGATTTATATCTAAAAACTGATGTAACTCTGTTAGCAGATGTGTTTCAAACTTTTAGAAAAACATGCATGAGCGCATACAAACTTGATGCTTTACATTACTATACAGCACCTGGATTATCTTGGGATGCTTTACTTAAACATTCAAAAATAGAATTGGAACTTTTGACAGACATTGACATGCACTTATTTATAGAAAAAGGTATGCGTGGTGGAATTAGTATGGTATCAAAACGATATGCCAAAGCAAAACATCCACATGTGGCTGATTATAACCCTAACGAGGAAAACAACTTTTTAATGTATTATGATGAAAATAATCTTTATGGGTGGGCAATGAGTCAGCCACTTCCATATTCTGGCTTTAAGTGGGTGGAAACAGAAACGTTGCCAAAGCCAAAAGAAGGAAAAGGATAGTTTCTAGAAGTTGATTTGGAATATCCTAAAGAACTTCATGAAGCTCACAATGACTATCCGCTTGCACCGGAAAGATTAGCAGTGAAAAAAGAATGGTTGTCTGAATACCAAACAGATCTGTTAGAAAATAATGGCATGATAAATACAGAACAACTAGTTCCCAATCTTAGGGACAAAGAAAAATATGTGATACATTACAAAAACCTGCAACTGTATTTATCTTTAGGCATGAAACTAAAGAAAATACACAGAGTATTAGAATTTAATGAAAAACCATGGATGGCATCATACATAAATTTAAACACAGAACTTAGGAAAAAAGCTAAATCACAATTTGAAAAAGATTTTTACAAGCTTATGAACAACTCTGTGTTTGGCAAGACAATGGAAAATTTACGCAAGCGGACAGATATAAAACTAGTCAGAACTGACGGCTCTGAAAATGAAAAAATAAGAAAAATAATAGCCAAACCCAACTTTAACAGGCGTATAAAATTTTCAGATGAATTATCAGCAGTACATGTAAACAAAACAAAATTAACATTAAACAAACCAATCTATGTTGGGATGGCAGTATTAGATTTATCAAAGTATATGATGTATGATTGGTATTATAATACTTTGAAAAAAAGGTACGGAGATAACTGTATTTTATTATACACAGATACTGACAGCTTGCTTGTAGACATCAGAACAGATGATGCATACAAAGACATGGCTGAAATGAAAGATGAGTATGACTTGAGTGATTATCCTCAAGATCACCCAATGCATGATGATACAAACAAAAAAGTATTGGGTAAAATGAAAGACGAATGTGCTGGTGTTGCTATAGCTGAGTATGTTGGATTAAGACCCAAGCTATATTCTATTTTGAGAGCGGATGAACAACTTATTAAAAAAGCAAAGGGTGTAAAAACTTATGTAGTCAAAAAACAAATAAATTTTGAAAACTACAAGGATGCACTATTTAACAAGAAAAAATACACCCATGAAATGAATATGATATGCTCAATAAAGCATGAAATATATGGCATAAAAGTAAATAAAGTAACACTGTCACCATTTTATTCAAAAAGATACATCCGAGAAGATGGAATTACAACTGATGCACACGGTTTTTATAAAAACTTATGAATTTTGGTATCAGCAGGAACAATAAGTAATTCTTCTTTGACAAATCCTCTCTGTGGCGCTGGTGCTTTCAAATAATAAACTCTTATACCTTGCGTCACCATATAACTTTTAATCTTGTGAATATCTACACTCCACATTGGATCAGTTGCTCTGCGTCTTCCACCTTCTTGTTCCCCGGGTTGATATAAATATCTTACACTTGCATTTATACAGATAGGATCATCTTTTAATATTTTTGTTTCAACAAGAGGAGGCTTTTTTGTCTCCGAATTTATGGCTTTAACAACTTCTGGTAATCTCTTTACCCATTCTCTATTACGTTTTTGCGAATCTATTTCCTTAGCATACTGATAGCCAAACAATCTTTCAGCTAATGTTCTGTTAAATCTTTCCACTAAAGCTTGGTCTCTGTGTATTTCTGTTCTGCCTCGTCTGATATTTACTTTGTGTTTTGACATCAACTGTGATACTGCACCCATAAATTCTCTGCCTGGATCCACTTGTAATAACGTTGGATATTTTAAATGCCGACTGTATATTTTCTCAAATGCTTTAGCAACTTCTTTGCTATCCTTGGAAGTCAGTGGCTCCGCTTCTTTGTATCTACTTGCAATATCAACCACAGTCAACGCATATTTATAAGTCTTGCGTCCACGACCAATCCCAAAAGTATCATGCGGTAAAAATAACAAATCAGCTTGATGCACTCCATTCTTAGCAGAAACATCAAACCTGGGTCTAACTATTTTCTTTGGCGCGGGTAAATAAATCTGCCACACAGCTTGTTTCTTTAAAAATTCTAATGCCTTTTTTTCACTGACACCAGCCTCTTTTGACAATTTTTTAACTGCTGTGTAACCTCTCCAAAATCCTGTTGGGCTGTAATAAATCTTTTTCATTTTTTTCTACTAAAGATTAAACTTTATATAACTATAAAGAAAAAATGGAAATCACAACTGTACAATTTGATGAACTGCTCGAAGAGCAAAATCAAAATAGCACAAAGAAATGGACAGACTTGGAACTAAATAAAATATACAAAATTACAGATACGAAAATAGTGGATACTGAATATGGTCCATCCATGGTATTGACATTATCAGACAACGGTGAAGTATGGGCGCCTGATCATCTCAAAAATAAATTAGAGAAGAGTGCTAAACCACCATATTATATTCGACCGCTTGGATTGAAACCATGTAAAAACAACAAAAAAAATAGGTATCATGCATATGACTTAGTCTTTTCAAAGTAAACTTAGTCATTTCAAATCCAAAAAAGTCTAAAGTAATTATAGTTTTAAACTATTTTTTTTTATGAAATCAATTTGTACGCCACAAATCCAGTTGCAGCCATGCCCACCACAATAAACGTAATTTCTCTATTCTGTTGATCCGGAGATGGTGTATAAAAATCACTCAACTTGGGCTCCGGTTCCAAAAGCAAATGTTTACCAGTTATGTAATAATACTGTTTCATAGCTTGGTCTACATCATCAAAAGTCTGCTTTGCATGATGTTCTTTTTGTAGTTGTTTATTAATAAAATCTAATCTCTCTGTTCTTTTTTTATTCCACTCCACTTGTGCTGCGTTTAATTGTTCCACTGCTTTGTCATGCCTTTGTCTTTCCTCATCTGAATGACTTCCCATTTTTGAAAAGAAATAATTTGAACCGCTAAACGCTAATGCATTTGTTAATGCGCCACCTATCATCATTGCTACTGCACTTGCCATTTTTTTTATATATATATTTTTTAAAATTATTTCATAATATCCGCAGGAATAATACCTTGCTTAATCAGCATATCCTTTGTAGCCATTGCTAACATTATATCCACAGACAGCATCCCAACATTTTCTATATTAAAATCCACTTTAGGTGCTGGTCTTTTTAGTATTTTTCTGCCAATTTCAGAATATCCAACAGTTAGAAGTGTTTCCACTCCAGCGTGATACATCATATTTACAATTTGTTTTCCGTCAATACTTGCTGCCATTTTTTTTATATGATTATTTTTTTAAAATAAATTATTAAAAATCAAACGGGTCTTTTGGTGCAACATGAACAGGTTGCACAGCTACAGGCTGCGTAGCAGATTTCTTGTTATAAATATACAAACCCAACCCAGCAATGCCTAATAAAACCAGACACGGTGGAATATAATTTTTGTATACGTTTATTTTGATTTTTTCTGGTTCTTCTTCACCTATTGTTATTTTTGTTATTTGATTTGCAGCATCTTGCTTTGCAGCATTTTGATTTGTAACATCTTGAAGCAAACGCTTTGCCTTTTTTGCCGCTGCTCCTTTTTTTCCAGCTTCTATTCTTTTTGGATTTTTTACTTTTTGTTGTTCAACAGGTTGTGTAACAACAGGTATAACTTCACTCTCTTGGTTCTTCATTTATATTATCTGTATTTTTATTTTTATTAAAATCAATATGTCTAACAGTTGTCAGTATTGCTGTAAATGGTGCTAAGCACATTCCATACCTATAATACAACTCACAACAAGCACTTGTCAAAGCATGATTAATAAATGGGTCTTCCTCCAAATCTTCTATCAGCTTTGGTGGATTGGTTACATTAAAATATTTTGATACTCCCATCACATACAAGTTAATAAAAGAATTGCCTAAAGTTTTAGTCATGCTTGCCCCAAGCCTTGCTTCATATCTGCAGTAAAGTTTGTTAATTTCATCCGGGGGCATGCTATCTATATTTGTGAGTTGTATGTCCTTACCCAAATATTGACGACTACCACCGCCAGCCACTATGGCTGATAATCTTTCTTTTTTTGTTTCTTGTTGCTTTGAATCATCTGGTTCCGTCTGTTCCGATATATTTTGTAATAGTTCTTCCGCATTCATTTTTATATTATTAATCTTATTTTTTATCTTGAAATAAATATAAAATACAAAACAACTAGCTGCGATATTCATGCAACTAGTAATTGTTAGTATTGTTAATAGCATTTTTATTAACATTGTTATTTTTTCTATTAACATTATTAATTTGCTGCAAGCATTGCTATTAACATTGCTACTTTGCTATGAGCAATGCTATTAGCAATACTATATTCATGGTCAGTATTGCTATTAACATTGCTACTTTGCTGTTAGTATTACTATTAGCAACAGTTGTAAAAAAATATATTTTGTAATAATAAAAAAAATATTATATAAGAAAAAATGGATTTGAAAATAACAGACGGTGAGAATAGTGATTATAACAAAAATAAAATAGCACTGGATGTTATGACAAGAGATGACGTAAAATGTTGTATATGTGTTTCAGAAAGTAAGTTTTTACAAACGTACGAAAAAGGTGCACAGAAAACGCCTGTAATTTCTGTGACAAAGGATGACGTAGAATATTTTATATGTGAGCCGAGAGAGTATGTTTTACAAGACCCACAAAACATGAGTAGTGATTTTGTACCGATATTGGCTAGTGCATTGGGTGTATGGGTTATATTGGAAACTCTATATTGTATTTTTAAAAAAAATATTCAACCCAATAACCAGTTGGTTGGTCAGTCCTCAAAATTAACTTCGAATATTTAGTCTTAGCTAAAGCTTTTCTTATTCTGGTTCTCTCCTCCAACGTTGGAATAACATCATTCTCTCTCAAACAATTTTCAAAACTATCTCTGTCTTTGGTGTAAAACATACACAACCATTTTGCTTGCTCTCTCAAATCTTTCAATACAGAATTATATCTCTGTGAAATAACCCATACTGATTGTTTGGCGTGACGACCAGAGAATGCCAACTCTGACAACATATCTTTTTTCTTTGTTAATTCTTTTGTGGCTGAGCAATCGTCAATAATGTATAATGTGGGCTGGCCAGCATATTTTTCGAAACATGAACGCAATAGTTCTTGTAGCTTTTCATTTCCGTCTTTACCAACAGGATTGACAATTGTTATTTTTTTATCTTTTGGGTGTCTTACATCTCCTATCCAGGATCTATTTTTATAAGCCTCGTTCCACTTTATAGTCGGGCACAATATAATTATATGTTCAAAAACTCCAACATACTCTTTTTCAAGTATGTCAAGAACAAACTCTGTTTTACCACAGCCTGTCTGCCCACAAATAATGGCACTGTGTGAATATTTAGGATATTTTTGTTGCAAACTAGTATCCTGCTTCTTTGAATCTTCCATCTTCGAAATTGATTTGCGCATCTTGTATTATATATAGATAAATATTTAAAGTTTGATCTGCATCTGCTTTTTTATTTATTAATATCGTTATGCCTTCACTGCCGTTTTCTATTCTTCTTCCACTGCCGTATAATAAATTGTCATTACATGTTCTAAGGTCAAGCCACAAAGCATATGATTTTGTCAGATAGGTCTCAAGAGAAACACTGGTAAAGTTTAAGTCCCTCGCTACTATTTCTGTCTCTTTGTTTCTTTTTGATGTTAAGGCAAAATATTTGTTGATTTCATCCCAATGTTGATATGCCTTCATGCCCTGACTATACAACTGATTTGGTACTCCCTCTATTGTCATTTCAACCTTTTCAATCTTTGGGTTGTAATAGGTTTCTGTGTCTGTTCTTTCTGGGTCTTCAAACAGCATTAAAATACCTTTCATGCTCCGTGCTGGTACATTAATGTTGATGTTCCAAAGAGTATCAGATTTGTTTGCTATTATTTTTCTATGTCGCAAGATACGATCATACATAAATGACATCTTAACATTGATTTGCTGTCTTATTTGTCTGGATAATTCAACATCACTAACCGTATCAAATTCCAAGCAGATATTTTTTATTACATAAGATGCATCAGCATCAGCGCTTTTGATAACTTTGTTATAATCGTTAAACGTTAATTCATATTCTAACCTATCACCAAGCCCCGCTTGATAAAATGGCATATGACTTTCTAACATTTCAAAGTCCAGTGGAATACAAAATCTATTTCCATAAGCTGCTGCTTTAGCTTCATCTTTAGTGTCTGAGGAAGCATCTCCTGCGCTAACTCTATGTTTTAACATGTTTGCTTTACCAATACCTTGGTAAGCTGTGTTTTGTCGTTCAGTAGGGCTTTTCCATAAATCTATATAACAATGATATATATCACTGTCATCTATTGACATGACTTCATTGCCACTTATTCTTATTGTCATTTTTTTCACAATTGTTCTACCCAGATTTTGAAATAGAGTAGCGTTGGCGTCTGTTCTGCTTTTAAGTTCTATTTCAAAGGCAAAACGAGCAGTACTTGGAACTATCACATCATTAGTACTTAGATTTGGAAATCTCACAAGCAGTTGCTGGTTTTGGTCTATTGTTGAGGGATTATTAGTTATTACTACACTTGTGCGGATGCCTTTGGCACCATGAGGTTCTCTTAGTTTTCTATGAGGGCTGAGTTTGTTTCCGTAAGCCGACATTGTTTTTATTTTTTAAATATATTTTTTAAAATTAAATAAAATAAACAATGGCTGAAGGAGGATTTGAAAATCCTGCGTTCGATATGACTGAAGAAGACTTAGATAGAATACTTGAAGACGAAGACAAAGACGAAGACGAAGACGAATTTATACAACCTGCCTCAGAATTTCAGAGACAAATTGTAAATGAAAATAAGCTTATTGATCAACTTGAAGGAGAAGATAAAACAGAAGAACAGCTTACACAAAAAAAGTGGTTAGTAGATCAATTTTTTACTGAAGTTAATGCTAAGATCAGCGGAATTGAATATAAAAATGATTTTAAAGTGGTTAATGATGAAAACGGTAGAATATTGTTATATGCAGTTCGGCTGGGGATAGATAATGTTCCACTTACCTATTATAAGGGACTATAATCCAAACGAACCAATCAAGTTATATGTGCTGGACACTCTACGTAGAAAATATGGCATTGAATTCATAAAAAATAATTTAAAAATATATGATTATTTAGCCCCACGTGAAAGAATTGCTCAGGGTAGGGCAGAATTAGCATCTTAGCAAAAACAAGAGATACCCTCACAAAAGGAGGAGAAAATATACAATGCAAACGTTTTCAACAACTGAAGATGTACAAAATACAGTAAATGCTGTAAATACAATTGAGAGTGATTTGAGTAATATAATAGATGAAACTCATTCTAAAACTGCTGTTCAAACACAAACAGAAGGTCTAACAATGCGAGAGATACGAGGTTTAGATAAGGTATTGCAAAGCTTTCGTGGAGAACTTATTAATAATCTCTCAAAGCTCACTGAGCTTGATAAAGACATAACAAAAGAAAAACAAAAATTAGAACAGGTTAGCACCCCCGGGCAGGAGGATGAGTTTCAACAAGAGCGCATACGTAATAGAATAAAAAACTTGTAAGATGAAAGAAGTTCACGACTTGAAGCGGCGAGTGAAAACAAAGAAGCATTACGCAGTCAAATAAACAGGATAAAAGAAACTATAAATAAGGTGTTAATAGAAGACACAACATTGGGTGAGAGAATCAAAACCTTGTTTAGGGAGCAAGGTATTACTATTGTTAGTATTTTGACTGCCTTTGGTATGATTATTGGGGTATTAGTTGAGACCATTATTCCTACATCAAGTGCTGCTCCAACTCCAACTCCAACTCCAACTCCAAAACCTGATCCATCAAGTGTAAAAGACTGGATAAAAAAACAACTACTTAATCTTGGTAAACTTCTTGCCAACCTAGCTGGTAAAGCTGCTGCAGCACTTCCAGGAGTTATTGGTGCAATAGTATCATGGCTTTTATCTGCAACAGGTAATGTTATTAATTGGCTGGTAACAATCTATGGGCTCTGCTTGTGTTTGTTTCCGGTTTGTTGTATGTGGCAGCCAAAGAGTGGTTTAGTAAATCTCGTAAATAAGTATTGCAGCAAGGCCTATTACTATAGTACCAACAATTAGTTGTTTTGTTATCTTCGTGTTCAGTCGCTATGTTTTGTATTTCTGATGGGTTATGTTCCACAGTTTTATGTATTGATGATTTATCAAGAGTGTTCCGGTAAAAATTTCTTTGTCGTAGTGCCTTGAAAAGGTTGAATATTTTTTGGTGGCACTGGTTTTACATTTACATACATTATTCAATCCTAATGCTTGTGCATCGGTTGCTATTACAATTTCATTATTGTAGTCTTGTATTGTTCTAATTCTTAATTCCATGTCACTCGGAGACATATACAAATCCACTTCCATAGACAAAATTAACTTTACTTCTTGCATATTTTAGGGTGTTTTCATATCTTGAAATTTGACTGGGCAAGTCGATGGGGCTATTTATTGCGTCCTCTACATTTGCTAAAAATTGTTTTTGTGCATCAAATGCCGTTCCAGTTCCAAGTATATCAGTTCTTGTTTGTGATTGTGAACCAAGAATTGCCCAGCAGTATGTTCTTATGCTGTCATTGATTCTTTCTACTCCTGCTCTTGTAATTCCAGATGAATAATCTAGTATAAAAGTAGACCAGCTGTTGTCAGCCTCAAATCCTTGTGCAATGTAATCAATGTGATATGTTTTATCACTCTCATAGACTGTAAAACTCATCGTTTGTTGTCGTATACAGTATTTACCAAAGGATGATAACCAATATGTGTCCAGTAATTGTAAATTGTTCCTAGACCATTATTATAGCTTTGTTTCTGTCTCCAGTCTGAATATAAATCAACGTTAAACTCCTATGCATATTCTCTCGTATGCGTTTCGGTTATATGTGTTATTAAACGCATTCCAATTTGAGTCTTGTGGCATTGCTACACTCATTTCAAATAATATTCTTCTGACTTGGTAATAGACATGAAATCGAAATAACGAACCAACCAGAAGTATCAGCTTTTAGATGATTGTTAAAATCAATACCACATCCAGTTGTCGCACACCAAATAGCAAAGTTTAACTGATTTTAGCCAAAATAACATCCAATCTGTTCCCCAACGTTGGACTATAGCATCTGATTTGACGTATGGGAGTTTGTATTTTTCAAAGACATTGGGAAATGAATGCTTTAAAGTCTTTACCGTCTGATGTAATGACTATATTTTGATTTATTATTATCTATCACTTTCTTGCTAAAAGTATTTAAATATTGAGCATCGGGGTTATATTTGAATTCTTTAGAAATCATTTTTATTGTGTTTTTTATATTATAAAATTAAAAAAAATGTTTCATACAATTTCAAACATAGACAACTCTATTAATTTACAACAGTATATCGATAATAGAGATGGAACTAAGCGCGTTGGATTAAAAAGTTTTACATACACTATCGGTGGTATAATATTATTCATGAAGTCATAAAGACACGAAACCCAGATAAAACAGAACATTTACCAGGTGGACTCTATAACTTTCAAGACTTGGTAAAAGATTTTAAAAGGCTAAATGAAAAGATTATTCTGGATAATATTGTCCAAAATGGCTTAAGCATTATACATACGCCAATAGAGACACGAATGTCAATCGGTCTTTCATATATGCTGGGATTCAAGGACAGAAATGGTTGACAGGTACTAATATAGGCGATTACCCAATTCATTTAGGTCCTTATAAACAGCTATATGTTCATCTGGAACAAGTTAATACGAGTAGTAATTATTTCAATGGTAAGCCAAGCACTATTATAGGGGTTGTGCCTGTAGTAAATAAGGAGTTTGGAGATATAGTATATACAAGTTTTTATCCTGAATATCACTGTCTTATGAATGGTGCAATTACTGAATTGAAAATAGAAGTTAGAGATGAGTTTGGCAATAAAATAAATAATCACGGTTTGCGTATGAGTTGTGTTTTAGAAATTATTTAAAAAATATATTTTTATAAAAAAACAAACAATGAGTATATATGGACCAACAAGACCTAAAAAAACAGAAGACTTAGAGGCTTTGATCAATGATGTTAAAGATTTATCTAGGCAAGTTGTGCCTTTTGTTGACCAGTTTAATCATTTGAAAGATAGAGTTGATAATCTTAAATATGGGATTATAACAATATTTGCGGAGGCTAAGGGCCCACTTGTGTTAAATAGAATACTCTCATTTGGTAACGGTGGAGCAGAATCAAATGTGGGGCATGTAATGACACGCCGTGGACGGATTATGGGAATAGGTTTAGCAAGTGACCGATTAGTTGGTGACGTAACTGTAATAGTTTCTGTCAATGGTGTTGAACAACCAAATTATGGTATAACGCTTCACATCATTCCACGCAATCATGATAACTTTGATGAACCTTTAAAGTTTTTTGCTGGTTCTGTTGTTAACTTTGTATGCAAGGTTGCTAACGCTACAGCTGTAAATACGGTGGCATCATTATTAATTGAATTAATTTAATTTTTTATTGATTAATAAAAAAATGCCAAAGCAACCGACAGCACCAAGTATATATCCTGATTTGTCAGTGGAAAATTCAGTGGAAAACGGACAAAATTATAGATTACAAAAGATTTCAGAAATTGAAAAAAAAGTTAATAACAGAACGAGATATACGTCAGTCACTTTATAAAAAATATAAACGTGGTATTAATATTACAGATGGAATTGACACTACCTTGATATCAGCAGGTGTTATTATGGCTGGGATTGGATTTGTTATTCCAGTTTTGTTACCTTTGGAAATAGCAGCAATAATATGTGGAGCTAACAGGTGTTTGTGTTAATTTTATCAGACGCAAGCTTAATGTAAAAGCTCAAAAACATCATGAAATAAAAACTTGGCAGAGGCTAAGTTAAATAGTATAAAGCAGTTAATATTAAAAGCGTTGAGTGATGCACAAATATCTTTGATCAAGAGTTTAAGATGATTTTAGATGAGTTGGATAAATATTATAGTTTAAAACAGGACACCAAACAAAAAAAGGCTGAAATAAGTGAAGTTCAAAAAAAAAAAACTAGTAGAACAGGGAAGAAAGGAAGCAATGGCAACATTACAAAAAAAGTCTAAAAAGTGTGTAATAAATTGTTTTAGTAATGTGTATGAGTACGATCCACCACCTTTGTATTCAAGGTCAGAAATTGTTAATTTAAATGTATTTTAATAACAAATTAACAAATTTGTTTGTATAAAGAAACATTTTTATAATTTTGATAACTTATAAAAAAAATTAAACTTGCAATCTTCACTACCCCTATTTTAAAAAAGTTTTAATAAATCAAGTAAATCAGCATTTCATGGTGATTTATTTAAAAAAAAATAAACTTGCAATCTTCACTACCCCTATTTTAAAAAAGTTTTAATAAATCAAGTAAAATCACCATTTCATGGTGATTTATTATATATGTGTTTATTTTGGGGTCGTTCTGCTGCAATTCGAGGTAAAAAAAAAATTACAACAGAAACCCCAAAATACATATATATATTTCGTATTGGTTTCCAGTATGATTTTCTTTATATTTATTCTTTTTTTTTCTCACTTAAATTCTTTCTGACAGTACAACGTGTTAATAATAAACAATCACGGTACACATGTTTCAAAGATTCTAAGTTAATTGTCAAACCAATATATGCAAACTGTACTACAATTCCACATTTTATGTTATATTTGATATGAATGTATTGTTTATATGTACCTTGATACGGGAGAGGTCTTACATAGGCATTGCCTGTTGTCCAATCCCTTTCAGTACTTCAATAAAATATTGTTTAAATAAAAAAAAAAAAAATTAAAAAAAATTACATATTCTAGTTGTGATCATTTATAACAAAACTCATTAACAATACAATTTATAATTAAATAGATAACTTCGACTTGTAATGATCAGTAATGTTGGTTATAATATTCAATAAACACGGATTAATGGCATGTAATTGTTCATAAATTATGCACCAGAGTGGTAAAATAAAATAATATTTTGTTGGGCCCCTAACTGGCCCAGCCGGCTCCTAGCTAAATAGAGGTAGTCTGTGCCCCTGAAAATAGTGCTATTATCTTTATCTGTTTAACTATCTTTTCCAAATAAAAATACGCGAACGCTGAGCGGGTGAAATGGACGGGTAGCAACACATGAACCAGATTCTGTGTTTCTGTTAGTAAGTGTAATAAGTATCAGTCCTGGCATTATTTATTGTTGTTTATAAAAAGCGAAGTGTTCTTTCAGTTATTGTGGAGAAAGAATTTCATATTGTCTTTCAGCAGTTTTATCGTACACGACAACCGTGCATATAGCAATTCCCAATATTCGCCAGTATCCTACACAGTTCTTATTCGTGAAAACGCCTCGTATGCATTTCGACTGTGTTCCAAATCTTGACATTTCAACGGGACAATAAATAGTGCATTATTCAAACCGGTTTCATGCAGCTGTGTAATATTCGTGATAGCAACTGTATGACAAACAATGTCGACTTCCTCATTCGTATATTAAATTACTTATTTACGCATTTTGTATTGAGAACAGATCTTTATTAGTTCAAATTAAAGGATAGAGTTTCACCAGTGGTATCATTTCAAACAGTTTATACATTTCTGACTTGAATTTTACCTGTTTAAGACTGTCATTGTGTCCGTTTTCTTTGTATTTATTGTCTTGTAAAGAGATCATATCGCCATAGAATTGCAAGAAGAAATATATATTTAGTCATGAACGATTTTTTTAAAACGATTATATCTATGTATATTTTACTGAACACATAGAAAACATGGAAATACTAAAGTTGCATACCATGAATATTTAAACTACATGTACATAGATCTGAATTGTTTCATAATGAACATTTACAAGTAATAGATAGAGTATAGTCTGATCGAGTTGGTTGATTTAAACATCGAGATGGGCGTAAACCCAGAACCCGTATTTACCTGAGACATGCGTTTCAATTCTTTGTTTTTCTCTCTGTATCCCTATTTTAAGAACCCGTGAAAAAGTCTATGATATATTTTTGATAAACTGTTTTGTAGTGTAATTTTGTCGTTATTTTGCGGATTAGTTTCTTTAAGGTACATGAACTAATTCAGACCTTTTATGTACAGATATATGTAGAGTTGGTGGCGAGCTCTGGATAGAATGAGTCTATATTCATCCCACCCATGTCTCCTCTCATTCTATCCACGGCGTATACATGCAGGTATTTGTAATAACTATATGACTATATTGTGACTTGATCATTTCAATAGTTCATGCTACATGCATGTGTTTTTTGCGATCTGTTAATATATTCCGTAAAATAGGATTGCAAAATGTGAGTAATTACATGATGTTAAAAGTGTACTTCAAATAGACTAAGTAGTTGCAGCCCAGCGAACCTTAATATGTATGTAAATTATTGATTACTTAAGCTGTGGTATGGAATATATGTGTACTATTTTAGATGTTTGACGTTGGGTATTGTATATTTTCAGAGATGTTCTTAATCATCAGCATGAACATGTCGTGTTGGCGACTTTTACTTGTCCTGTCGCGTAAAATGTGTCGTTCTGTCGTGTCTTCGCTCAGCCAACACGACGACACGACAACACGGCACATAAGGTATTTGTCGTGCTGTCGTGTTGTCATGTTGTCGTGTATTCGCCCCGCCAACACGCCAACACGACATGGCACAAATCAGCCACCATAACTTAAAAATGTTGAGAGGGGTTGAATAATTAAACACAGTCTTGTAGTGTAATAATGGGGCGAAAAGAATGTAATAATTTGGCGATTTTTTTTCCGGATTGCCTCTTTTTCGTAAACATTTTACATATATAATTATACCCAAAAATGACAAGTAAAGACACGATTAAAACGAAAAATTGTAAATATAAGGAAAACATTGTAAAATCTAAGTTATGTAAAGGACCGCCAAATGTATTACCTTAAATATTATTTATTAGCGCATATCCATTTAAAACATACTAAAAGGAGATATAAAAATCGAACAGGAAAAGTAGCATTCAAGGACGACAGTCAACCGCAAACACACACAGAAACAAAGAACAACTTTAAAGATGAATAAAATGCCAAATAAGACATCACAAACACAAAAGGGTTGACAAACAGGGCTACCGTCTTGGAACGGTCAGTGGCAAAAAAGGCCGCTGGGGGTTTAAACCAGGTTCTAGGGTGCATCAAACCTCACACTTACCCTACTGTCACCCCAATAAAACGGGACAGTGTAAATAAAGAAATTCACGCCATGGACTATTCTCTAACCAACGAGGCAGCAATAATAGGCAGTATAAGTAAAACACAAAGATGCTCGTGTATATATAAATACAAAAAAACAATAGCCTAGAAAGCCACAAAGAAGATACTCAATGACTTGGCAGAAGCCAGTGAAACAAGAGAACAACCCATTGAGGGCACGACAAGACAAGATTGCAGAAAACAGCAAACGTCACCGTCCTTTTGGGCGTTAGGTAGACGTCATCATAGTCAAAAGCCTGTCCGGTCATCGCACAATTAAGGAGGAAAGCATAGTGGTGAACTGTAAACCACCAAGCTTGCAGTGCGTTGCAAAATGATAGGATCATAACCTCTTTTGATAAGTCTTTTAACAAGTTTAACACAGATAGTATGAAAGTGATCATGACCACGTATATTTGTGATGTCATATCGTGCCAATTATTCAGCTTTGTAATTATTGTTTGTTTCTGTGCGTGTTTTGAATTGACTGTGGTCCTTGAATGCAGCATTTCCTGTTCGACTTTTATATATACTTATTAGGCAAGACACTTTCCCTTACCCTCTGGGGACGTAAACCGGGCGGTCGCATTTATCGGAGTCTATCCTCCGAGCACGTTACATACACATATGCAGCTATTGGTTAATAAGAGTAGGGCAGGTTTCCACATTCATATGTATCCTTCTCCTCTGGGGCGGCTCTAAATAACATATAATGTGTCGATGAGCCGTTAAACCACATTCAATTTAATTCTCAATATCGATATGAGTGTCAAACGGCTAAACGATACTGAAACATACTGATGATTTATGAAATTTGAAATAAACCATATACTAACAGTAAATAGAAATAGAAAAATACAACAACAACAAGATAAACTGCTAAAAGTCTCCGAAGTCTTAGCCTGTATATCATACTTTACCCCGGACGGATAAACACTGCGAATAATGTTCCCACACATAATCTAACGATTAAAACACAGGGACCGTATATGATAAAAACCTTTGTAAAATGGACAATAGACAAAACAGTACGGGGTTTGAATTTCACAAGATCTGGATACCAACTACATGCTATTGTCAAAACTGATCTAATATAATAATTATGTTGTCACAAAACTTAACTTATATGGAGTCATATCGAAACAAAGAAAACATGCAATCTAAAATATTTATTCCATTGTGAATCAAAACAAGACCTACACATTTAAAATTTAAAATAAAGATTATAGACACAGGTTTACATTTGACTGCCGTATACAAGCCACTAGATGGAGCTGTGGCAGGTTTTTCATTTAAATGTATACATGGTTAAATCAGGGACATCTTTTTCAAAATATTTAAATATTTAAAATTCCACCTTATAAAAAAATTCAATATTTGGCACAGAAGTAAACTGATATTAAACAATTGTATTGGTAAAAACATATTTGTGAAAAAGTATTTCTTATTCCTAGTTTCATTTCTTTTTAAACCCAACTGACAGAAATTTGAAAATAAAGGGTAGGAGCCTGTGGTGTTATGAACTGAGAAGTGTACACAAATACACGTGGTAGTGTTTACAGCAGACGACACTCATTATGGCTTAGAGATATTGGCAGTACATAGCAGTACTCTGAGATTTGTATCTGTGACTATTCATGTGTTCCAGATAACAAATCATCCCTACCATTTTCACATCAGAATCAGAAACATCACCATGCACTTCTATATCCCACCCATGATTGAATATTCCCTCCACAGGCTCAGTGATGCATGTTCCTTAGTCATAACTATATACAATGTAATTCCTCATCTTATTATCTCCATCATGCCCAGCCTTTCCTAAACATAATTTGTACAGTTGTGATTTATTTTTGAATGTTTATTCCCAACACAATGTCATCCTAGCATAAATGTCCAAAGTATACACATATATTGTGTACTGCAGTATATAGAGGCTGTTACAAACAGACCAAATATAATTGGCAATTAATTTTCATTCATAAAAACTGATAACTGCTGTCTTGAAATATTTGGTTCTGTTTAGTCAGGTTACATTTATTTTGGCGTAAAAGTTCATAGCAATGCTGTTTTATGTTATACACAGTGCAGTGTATAGTAGATGATCACAGTTCCACTAAAATAAACAGAAATTATATAGTTTGGAGTCATTGGATTGACAAACTTTACTCTTAGCTGATTTGTAAGAACAGTTTCCTGTCGTCTGCATAAAGAGAGAGAGTTGTTTAGATGAGTCATTCACTGTTATATTGATAAGAATCTCCCTACCAGGGTAGGGAATGTTGACGATATACGTGTAGAATCAATTGGGATAAATCTGAACTAGTCTATGCACCTTAAGTATCTCAGATCTTGGCTCAAAACATTCAGGCATATCCAAACCTGTATGAAATCACGAACATATCCCATTAATGTCATCTGGAACAAAAAGAGATACTATTTGTATAATTTAAGAAATAAACAAGAACCGAATAACACAGTTCTATTTTTAAGCGCAATAACGTTCCTATCGTTGTTTGCAAGGGAGATAACTGTTTAGTGAACCTTATAGGGTTCATAACGTTAACACAACTACAACAGTTGAGATACTTTTGACTCTGATGTGGTTTGAACTATGCACCTAAATCATAGTAGGACCCTTTAAAGGGGGATACTTTATGCCTTTTTGAAGAAGACTCTAACCTTTTTAAAAAATGTTCCAGTTCATTATAAAAATGCCCCGTGTGGTTCCGGGGGCCCCGTTTGTTTACAGGGCAAAGAATAGGGCCACTGCAGATCCCGTTGGAGGGGAAGGCAGAGTGGTAGAACCAACCCACCCCAAATTCATGTTCATTATATCATTTTTTGTTCATACTCATTAAAGGTCTTCATCCTGACCCCTGCATTGTTTCAGGTGCCATCTCGCTCATATCACTAGAGCAGTGGCAGAACAACTATAACGTGGCTCCAGCGTAAATGGAGTGTCTACAATAGAATTTGCAGCAGCTCTGCAGTTCAGGGTGAGAAGTTTCTAGGCCCGTTCTCCATATTTTATCTCGATGTACATTGAGGATGAGCCTGGCATGTTCATTCCTGTTAGGCGCCATATAACCTTTCATGTGTTGGTGCGCCTTAAAACCCCAATTCAATTCAATTCATTACACAAATGTAATATCAAACATTATGACGAATTCAATGAATTTTATATATATATATATATGGGGTGTTGGGGTGTAGGTGTGCCCTGGCCTGACCAACAAGATGCAGACATCCTGTTTTGATTTATGAATCAAATCAGGTCTTAAATGCTGAAAATAACTATGGTGCGTAATCTAAAATTACACATACTACTGTGCAAAATGAATTGTAAATAAGAGGTCATTTTAGGCTCTTTTATTATGTTTATATATTTTAATATTAGTATTTGTCATTTTTATATCATAGCCTTAGACCCGCACGAGCAGCCTGGTGTATCCCTTTAATATAGTAACCCAAATAGTAAATAATGTAGAATGAAACACAACCTTGCTTTACACCAGTGTTTACATGCTAGCAATCATCTGAAGTGTTAACTTAAATACTTGTAATGTAATACCCACATGTTGTGTGTAAATATAATCTTTTATTCAGCAAAATTCCAAAAGGTCATAAGACCCATAAGGATACAAAACATATATATAAGGTTGACAGTAGGTACATGCAATAGTTATGTGTACTTATGCAAAAGTACTAGTGTTTCAACATCAACACGATATATAATTATAAAGCTTTTGAAAGTAACAATTCAAGAAATATTTTTAATCATGCATGATATTGTTATTATTAATACAATTTAAACAGTCCTTAATCGCATAAATATAAACCGTGTCGTACGTACACTGCTGTATGTGTATGTGTAAATACGTGTATAAATTTGTGTTGTAGGGAGCGACACCCTGTTACATGTGCACTATTATGTATCAGTTTTGGAGGTTTAACAAGTATCACTTTTCTTTTCTAAACACAAGACTGCATAACAAATTCGAACAGCTTATGGACATTTCAGAGCCGGCAGCTGCACTGCCACTTCCATCCTCTCATGAAAGGTTAGTTGAGGTGCCACTTCAGCTGACTTCTTCCGGGGAGGAGGATCCATCAGTGGAGATGTCACTGCTTGAGTCTCCTAAGACCTCTCCTAAATCTAAGGCCAAAAATAAAAACAAAATTAAAAATCGCCTTAGCGCTAAATAATGGGTAAAACTAATAAGATCATTCAATGGAAATGTCGAGGTTTGAAACCAAATTATGATGAAATCAGCTTAATTTTAAATGAACACAACCCTATTGCCTTTTGTCTTCAAGAAACATTCTTGAAGACAAGTGATAAGGTATCTTTTAAACAATACTCACTATACAATCATATTTGTGATACCGGGGACAAGGCCACTGGTGGAGTTTCGGTAATCGTTAATCGAAACATTCCTCACAGACCTGTTGCGTTGAAAACAAATTTGCAAGCTATTGCGGTCAGTGTTACTATGCACAGAGTCATAACAATATGTTCCTTATATTTGCCACCTAGTTCTTCATTAGACCCTAAAGATCTAAATCAGCTAGTTGCACAATTGCCATCACCTTTTATACTCTTGGGCGATTTTAATGCACACAACTACATCTGGGGTTGTAAAGATATAAACGATAAAGGCAAGAAAATTGAGGATTTCTTAGCCAAAAACAATTTGTGTCTTTTAAATAATAAGTCACATACTTACTTACATCCTGCTACAGGCTGTCATTCTTCCATTGATTTAACAATATGCGATCCAACGCTTTTGATGGATTTTTCGTGGAGTGTTCGAGACGACCTCTGTGGAAGTGACCACTTCCCCATATTTCTTGAAAATATCGGCCCTCCACTTCTCGAAAAAACGCAACGATGGAAACTTCGCAAGGCTGATTGGACTACGTTTCAATCTCTTTGCGAGGAACAATTAAAGCCTTCCGTTTTCGAGGATGTCGAAGACGCAACTGCTCTTTTTACCAAAACTCTTCACGATATAGCTGATCAAACCATTCCAAAAACCTCGGCAAATCCTAAACGCCCACATAAATCATGGTACGACGATGACTGCAAAAAGGCAGTGAGCGATCGTAAAGCTGCATTAAATAATTTTAACTTGCGGCCAACTCAAACAAATTTAGATAACTTTAGAGTTTTTCGTGCGAAAGCCCGTCGTACTATTAAGGATAGCAAGAGGAAATCCTGGAGATCTTACGTCTCTAGGCTGAATTCTCGCTCATCTCTTAAGAAAACATGGGACATGGTCCGGAAAATAAGTGGTAAAGGTAATTCTAGCTCTGTAAATCATCTTAAAACAGATAATGGAGATATAACAAAGAAACTAAAAAAACAGAAGAAGCTGAACTTCAAGTCAAAAAACTTGGAGAAATACAATAAACTATTTACTCTCAAAGATCTTCGAGAGTCCCTTAAAAAGGCTCATGATACTCAGCTGGTCCTGATGATATCCATTATCAATTACTAAAACATTTACCTGAATCTTGTCTCTCTACCCTTCTTGATATATTTAATAAGGTTTGGGTGACGGGAAACTTCCCCGATTCTTGGCGGGAAGCAATCGTTATTCCATTCCCCAAACCTGGAAAGGATCATACGGACCCAATAAATTATCGCCCTATTGCTTTAACGAGTTGTATATGTAAAACCATGGAACGAATGATTAATGAGAGACTCGTTTGGTACCTGGAGTCCAACAAGCTGATAACAAAGTATCAAAGTGGATTCCGGCGCCAACGAGGCACAACAGACAATCTCATTCGATTTGAATCATTTATTAGGGAAGCTTTCATAAAAAAAGAACATCTAGTCGCTGTATTTTTTGACTTGGAGAAAGCTTATGATACTGCATGGAAGTACGGTATTATGAATGATCATCATGACCTTGGTCTTAGAGGCCGATTACCCATTTTTATAGAGAAATTCTTAGATGACAGACAATTTCGTGTCCGAATGGGTTCAACCCTCTCTGATATTCATGAACAGGAGATGGGTGTTCCACAGGGCAGTATACTCTCTGTCACACTTTTTAATATAAAGATTAACAGTATAGTAAAATGCATCAATCCAGTTGTGGATTGTTCGCTATACGTTGACGACTTTGTTATATGTTATCGTGCAAAAAACATGAATACTATCGAGAGACAATTACAACAATGTCTAAATAAACTTCAGACCTGGTCTGATGAAAATGGTTTTAAATTTTCTAAGTCTAAAACTAATTGTATGCACTTTTGTCAACTTCGTAAACATCATGAAGACCCTCATCTAACACTGGATGGGTCACCAATACCAGTAGTGGATGAGATAAAATGCCTTGGTCTTATTTTCGACCGTAAATTAACGTTTATACCACACCTTAAATACGTGAAGGCCAAATGCCTTAAAGCTCTTAACTTACTTAAAGTTGTTGCAAACACTAATTGGGGAGCAGATCGAAAAGTCCTCTTGCCACTTTACAGATCTCTTATCAGATCCAAGCTGGACTACGGCTCGATAGTATATGGATCGACTCGCAAGTCGTACTTGCAGATGCTCGACCCTATACATAATCAAGGATTACGACTCGCCTTAGGTGCCTTTCGTACATCACCAGCCGAAAGTCTATATGTTGAAGCTAATGAAACATCACTGTCTCATATAGACGGGACAAATTAGCTCTTCAATACGCCATTAAATTAAAGTCAAACCCTTCAAACCCAACTTTCGATAATGTTTTTAATCCTAGTTGTGAACCTCTTTTTGATCGAAAACCGAAGGCCATTCGACCATTTGGTCTTCGTATTAAACCAAAATTAAGAGACACTGAAATCGACCTAAATTTGATTGCCAAGTACAAAGTACCACAAATTCCACCGTGGACTTTGGAAACACCAACAATTATTTTTGATCTTTGTAATAATAACAAATCCAGCACAGACCCTACTGTCTTTCAAAGCAAATTTAATGAAATTAAATCGAAATACAGTAACTTTCAACATATCTACACTGATGGCTCTAAAGATGGAGATAAGGTAGCTGCAGCAGCGGTTGTTCACAAACACAGCATAAAGAGCCGCCTGCCTGACAAGGCCTCTATCTTTTCAGCTGAACTTAAGGCAATTGAACTTGCCTTAAATTATATTCAGGAATCTGATGATGACCATTTTGTAATCTTTTCAGATTCCCTTTCATCTCTTCAAGCACTGGGTAATATGAAACATGATAACCCAGTTGTGCTTCAACTTTTAGAAAAGTACAATTCTCTTATAATTGATAATGTTATTATTTTCTGCTGGCTTCCAAGCCATGTAGGAATACGTGGTAATGATAGAGCTGATAGTGCTGCTAAGGCAGCATTAGATTTACATATATCTAATACCAAATTACCTTATACTGATTTTAAAAGCTGTATTAACACATATATTCGTAACTCTTGGCAAACCGCTTGGGATTTGTCAGTTAACAATAAACTCCATGCAATTAAACCATTACTCGGAGAATGGCGTTCTTCTAGCAGACCCGTTCGTCGAGAGGAAGTTATCTTAGCCCGGTGCAGGATAGGGCATACACGTTATACTCATTCATATTTATTACAAGGTGAGCAATTACCAGAATGTATACCCTGCTTTGCACCGTTAACGGTCAAACACATCTTATTGGAATGTGTAGACTTTGATCCTATGCGTCAAAGGTACTACAATGTTAATACTATGAAAGAGTTAATTGATACTGTAGATTTTAGTCTTGTTTTAGATTTCCTAAAAGAGATCAGACTATATAAATCATTATAATGTGTTCTTATATATATTTACTTGTTTATATGCCCGTTGACGGGCATTTGTTGATTTACATACATAGTTTATATTACACCTTATCATCCCTTATTTTTTAATAGTTTTATCTTTATATATTTACATTAATTTTTAAATAATACTTCACTTTTCATCAATTTTTGCGCACAATATGACCTATTTATGTGTCGACGTGCCGTAAAACACCATTCATTCATTCATTCTAAACACAAGAATGTTAATATAAATTGCCTCGTCTTGAACACGAAGGGAAATTGACAGCGTCTGATATTTTTTATTGTTTGGTATGTCTCTAACAAACTAACAGTTTCAGTATACTTGTTCTACATTTCAGGTAAAACCAGACAAATCAAGCTACAAGGCATCGCCACCACTATACTTCAATCATAAACAATGGGGTCAAATTTAAGTTCTATTTACAATAAAACGAGAGAAAATCTCATAACACAAAACGGGTATGAGAAACCTGGTGTCGGATGTCCGTTTTGTACGCTCAATGTTCGGGTAACTAGTTTCTCGTCTATTCAGCCTGGAAATCATATCTACATGGGCGGAAAAAGGTTTTTGCATAACATTGGTGGACGACAAGTGGCATTGTATACTCATCACGCAATTGTAAAACAAATAGATTACGTTGATGAGTCATTTTATTTCTATACCGTACGATAGACACATTAAGATTCGAAAAACAACGGAACTCAAAAACCTCCTTTACGACGAGATATACGTCGTAAGATACAGACATGACACTGATTCGGTTAAGAAAATTATAAGCCGTGCTGAGTCATTAGTAAACGACACAGAACAGTATGCATTTTTGTCGTGCAACTGCGAACATTTTTGTCATTGGTGCTGAATTGGGGGAAAAAAGAGCATTCAAGTTCATAATGCAAAGGAGGTACTAAAGTACATTTTAGCTTCTTTGGATAATGTTGGAGGGAAGATTTTAAAAGTTGTAACAAAGTTGGTTGCATTGTCAATAGACGACTTGTCAAGCATGGCGGCGGGTGCTTTGATAGCTGTACCATGGGGCTTGTTAGCTGGAGCGACCATCATACATATGATATATTGTATACATACGCATGTGCAATTAAACAAGGATTTAAGCCAAGGCAAGATATGTTCGGCATGTTGTAGTCGTCAGCAGACCGATTTATGGTGTAAATTCAGTGTATATTGTCTGACACAAATAGGTGTCTTGGATTGCTAACGTTAGTTATAGCTGCGGGTGTTAGTAATGGTATAGTTGTTAGTGTCATTGGTTTAGTTGGATTTCTTACAATCGCATTGATGTGGGTGGTGCCTAAAATCAAAGCAATATTTTCCTCACCCTTTCAAGGAAAGCAGATAAGGCTAAGAACAATGGAAAACATATGTATTGGCGATGTTATTTCGTTTGATCACTGGAAAATGTCACATGATGGAATTGTTTCGGCTGTGCACATTTATCTTGGAACCGAAAATAAAAAAGGAGAAGTAAAGGTCATTCACTACTCCCATAAGAAGTTCAGAGTAGTTCAAGAAAGCATAGAAGTAGATCTTACCAAAGGTTTGATCACAGGACATGACTACTCCGGATATGAAGCCCATCCACCGGGGATTGTAGTACGACCGGCGAGGCAAAGACATACAATATACCATCCACTATATCGCTTCAACAAACAAGGCGTAATCAGAAGGGCAAGAGCCAGAATTGGAGAAAAAAGGTGCACTTCGTTCACCAAGAGATCGTCGCATTTAGCTGAAGAAATCGTTGTGAAGAATAGAGACACCCTCGTCAACGATATGGGTGATATACACCCCGGCGACGTAATAATATTTAACTATTGGTCTTTCAAGCATGCTGCCATTGTAACTGGAGTTAGAAAGGATGAATCCAAAGCAAACAACAAAGGAAGCATGACCGTTATCCACTACGGACTTGATCACTTATTTGCGAAGCGTACAGTCAAAAAAGAAGAGATTCCCATTGATTTAAGCAGCGATCATATCTACGTGAAAGGTTTCGACGGCTACATTACTTACCCGCCTAAGTTATGTGTTAAGCGAGCAAATACCAGGATAGGAGAGGAAAGATTTTTGGCTTTCGAAAACACCTCCTGGGATCTTGTTCATTGGGCGAAGGTCGTACAAAGCCCTGTTATTGTGACAATGTCAGTTAAAGGCCGTGATAACCAAAGCCCAAATCCTTCTGTACAGCGATTGTTATTTGTTCCGGGAATTGGGGAGGAGTGTGGCGCGTTTCAAAAATATCAAGTATATACGTGGTCGGACTTAACTCCAGGAGTTATTGTGGACTTTCTATATTACAAGATTAGGCACCAAGGGATGCTGACGATGGCAGATGAGGCGACAGAGACAATTAAAGTTGTTCACTATGGAGCCAATCATATCTTCGCCACAAGGACCATCATGGAAGAAACAGTGAATGTAGATCTAAAGCACGATGCTCTTTGGATATATCGCTGCCGCCCTAGCAGATGTAACAAACCAGAAGATGTTATACGAAAAGCTCGATTAAGGATTGGGGAACAGAAATGGCAGAAAGGCAACATATCTGAGGATTTCTGCAAACCGTGTGTTCTCAATGACGAAGCCAGAGGCTTGACGACGTGGAAGTGTGGCGAGTTTCAAAGAATTCAAGTGCATGCATGGTCGGACTTAAATCCAGGAGTTATTGTGGACTTTAAATATTACATGTTTTGGCACCAAGGGATACTGACGATGGCAGATGAGGCGTCAAAGACAATCAAAGTTATTCACTATGGGACGGATCACATCTTCGCCACAAGGACCATCATGGAAGAGAAACTGAAAGTAGATCTAAAGCACGATACTATTTGGATATATCGCTGCCATCCTAGCAGCTGTGAACAACCAGAATTTATTATACGAAAAGCTCGATCAAGGCTTGGGGAACAGGATTGGCGGAAAGGCAACAGATCTGAAGAGTTTTGTAAACAGTGTGTGCTGAGAAACAGCAAATCGGATATGCTATAAAGGTGCCTTAGCGTATGTCGTCTGACACATTTAGGTGGTCCAAACTGACGTCACATAAACAATAAATACGCATTGAACAATTATAAACCTTTACAATGCTCTGGATTTATACGTTCTCTGGTATAAATGGTCATGCCTATGTCTTATTATAAGGTTTATCAGTGTTCAATAAGAAGCTTAATTGTATCTCGTAAATGTATTTTTTTTTGTTTTCGAATAAGTTAATCTATTGTACACTGTAGTGGATTAGAAAATTTGCATGGATTACATAATTGTCTGATTATTAGCGTGCGCAGTTGTGTTTTCAACATTGTACAGTTAGTACTGGCTGAAATGTGTGCATGAAAGTAGATAGAGAAGTCGAACAGAAACTGTAACATTCACGGACCACATTCAACCAAAAACAGCCATGAAAACAAACAACAATTACAATGATAAATAAAAGGCAAGGTATGTGACATCATAAATATAAAAGGGTTGACAATAGGGCTACTGCCTTGGAACGATCAGTGGCCAAACAGGCGCTGAGAGTTTAAACCAGTTGTAAGGTGCACGAAACCTGACTCTTACCCTACTGTCATCCCAGTAAAAAGAAACAACGTAAACAAAGAAATCTCCGACATACTATACCATCTTACAAACTAGGCATCATTAATAGGCAGCATAAGGATAACACAAAGATGAGCATGTATGTATGAATATAAAAAGCAAGAGCCTAGAAAAGCACAAGGCAAGTTCTAAGTGACTTGGCAGAAGCCAGATCAACAAGAGAATAAACCATTAAAGGCACGACAAGACAAAATTTGAGACAAACATCAAATGTTACCGTCCTCTCAGGTAGACGTCATCATAGGGCCCTCCATACATTAAGGACTCGACAAGAAAAAAATTGAGACACACATCAAACGTTACCGTCCTCTCGGGATTTAGGTAGACGTCATCATAGGGTTCACCATATCTCCGGTCATCGCACAATAAAAGAGAAAAGCAAAGTGGCGAACTGTAAATGGGTCAACAACTAAACATGCGCAGTGCGTTGTAAAATGATAGGGACATAACCGTTTTTGATAAATCGTTTGATAAATCTTTTAAGTACAATGCAATCGGGTCGGGCCGCAAGTGCTACCCACATTAGTTACGGCCCTTCCCCACAATGGAGCTTTAACACATATAATGAATGGCTATTGCTATTATCACGTATCAATAAGCTGGATTAACTACAACATGTAAGTAGTTGGACATGTTAAGATAATAAGATGATAAATAAAAGCAGGAAAAAAAGAAACAAAGAAGAAAGGAGATGTAGAAGTGGAAGAAAGACAAATGCAACACACGTGACATTGCTCGGGTTGATCAAAACAGTTATAATTGAATGGCAAACCTGAATAAATTGATGATTATCTCTAATAAAGTTTTGAACAGAATTAAATCTTGTGTTGCAAGATCCATCCTTCCAAACAATAATGTGTTTAAGCTTAAAGGATGAAACGAACGTGTTGACTGGAAAAGTTCGAGCTTTTTAACACTGAATTGCTTACAATTAAAGAAGAAGAAATGAGTTGCTTCTCCTTTCTTCTTTGTTTCTTTTTTCTACTTTTATTTTTCATCTTATTATCTTAACATGTCCTACAAACATGCTTTCTATGTTACGTGATCGTAATATGGCTACACACATTTTATTTGTTTGTTTGAATGGTGTTTCTAACACCATTAGGCCATGTATGACGGTCGATTTTGTTGTCCAGGCAGACCACCCCTATTTTTCTTCTAGTACTTCAACTTTAGAAGTGAGAGGCGAGCACGTTTCAGACACAGCGTCTTTACTATCACGGAAGCGCTTACTACATAAATAAATATGTTACGTGTTTCTTTCGACTGTTTACGTGTCAATCAGCAGCCGATAGTTGGTGGTGTCGCGGTGTTGAAGTTCTTGATAGTTGGTGGTGTCTCGGTGTTGAAGTTCTGTTCGCCATTTTGATATTTTAGCTATGGTCATGTGACAAATTATTATGTGATCGCTGGCTACTTTATTAGACGTTGACAGAGAGGTCAATGTAATGGCTGATAGAGGCCAATGTAATGGCCTCTGAGAGAGATTGCTTTCTTACTATCTGACGCGTGATAGTACAGGGTGATAGTAAATCGCAGGGTGATAGTAAAAAAGTTATCACATGCTTTTAACGCCTTTTGAATTAAATTACCAACTCAAAAGCCTGTCCTCGTATGTTAATCTGTGTGTAATTACAGTAGAGTCCACATCACATGCGGGAGGTCGTGTGTTCAAACTCTGGCCGGGTCATACTTAGACTTCATAAAAAAGGTACAAGCGGTCCAACTGCTTGACGCTCAGAATATAAAGGGTAGGGCTAGGACTGGTCGGCCCTGTATCAGAATAATGTGACTATCTGGGGTTATCATGTCATATCTACGGCGTGGTATTCCAGTATGGCAGTACTATAAAGTTGGGCATTTTCATTTTATGGAAGCCCCCTGGAAGGACTTCCGACTTCATTCCTTGCGACTTTCATAGTTTTTTTTAATTGCTCACTTCTAACTTAGTGACTTTTTACATTCTTATTTCTTCATGACTTTACGACTTCCCTTTTCGTGATTTCTGCAGGACCTGGGTTCAAGCCTCTGTGGGGCCATTGCGGGTTCTTTCTCTAGTCCACGTATGTCTGATGTGGACCTAAACTGGGCGGTCACGTGTATCACCCGAGCACGTTAAAGAAGCGTAGCAATCTATTCGTTAGGAAGAGTAGGACATGATCCCCCATTTAGCATTGTCCTCTCTATGGGGGCAGCTCTAAATAACATATCATATTTCGTCACTTCTAACTACATGACAGTATTGTGACTTTTCACTTCACGACGTCATTTCTTCATGACTTCAAACGTAATGACGTCTAATTCAAGAAGTCAAATATTTAAGTTGGGCCACACCCTCTACCTATACCCACTGGATCCATCATGTACATTTCGTAAGTTATTTATAGAAACAAACGACAATACTAACAACAATGAACTAACAACAATGAACTTCCCGAGTCGTCTATTTTGGTAAACGGTATAAATAACTTGGCAAAATGACGCAAATTCTGTTTCGTGCTACTGCTAGGATGTTTTTGATATTGAAAAAAGAAGTAGTTCCGGCAGTGAAAAAAACCTCTATATTTCACACGTATGAAATACCGTTATGACATTCAAATGTCTTTCAGTAGTGAAAGAGAAGAAGAGGAAGGTGTAGGTAAAGGGAAATCACTCTTTTCATACTCGTTGACATTTCCTTATTGGGTTGTTCCCCTTTTTGTCGGCTGCCTGGTTATAACTTATAATACGACATGACACGATTATATGAGCAAACTGAGGCTTGCACTGAGCTAGATATGAGCATGTTGATTCTACCAGGAATTTAGTGTCATCCTTAAACTACCAGTAGAACTAGTGGCCCAGTTGTTCAAAGATCGCTTAACGTAACCGAGCGTAAAGTCAAAATTTCGAATCTCTCTGCATTTCCGAAAAAAGAATATTTCTACCAACAATTTAGCATGTGAAAGCATTATGTTAATAAGAAGTGCAAATTAAAAACCTTTAGCAGTACAAAATATACTTTTTATGAGAAAATATATTTTGAAAATTTACACTAACCAATAATTGAGCTAACCGATCTTTGAACAATTGGGCCAGTATGATTAAATGAAGATGTGATGTATCCCGTGATTACCAAAACTGAAACTAAGACAATGCATTACCTGAATTAACACAGTGTTCGCCTCAATTAAAGAAACTAACCCGTCAAATAACGGTCAAAGTACACTTCAAAACCGTTAAACAAAACGTTATCCAGGTGTTCATGTCTATAATAATGTATATGTGCCGATTAAAAGGTAAAGTTTTTTTCAAGGGTTCTTAAAATACATGTGATTGAATATGCGTAATATACGTAAAATGAATTATGAGTTGATACCCCTAATTCGACCCTCCAGTTTTGGGGTTTGGCCTGGCTTGTTAAAGTCGTTTATATTGTCAAATCCACTATCAGTTGCGTAACCACGTGCTCGTGATCATGGTTATATCCCGGACGGAGGAGTATGAACTGTTCAGTCTAACATACAGTGGTCTAAAAACTGCTCAAACCTGTCGAGCACTTTTACTACTAGATCACAGCATGAAGTGTTGGAGAGTTTGTTATGTTGTGTCTATAGAGTAAGGCTTCTCAAAATATGTACTAGTAAGTTATATATGTCAAAAACAAAATCTGCTCTATAATCTACCGATCGACCTTTACAGATCAATATCAAGTATTAATTTGTTTGAAACGCTCCCTAAATTTGCCGCGAACATATTCGTTCGTTGCGGACTTATTCGACATTTACTTGTGGTATAATATCATGTCCGCGGACACATTGGCACGTTGCGGACATATTGTCACCCTAAATATATACACCTCGTCGTAGATTTAGAAACGGTGTACAAATGTTGTAAAATTTGACTGTTGTTGGCGGGATAGCTTCTTTAAAGCAGTTATGGGTCTCTGTTTGGAAAGTGGGAATACTCTAATATGATGATCTTGAAATAAAGAAATTATTATTATTATTATTGTTATTATTATTATTATTATTATTATTATTATACCAGAGCAGGTCGACCTTTACATCTTAAACGATTGACCAGACGCGTAAGAGCGTTTCACATTTTGGGGTTTGGGGCATTTTTATGTCAATTAGGGACATTAGACACATTTAATTCCCTCGTGAAATGTATTCCCCTTTGCCTTACATTGGTCCTTTCAATCGGATTACTATTATATTACTGTTGAATCACGATACACAACCAACGGTTGACTAAATACTTGTCAAAATTCATAAGTACCCACCTAAGAATTCTCATTGTTTTGTATATTTAACGTTTGATTACGGTGTCCGGTTGGGGCCAGATACAATGTCGCAGTGTCGTGGGCGACAATGCGACGCCCGACAACGCGACATCGCGATACGACAGTGCGACATCGCGATACGACATTGCGATACGACATCGCGACATTGCGATACGACATCACGATAATTATGTCGTGATGTCGTATCGTAATGTCGCGATGTCGCATTGTCGGGCGTCGCATTGTCGCGCACGACAACGCGACATTATGTCGTATTTACGGAAGCGTATTCGTGCCTCGTCTTGTTGGGTTATATTGAATTTCTCCATTTAAATTAACTCGAGTTGTTATGATATATATCTATAAATCGATATATGTATGTCGACAAAAGACGACACAATTCAATAAAAGCAAAACAAATACGTTGACAAGGTTCTTTATTTTACAATAAATCGATTTTAGTGAACTTGACATTTTTTTCTTTTCTTTATATCGCGTTGAAACAAAACAAATAAACATATATCAATATAAAGGTACTCGACGTAATGAGTAGTATCTGCATTACACGAGATATTTATCTGATGAACACGAGATTTTTTTTTTCAAGCTATGTTCTGTTTGTCGATTATGTCATATAAATATGTCAATTTAAAATCTAAAAAATGATAAAACAATTCGAGTAACGTCATGTTTTAATTAAATAAAATTTAGCCCCGGTCATCCAGCATGCTTCTGATTTCTTTACTACGCTTTGTTACGTGTATTCTTGTCTCGGACAGACAAACCCGTATGATGTATATGTCTTACTTGCCAATATCGGTCTTGGCAGATTATTACGATTAAAGTACCCACTAGCGATATGCCGACTATATTCGCCATTTTGTCACGTAAATAAGTCAACGTTTGCATGACTCTTATGTTGTAAATAAAGCTACATGAGTTTTCTAGGACTAGAAAGCAGCCAAGCAAGTACTCAATGACTTGTCAGAAGACAAGAGTAACAAGACAATATCCAGTAAGGGTATACAAAAACACAATTGAAGACAAACAATAAACGTAACCTTCCGTTTCAGGATTTAAAAAAACTGACTTTGACCAATCACCGATCATATCTGTTTTTCGGTATGACCTCGTTTTGAGGTGTCAACATTTTTAAAGAAGCTTTACTCTAGCCTTGGTCAGCCGGCCTGCTTTTGCTTTCTTCGCTACGCTATGCTACAAGGATTCAGCCAGGGGAAACAGCATAAAGGCCTTGGGGAAAATCGATGGTTGAACTTGCCACTAACGTTGGTGAGATTTTGGGGAGACTTTGAGATATTGTATGTACAAAAGACATATTTGCATCTTAATTAAAAGTTTTAAAATGTAAAAATGTCTTTTGACCTATGAGAAGCAGCACGTGATGGTAACAATAATGTGTAACTAAACTGTTGTGTTATGCTGTAATTTGCGAAATTTATACTTTTGTTATTTTAAAATAATATTGACAGTTATCTATTGGTTAATTTAATGTTGTCTGTTATTTATTTATCTTGTCCCCAACTCTCCCCCTCCACCACCTATCGTAAAATGTAAAATTTAGGATTGTTATTTTATTTTATTTACTGTGAACTGTTTTGTGTATTGTTAATTCATTGTTATCTATTATCTAGTATCATCAAATTCAATTTGTTTTATCCTGTTATGAGACCCTTACCCCATCCCCATCCCTACAACATAACGTCAAGCAAACGTTGAGTTTTATGTGCGTGAAAAACGGCGAATACAGTTGGCGCTTTATTTTATTCTACCCAGAACGATATTTGCCAAAAAAGTAAATATACTAAAGTGAAAAAGAAACGCAACTCGGGAATTTCCGCTATATAATTAAAACAAATGCAGAATGGGCCTGGAACCTTCTCATCTGCAGAACTAGAGAGTTGCTTCAAATTATGTTGTAAAAACTCCATGTTTTGCTTGAGCGACGACCATTGTTTTCTGCCTTCACTGAAACAGCACCTAAACCAATACAGGGGTGATGATGATGTATTCAACAAAGGAAATGTCACCGACCATGCTACACATTCTTAATTATGGCTTAACCTGAAGAACATTTACACGGAATTGTAGAATGATGACATTTCCTTTGATGAATGCAAAGCATTAAATCGTTTAATTTAGGGTAACTAATGGGCGTGGCTATACCGTACTACACTTACCAGATAGAGGAATTTAGAGTATGGACGTCGCTCTGACGACACAGTGTTACTAACTACACCATGCTACAAAAAAGATAGAGTATGTCTCAGCTCGTTGGTTATTTAAACACCTCGATTAAATAAACCAACTCGCTGAGACCAGACTGTATCTATTGCATATTCCATCTTTAAGCATTTGGATTTCGGCCATTTTGAAATGTGCTAAAATAGTAACAGAGGAGTGGGGTGAGTTTGTGGTGGGCATTTATTATATTATAGAAGAGCTTAAACCTAAATCAAAAGTAAAATAAAACATTTCTATGTAAATTCGGGTAAGCAATAATTATAAACATATTGCTATATTTAAGTATTTGGATGGTGGCGGCTAGCCATTTTGCAATGTGCCGAAAATATTTAACATGGGGTCGGAGGACATTTAATATATTATAAAGGAGCCTAAATCGAAGCCAAAATAAAATAAAACAGTTCTGTGTGAATGCTTCTTGGGATAAGCCATAATTAAGAATATATTGCTGTCTTTAAGCATTTGATTGGCGGCCATCTTGAAAGGTGCTAAAAAAAGTAACAGAGTGACCTGGGGACCGAATTGAAAATATGGACTTTATCGTGAGGATTGAGGTAGGCAGTATGCACCATAATCACGGTGTAAGACTAACAACACAGAAATATTTACTCTTTTTTAAATAACTGGATAAGGATTGAGGTTATCTGTTAAGAAAAATAGATACAAAATTCATTTGATAGTGCACCCCGCCTTCCCCTTCCCGACCCACCCTCTCCAACATCAGGAACCACAGTTATGATGTAATAATAAAAAAAACTAACAACTAAGAAATATTCCATTGGCCCCACTCTCGCCCCTCCCCACACTCCCCACACTCCCCACCCTCCCCAGCCCCAGAAAAAATGGATGAGGATTGTTTTTTTTTTAATGAAAAAATACCAAACCAAAAAAAAAACACATTTGAGAGTGCACCCTCACCCCACCCCCTCCCACAACTCACCAACCCCATACCGCCATGCGAGGCGAGCCCATAACCCAATATGGTTTGAGCTATGAATAGGAAGCGTAAACATAGATGTTCAGTATATATAACAATATATTGGATGTCTATAGTGCACCTTACCATCCCCCGACCACAACCCTCTTGATGATGGATGGGTGGGGAGTTGGAACTTAGGTGGGCATTTTGCACCATAGTTATAGGTGTAAGAATCAATAAACAAAACAATGCAGAAATATGAAAATAAACCGGGTTTCAGGTTGTGTGGGCGGGGTGGGGGCATACCCCAGTATGAATGAAATAAGAATAAGAAGAGTAAATCATATCGTTAGTAACAAAGATTGGATTTTTACTTAACCCAAAATTATTAAACATTTCTTAGGGTATGTTAAGCTCGTAGGAAGCCCGTGATTCATTTGCACCTAAATTAAGTATGCACCCATCTCGATAATGATATAAGGAATCCCAACCCAACATTTGGTTTAGCTAACCAAATGGTTAAAATGCTATAGATATATACATTTTATGGCCCATCACAATTTTGGTTCCATGGAAGCCCAGAATATATAGCTGACACAGTTACTATTACATAGATGTTACTCTGCAATTGATACAATTTGTTGATATGTCTAAGTAAATATGGTACGTTTATTTATTACTATTACTAAATGTAGTTGATGGATCATATGTAGATTCTGCATATTCTGCTTTATATACTTATTTGGGTAATCCTTTAACAACGCTAAACAGAAAACACAAATATAATAAATCGGTTAAGATTTCTAGATAGGATCTACCAACATAGCTGTTACTCTGTAATTGTTACAATTTGTCGATATGTCTACATAAACATGGTACTATTAACTGCTTTATTAATGTATTACAAACTATTGTATGTATCTTTGATATTTTGAAACCACTGTAAAAACTATGACCAATAAAATATCTAAAAATAAAACAACATTAAAATAATTATAATAATAATAAACAAAAAACTAATGTGACCGACCCTCTAGATAATACTATAAAAAAAACATGCCCATATTTAGTGGAGCTAGGACAAGAAATGCTAGTGATATAGATCAGTCAACACAGCAGATCTAGCTGCGTGTGAACATGTCATTATTACATGTATAGCAATCCTTCTAAAATGAATCGAGGTTTTAAATTATTAATGCAAGTACCTTGATTAAAACAGCAAGTGTCAAAATCTTCGCACTTGCTTTTTTCAGCAAGTGACTAAAATATTAAATTTGATCCCTGTCGGCATCAATGATTTCAAAAACATTTATTAGAGAATTTGCCATCTCAGATGGTACCGACCAACCTCTTGGCTCATGGACTAAAACAGTTAAACTTTCAAATAGCATTTAAAAAAGAATCTGCCATACATGCAAGAAACAAAAAGTCAAAAAAGAAGAATTTTCCTACCTACCTACCCATCTGAAAAAATCTAAGGTCGGGTTTGGGCAAACTAGGATGTGTTTACGGGGAGTGGGTTGGGGACAAGATAAATAAATAACAGACAACATGTTAAATTAACCAATAATAGATAACAGTCAATATTATTTTAAAATAACAAAAGTATAAATTTCGCAAATTACAGCATAACACAACAGTTTAGTTACGCTTGTTATCATCACTTGCTGCTTCTCATAAGTCAAAGGACATTTTAAATTGTAAAACTTTTAATTAACATGCACATATGACTATTGTACATACAATCTCTCAAATCTCGCCAAAATCTCCCGAAAAAGTTAGTGGCAAGTTCAACCATCGAGTTTCCCCCAGGCCTTTGTGCTGTTTCCACTAGCTGAATCCGTGTGGCATAGCGTATAGTCAGGGGTCAAATGGGAATATTTCAAAGGTATCTAAACATAATGGACAAAAGCACCAAATTTTCCACAGAGGTAGTTTAGGACATATACTTCTACATTAGAAAGAAGGCCAACTCTGGAAATCGTCCTGTTACTATTTATAGTTATTCCAAATTGCAATCGTAAGATGATGTCTGATTGTCTGACTTTTAAGAAAACAACATATGATATACATTGTTCTATTAGTGGGTTGGGTAATATATATTTCAGTGAAAATTAACAGTTATAGTCTACCGGCTCAGATCGTGACACTTGTTTGATGGCATTTTTGGTAATGCTTGGCGTTCATGTTAAAATTGTTCCTTGCAGTATAACAAGTATCCCCAGGCTGGATGCCGCTAATGCATTTTTATTTAATGTCACTCTGAGGTTGAAGGTCAAATCAGTGCATTTTCGATTGAATGATTAATTATGTTATGAATTTGCATTATTTTTGAAAATAGTTAAATGTTTTGTTTTCATTGTTAATCAGCACTCTAAGTACCAAGAGTACAGAAACATTATATTTTATGAGTTTTAATATCGATTTATACAATTATAATTTACGAAACAGTTATGTGCATATATGAATTTATTATGTATCAATGTTGTCTACACATGTAGTCCAGTGGCTAATAGGGGCTTTGTGTGCATTTAGATGTCCCCTAATTGTTTCTGGAATCCTGTAGGACACCCTTTAAGATGAAAAAAATCAATAGTAGACATTTTGAATCATGGTGCAAAGTGAGAAATTTAAGATGGCATCAAAGATGGCCAGCAATTATTCCCATTTCTTGTGGTATACAAATCATTTTCATGTGTACAATTTGTAGCTATATCTCTCCGAAGTATATGATCATGTTAATGTATAACAATATTTCTAAAGGAAATGTATTGATGACTTGAAATAAGTTAAAATGGCCGGCAATTATGGAAAATTCTATGCATTCTGCTAAAAATAAAATGACTCGTGTTATATATGATACACTAATGTACGTAAGGGCTTCGAGCAAATATTCTCCTTTTAACAGGAGAATGTCTGCTCGAAGCCCTTGGTTAGCAAAGATGTAATGCACGTAGTAACTTGTCGGCTCATGCACATAGCTTGATGTATCATCATGGTAGTCTGCGGACTAATGAAATAAGTGGATCATGGACTCATACTGGTGCCCTATATATATTCCAAGCATATATACTCAAATTACGATATTATGGACTCCTACTGATGGTCTCATAGAGTTGACCTATGACCTCATACTGCTGACACATTTGACTCAGTTAGTGACCCATGTTCTCGTACTGGTGGCATGTGGAGTTAAATTAATGGTACGCTGATACATACTGACTGATGGCCGATGGACTCAGACTGGTGATCCGTTGACTCATTCTTGTGATCCGTGAACTCACAATAGAGGCCCATGGACTGACAATGGTCGCATCTTGGTGTCCCGAAGACGCACATTAGCAGTGCATTGTCTCATGTCAGTATATGTAGTCTCAAAATTATGTGGTCTCATGTCAGTGACCCATGTACTCATAACGGTAGCTAATTGACTCAATTCATTGGAACATGGTCTCAAACCGGTTGCCCATGGTCTCATTCTGGTTCTCAATAAATTCACATAGTGGTCCGTGGTCTCAAACCGATGCTATAACGATTCATTATGGTGCTTTATGGTCTCATGCCGGTGCACATAGCCTCATAATGGTAGCCCATGGAGATTATGTCCCGTGGTCCCGTGTTTGCGGACATTGGACTCATTCTGTGAACCCATATAGTCTGATCAGTGGTCCGTGGACTCACTGCATACTGGTGAACCATGTGTTCAGATTAGTGACCTATGGTTCATACTGGTGGTATGTGTTCCCAAACTGGTGACCCGTTGATTGGAAATGATGGTTAGTGGTCTCATAATGGTGACTCATTGACTCATAAAGGTAGCCCATGGAGTCAAACTTATTGGCCCGTGGTATCATGCTGGTGTCCCATGATCTCAGTCTGGTGATCCATATACTCGTATTAATGGTCAGTGGTGGGATAATACTGATGCATGATGGACTAATTGGTGAGTCATATTCTCAGTTTCCGGCTTATGGTCCATACTGGTGGCATGCGGTCTCTTACTGGTGACCCATGGACTCATAATCGTAGCCGATTATTGACCCGTGGTCTCATGCTTGCCCATGGTATTATTCATGTGATCCATATACTCCAATTAGTGGTCCGTGAGCTGATACTGATGCGCAATTAACTCGTACCAATGAGTCATGGGCTTAGATTAGTGACCTATGGTTCATACTGGTGGAATGTGCTCTTATACTGGTAACGTATGAACTCCAGTAAGTGGCCAGTGGTCTCTTACTGGTGAATCACGGACTCATAATGGTAACCCATGGACTCACATGATTGGTTCGTGCTCTCATGTTGGTGGCTCGTGGTCTCATTCTGGTGATCCATAGACTCTAATTAGTGGTCCATGTGCTCTTACATACATATGTGTCATGGACTGACTCCGGTGAGTCATAGTCTTATATTAGTGCGAGTGGTCCATACTAGTATAGGACAACAGCATGAGACCACATGACACCTGTACTAGACCAGTATGAGACCATGACTTAATTGATTTTATATCTGACTATGACTATATAGATTTTTTAAAAAGACAATTCTGTATCATATATTGATATTATGGTGCTTAAAATATAAGTTAATTACATGAAGTTACCATTAATTGTCAATTTGACATTTAAATAAATCATTAAAAGGTGCACTCATTTAACCTTTAAGTGACCTGGGAATGTGTGTTTTAGACACTTCGTATGACGGGTATGAATGATGCCAGGAAAGTGCTGTTCTGTCAAAAGAACAAGTCAATAGATGGCAATAGATGGCATATATATATACATATATTTTTCACATCCTAAGCACCGGAAAGTATGTTGTTGTGAATTTATTTCTTTATACCAATTATTTCCCTTGGATCCGACGTAATTTATATAGTGATGTGATTGTTATATAGCGTGTGTGTAGGAACCCCATTTGTTACAACGTCGCTATCTGTTGTAGCCGTCCGTAAAAGTTACAAGCCGTCCGTACAAGTTACACTAAACGCTATCTCACCGTAAATATTACAAAATGTAGTTGTGATAAAAGTTACAACGTCTACGCTATCTGTTACAATATTTTTATTTGTAACAAAAGTTACAACACCTTGTCGTAAATGTTAAACGGGTATTGGCAAAGTTACAATACCTTGTCGTAAATGTTACACTAGCATTGGCATCATTTCCAAAGCAACAAAATCACATAACTCCACTTTTACTTTACCCAGAGTTATGATTCATGCACTCTGCACATCCACTCTCTACCCTTAATCAATGTTTCAAGTTTCATTTGATTCTGTCGAATGGGTTTTTAGTTAGTCATGGTTCAAACAAAATTGTCCTAAAATAGTATATACTATATATTAGTAAATAAAGCCACAAAGTCCCATAAATCCACTTTTAGTTTACCTAGAGTTATGGTTTCTGCACTCTGTAAATCCACTCACTGCCCTGTATCAGTGTTTGAAGTTTAAATTGAATCCCATAAATAGTTTTCGAGTTATTTTCCAGACAAAAGATTCATAATATACTATATATTGATTAAGTAATTATTATATCAAGGGCCATAACTCTGGTATTACTAAGGCGATTACAACCATACTTCAGCAAAAGCGAGTCCACATAGGGACAAACATTTGTACAATATATTACGTGTATGTGACTTATGGTTACCAAGATATAGCTTCGGACGGACGCACGAACGGACGGGATAATACTCTCGTAATAGCATACCTAGAAATTAAAGATATTGTCAGTGCTGTCACAGTATTGATTTGGAAGATGAATACCATTTTATTTTGATTTGTCCTTGTTACACAAGAATCCGGACAATTTATATTAAAAATATTATTATAATAGACCTAGTATTTTTAAATTCTTAGAATTACTGCAGACACAGGATAAGAATATTGTTATCAAGTTAGCAAAATATATTAGTACAGCTTTAGCTGTAAGGAATACAATCTTGATTAATTAAACAATGTTTAGCTCTTTTGTAGTTTCATTCTCATTTATCAGTTACTCAACATTAATATTGCTCATAGCAAATGTACTTTTGTCTAAAAACACTTGACTTATTATGCATGACAATTTATGCATGTATATAAAACGATGTACGTATGTACAAGTTAAATAAAATTGTCCTAAAATAGTATATACTATATATTAGTAAATAAAGCCACAAAGTCCCATAAATCCACTTTTAGTTTACCTAGAGTTATGGTTTCTGCACTCTGTAAATCCACTCACTGCCCTGTATCAGTGTTTGAAGTTTAAATTGAATCCCATAAATAGTTTTCGAGTTATTTTCCAGACAAAAGATTCATAATATACTATATATTGATTAAGTAATTATTATATCAAGGGCCATAACTCTGGTATTACTAAGGCGATTACAACCATACTTCAGCAAAAGCGAGTCCACATAGGGACAAACATTTGTACAATATATTACGTGTATGTGACTTATGGTTACCAAGATATAGCTTCGGACGGACGCACGAACGGACGGGATAATACTCTCGTAATAGCATACCTAGAAATTAAAGATATTGTCAGTGCTGTCACAGTATTGATTTGGAAGATGAATACCATTTTATTTTGATTTGTCCTTGTTACACAAGAATCCGGACAATTTATATTAAAAATATTATAATAATAGACCTAGTATTTTTAAATTCTTAGAATTACTGCAGACACAGGATAAGAATATTGTTATCAAGTTAGCAAAATATATTAGTACAGCTTTAGCTGTAAGGAATACAATCTTGATTAATTAAACAATGTTTAGCTCTTTTGTAGTTTCATTCTCATTTATCAGTTACTCAACATTAATATTGCTCATAGCAAATGTACTTTTGTCTAAAAACACTTGACTTATTATGCATGACAATTTATGCATGTATATAAAACGATGTACGTATGTACAAGTTAAATAAAATATATGTTCTGTTCTGTTCTGATAATAACATACAAACGTTTTCGTCAATCAATGTTCCTCATGCAGTCAAGAAGGCTATTGGGTTCATTGTTTTTCCTGTCTGTATTTGCGTGTTTTGTTATGTAATTTAATAACTACGCTGTTTGTTTTAAATGGAGTATATAGAACCTATGACCCGCCGTCAATATCTGGAAGGCAGTTTCGCAATTGCCATTGGAACACGTTTCCCCACAGGTTTTTTTCGTGTGCGGGGTTGCTACCTGAAGAAATATTTGGTTCATATATACGTTTCGGAATTTGTTTATGTTAGCAGTAAAAAATATTTATCCGCATGTTTTTCAGGAATGTTTATCTATTAATTTGTGAACCACAGTAGGTACTATACAGTGTACGTGCATCTGTATGTTTTTCTAAAAAATGTGTTTCTGTTGCGGAATATTAGAAGGATTCATAAAATATCTTACTTGTACCATTGTTAGCCCACTTTTTCTTATAACGACTGCATTAGACGACGTCTTCATAATGACTGCAAAACACGACATATTCCTTCAATTTTGTGTTTGCTTTTCTTTGAGTAAAGAAATAATTTATTTTCGGACGAAGTGAGGGAGAAAATAAAATACTACAAACAATACCAGGAATTCAAAATCATAAATCGCTCATGATGGTTTAGAAGTCTAGGACATATATGTATGCCATAGATTTCATATATATACATATACTTACATATTAAAAGTAATTATTAAAAGCGTACGCCTAATCCGCCTCTTCCTTGAAACCACCTATGGAAAATTTTAGGAGGAGGGGCGTCAGATCTACCGGTGTTCACCATTCGATTTAACGACTACAATATTCTGAAAATGCACCAGATTTCGCTAAGTGCCATATAGGAGACAAAACATCTCGGGAGGCATGCCGCCCGACCCAGTTGCTCAAATTCCCACCTAAACTAAAATCCTCGATCTGCCATCAAGGTTTCAATAGCGTAAATGAGTCTCCATGCACCTCCCTTATAAAGTTAGAATGTTGACAACCTGTTAAAAACTCAAACCTGATTAGAATTCTGGGAAACTTACTTTAGGTGTACCAGAAGTAAATCAAATCCCATTGAGTCCAATGCAATATTGAGCAAGCTTTTTAGTTATCCATTTTTCAAAATGAAGTTCAAACTAAGATTCACTTACATGTTCTTAGTCATGAGACCTGCCTCTCTAGAAAACTGCTGAGAATAGTAGGGGTCATGTGGCATATAAGAAAATAAAATTCTGATCTTTGTTGATACCGTGAACAAACTGCGTTCATTCGGCACCTCTTAAATGTGTTCTACTTTCACTTTCAAAACTGTCAAGTTGACAAATAAAATCATCATACAACCATGCAAATGATTTTTAGCTATCACAAACAAGTCAATAAAGTCATTTCAGCCAGAAAAACAGGCCTTAAATACTCAAAAATGCCTTTTATCACAAAAAAAGTTAGGGATTATATATTTGGGAACTCCTTTCGACTACACCAGGCATGAATACCACAGTGATTTACTTCCTGTATGCCTTTATCATACAAATAAACATGTCTGCTATTAAACATTAACAAGGAAATAGCGGGTTTAAAACCTTATAAGAAACATTTCAGTTGTATACTACACCGGGTCAAAGGTCCAAACAATAGAAACCCATGTGAAGGAGGCCATTGTGTCCGCGGATATAAGTGCATATACGTAGTGTGCCATTGTGTCCGCAACGCCACTGTGTCCGCAGTGCTGGTCGTCTCAAAGTTATAAGTGTGTGTGTGTGTCGTTCGAAGGTTTTATGTCCGTCCGCCAACTAAAACGTCAAGGTAACCCTGACAGTATGGGCACAATAGAGTCTGGACTTCTCTAGATGTGTATGTAGGTTGATCTGGTGCTGCTGTGTAGTGTAGTCGTCTCTCTTGTAGGTGTGTAGGTGGATGTCGCTGTCGATCTGTGGTTGTCGCTGTGGCGGTGAAGTGGGGGGATCTGGAACGACGTCTAGGTGGTGCTGTCTACGCTACTGGGCGATCCCCGTTAGGGCCACACCCGCCAACTGCAACCTGCGTCCCAGGTGGCAATAGCAACTAACGTAGGATAGTTCTATATCTTCTGGCACGCAGGTTGCTGACCCCTTCGCTCCGTGTACGGCGCCAGGCTTCCCCTGTTGTAGTTGTTCCTGGCGTCGTTCCACGCTGGTGGGACGAAGGGGTTCTTCACTCTCGGTCAATCAGCAATCATTCCGTTAGTACTGCATCATATAAGCCAGTGACTTATACTACAAGTAAGAACAGATCCGCAATCCTATCTCGTCCAACTTTGTAGGATGTGCTGGCAAGGGCGACCCAGTAGGTCACCCTACATTATTGCTGACAGTGCCCACTCTGCGACGTGCACGCGGTGAAGAATCAGGTGGCTCAAAGTTATAACAGACACCTCTACAGGGTACTTCTGTTTCTAACGCAACTGACACAAATCCTGCAATCCGATTAGTTGACATTCAAAAATGTGCGATTATTAAATCGTGCATAACCCGTCGCAAATCCAGTCGGGTGACATTCGAACCCAGTTCGGCTTTCAACATTCGAATCCAGTTCGGGGTTCAACACGCAGTGTATGAGACATTATAATAATAACCATTTCTATTCAAGTCTCTACTAATTTCAGTCATCACATTGGCAAACAAGAGAGAGAGAGAGAGAGAGAGAGAGAGAGAGACAGACAGACAGCGATAGTGAGAGAGACAAAGAGACAGACAGACAGACAGACAGACAGAGAAAGACAGAGACAGCGAGACAGACACAGAGAGACAGAGACAGAGAAGAAAAAGCCAGAGACAGACAGAGACAGAGAGACAGACAGAGACATAGAGAGACAGTCTGAGAGACAAAGACAGAGAGACAGACACAGAGAGGCAGACATATACAGATAGAGACACTGTGTCACAGAGACATTGACAGAGACAAAGAGAGACAGAGACACATATAGACAGAGACACAGAGACACAGAGACACATAAAGAGAGAGAGACAGAGAGAGACAGACAGAGAGACATAGAGTGACAGAGACATATAGACATAGAGAGACAGAGAGACATAGAGATACATATGCACAGAGACACAGAGACAAACATACACAGGGAGCGACAGAGAGAGAAAGAGACACAGAGACACAGAGACAGAGATTTACAGAGACAGCGAGACATAGAGAGACGGAAACAGAGAGACAAAGTGAGACATAGCAAGACAAACAGACAGACAGACAGAGTACGATACAGAGAGACAGAGACATAGAGACCAAGACACAGACACAGAGAGACAGGGACAGAGACAGAGACACATACACAGAGAGACACATACACATAGACAGAGAGACACAGACACATACACAGAGAGACTGAGATAGAGAGACAGAGACAGAGAGAGACAGAGACACATAGACACAGAGACACAGTGACGGAGAGAGAGACAGAGAGAGACACAGACGCAGAGAGACATAGACAGAGATACTATACTACCATATACAATATGTTAATGAATCGTAAAAAGCCATGACTATACGGGAAATTTACGTCATAGGAGACAAAGAAAGAATAAATATAAAAAAACGATATAAAGAAAGCACGCACAAATATATTTCTTCGAACAAAAGTCTAAACGGACATAACGCTTCGGATAGAATTCGTCATGCACGCAAGTAGTATAAAAAGTGGTGTTCCTGCAATCAGATTGGTTAAAATTCAAAAATGTGCGACTAACCCGTCGCAAATCCAGTCAGGTGACGTTAAACCGTCAAAAACGAGATGTCATCTAGTGTATTTGAACGCGTTTGTGAGGTAAAGAAAAGGTCAAAAACACTGAAATGCGTTTGAAACGGGTTAACCAGTATCGACACGGGTTAACCAGTATCGAAAAGTTGACTTTTCTGACAGTAGATTATATCAATCGTTTAATGGTCTCACATTTTGTTTAATGGCGACATATTAGCGTTAACTGCAAAATTCAAAATTTCAATAGTTAACCCTATAGTCAACGTCTGAGTCCTGAACGTACATGAATTACGTATGGATTGCGATAGTGTGTTCGCGCATTATTTGAATACATGGTATGTGTGCCCTTTCCTCTCTCCATCTCGCTCCATATAGTCACAAAGAGAAACAAATAATCTGCTAATTTAATGCAAGGTAAAGTGTATTAATTGTTTGCCAATCTTCAATTATGTGTTGCGTTTAAAGGAATGGAAGCGGGCTGATGTCTTTCAAAATATAAATGAAACCATACTAATGTACTTTAATTTTATGAAAAAGGTGCATATGCATTAAATTTGTCGCCTGTTCAATTCGTTCAATTCGTGTTTTTTATGAAAATGTCTAGTCTAGACTGAAAAGGCCACCGCAAGGTTTAGATTCATATAAATCATCAAGTATTATTTCAATTGGGGCTCCATATAAAACGTATGCAACAGGCCTGCCAAAACTTTTTAACACACAATCCTGAGCTTTTTAAAATTTAAGATTTAAAGCGCGCGAAGAACATTTTTAAATGAAAATTTGGAGCGCGTGACTTGATTTTCGCACTACTTTTTTTTAAAGCGCAAATTTGTATTTTTCACTGTTTGGTAGTTATAAAAAATAATAAATTAGCATAGTAGTTCGATTAGAAAGACTTTAATTTCTACTCCATTTTTTTTTTTTGATGGAAGTCTAAACAAATGCGTTCTTAATGCAAATACAAAGTCTTCCTTACAAATTATAATCAACGTACACAGCAGCAGTTGTTATAGTGTTACCACACACTAGGAGTTGCTAGTTCCTCACATTTGCGATTTCAGTTAGCTTGACCAATTAAAGAAGTCACAGATAATGATATATTGCTGTTATTGCACATTATGTCACTGAAGGAACTAATTATGCCCTTAGGTGTTAATTGTATATTCAGTCAGTGCATTACACGGATGACCCCCGTTGATTTTGGCATTTGCAAATACTCCTCTGACTAGGGAGCGTAACAGAGCCAATTTGGGAAATAGCTGATAAACTGTGAACATATAGCTGCTAGATCTGACATGAACATTTTGTTTTGATGAAAAATCCGGAGATTTACACTTAAATCCGGAGATCGACTGAAAAATCCGGATTTTATCCGGAGATTTGGCAGGCCTGATGCAATGTGCTTATGCACATATCTGTTTTAATAGCATTTCAAGTTTTATGTTTCGTTAGATAATACTTGCAAAATAATTCAAGCTGAAAAGATGCACTATTATTTATGCAGATATTGTAAGCCTGTGGCGTCAACTGAAATTGATTTTAAATATTAAATGCTTTGCTCACCGATGTAAAACGCCTTATGATGTCTCAGTGAATTACTAATGTGAAATGTAAGCCAGCCATGCATGTACCCTGTTTAAATGTTCAAGGTGATATATGTATACATTTCAAATATTAAGGATCGGTAGTAATATAGTATTTGTCAAATCACTCAAAATTCGGGGCTTTGCGACAACAGCAGATACAAGTAAGTTAAGATGGACATGTATCATGAGACCAATAAAAATCAAATCGTTTGATTGGTCACAAATGTCACATGACCAATAACCTACGTTATCAACATTATTGTGCAAACGGCGTTGAGAAACCACGTTTCCTGAACAAAAACCTAGGTTATCAACCAGAAACCGCTGTTTATGAAATAAAAACTTACGTTTCTGTCAGAAACCTAGGTTTACGAGATTATTGTGCATTTGGCGTATGCCAATTTCGTTAACTTGGGTTTCTAAGCTTAAACTTAAGTTTACATAATTACTTCTGATAAACGTGGTTTCTTGGTCAGAAACCCCAGTTATTGAACAGATAACCTAGATTTACGATGATAACTGGGGTTTACGGGATTATTGTGCAAACGGCGTGCCATACACATGATCAATAATATTTTATCGTCAGCATCAAAGGTTTTAGGTCAGACGAGATTCCTTAAATATAAAATTGGATGGAAAACAATGAAGCAAATATACATTTCATATATGCGACCGATATTAGAGAATGCTTCTATTGTTTGGGATGGCTGCACAGTTTATGAAAAAAAATCTTTAGAGTACAGAACAGAATACAGAACACTTTAGTAGACTTTAGCATATATACATACTAATCGTCAAATACATACAATGTTTAGAAAAGCAACATTATGAAGCTGCAAGTAGTGTTACTAGGTCCGTTTCAGTTAATAAGTTAATTGCTGTTCTCGGTTGGCTCTCATTAGCAGACAGACGTGTTTTTCAAAAACTTATCACCGTATATAACTGAAAACATAAGAAAAACTGAACTAAAACCTGAAACATCCCTTCAATTATTTGATGTGTTTGTCTCTGTCTCATCAATACTCAATTACGGCTTTGAAGTGTGGGGTTTCATAAAATCGAAGGAGATAGAGAGAATTTATCTCAAATTTTGTAAAAATATTCTAAGAGTAAAACTGACAACGAGCAATGCTGGTGTTCACGGTGAATTGGGGCGTTATCCATTATTTATCACAAGATATACTAGAATAGCTAGATATTGGTTGAAATTAGTTACAACAGAAAATATAATTTTATCATCTATATATAAATCTTCATTATCTGATTTTAAAATTGGTTTAAAATCTCTTCTTAATACGTTTGGCTTTATGTATGTATAGGATGATCCTTTAAGGGAGAACCATCAACATTTTATATCTAGCTTTAAACAGAGGTTGGCGGATTGCTTTATTCAAAAATGGAACACTGATCTACAAGAAAATAGAGTATTATCAAGTTTGTATAGACATGTTAAAGATAATTTTGGATATGAAAATTATCTGAATATTTTATGTACAAAAAGATTACGAAGTGTTTTTACTAAATTACGTTTATCTTCACATAGCTTAATAATTGAGGTCGTTATGCAAGACATAGGATTGAAAGAAATGAAAGAGTTTGTCAGATATGTAATTCAACTGAAATTGAAGACGAATTTCATTTTGTTTTAATTTGTTCAGCTTATAGTGATATTAGAAAGAAATTTATCAGAAAATATTACATACAAAGGCCAAACATGTTTAAATTTGTAACACTTTTACAATCTTCAAAGAAGAAAGAACTTTTAATTTAAGTAAATATTTGTCAGAGGCGTTAACTGTTAGATGTTCAATACCAAAAATTCAAAATCATGAATCGCTCGTGATGGTTTAGAATCTAGGACATATATGTATGCCATAGATTTAATATATATATATATATATATATACTTACATATTAAAAGTAACTATTAAAAACGCAAGCCTTCCTTGAAACCGCTTATGGAAAACATTCGTACGTACAGAAATGTGTGAAACACACTACTAAAATTTATAAAAATACTTTAATAGCACATTTAAATACTGTTTACAAGCTTCGGAAATGATGCCAATGTCAGTGTAACATTTACGACAATGTAAGGTTGTTGCAATTACCTAAATACACCTATAAATATTATAAATATAGTGTAGTAGCAAAATCCGACACTTTCCAAAGCTTCGGAAATGATGCCAATGCCAGTGTAACATTTACGACAAGGTGTTGTAACTTTTGTTACAAGTAAAAATATTGTAACAGATAGCGTAGACGTTGTAACTTTTATCACAATTACATTTTGTAACATTTGCGGTAAGATTGTAACAGATAGCGTTTAGTGTAACATTTAGAACACAAATTGTAACTTTTACGGACGGCTACAACAGATAGCGACGTTGAAACAAATGGGGTTCCTACAGTGTGTCATACTCAACTATAGTTATATGTATGTGTGTCCTTGTATGTACGTGCACTTGCAATTTCTGAGGTCTTATCGTGTGCAGTGCTAACGCCTTTGTACTCACGATTATTGAAACCACTTTTTAATGGGATTAATGGGGAATTTAGTCGTGGTGAAAAGGCGTCGACATTTTAGCTAGGCGTGGACGTCGTGGTCAGGGTTGCGGGTTCGAGTCCCAGTGTCGCCGTAGTTAGGTTGTATTTTTTTCTCTATCCTATTCGGACATATTTAAGGGGGTGGGTCTCAAAAAAAATATATTCAATTTAAAGCAGACGATCATTATAAAATCTACATTGATTCACTACGTGAAAAATCGTAACGAATTGTTTTTAAGTGTATTGTCGACAGGGCGGTTCTAGTGTATGTTCTTGTGTCTGTCCGTGTGTCTATCTAAACGTTTGTCTATACGTTAGTCTGTGTGCATATGACCGTATGTTTATCTGTAAATGCGTCAGTTTTGTGTTTGTACATGTCTATGAGTTGTATATATGCATATGTCTGTAGACGATATAAAATATGGGATGATTATTCGAGTACTTGAAGGTGAAGTCATATATCAAGCAATATCCTATGAATTGTGGATAAACATTAGCATAAACATCGATGAATACCTGCCATTCTCGTTTAAATTAATCGGATTTATATTTCCACCACCGTAAAGTTGCACATGCATTCATTACCTGTACACATGAATAGCCATCCAACTCTGAATAGATGAAAGAGAGACATTCGCGATATCTTCATTGATATTCATCAGACCATCTTTCCAAATACCTACACAAATGCATTTCGCATAATAATAAGACGTGCATAAGAAAATGCGTCACCACATCGTTGTATGCATCAATTACCGATTTAAGATTAGTTTATTAAAATATTATGTTTCATCTGAAGCAGTGTGGCTCAATGTTCGTCAAGATACAAACACATGCACATAGCTATAAATGTGTGACGAATAGTTAGAACTTAAAATACTGATCTTAATAAGCCCCATAATGCAGGGGAATGCACCTAATGGGTTACCCGTTTTTATTTTAAAGAAATCCGGAAATGTGTATGAGAGTCTTCAAGGTAAAACAATTGCAACAATCAAGAGGCCAGAAGCGTGTTATCTAAATGGTGTCAAGACAGTCAACTCTTGCAGACATTACATGTCAGATTTGAAGACTAACACCATTTCTGTGTCGGGTCTTGTACTTTTTACATACAAAACAAAATGCAAACTTCAACTTGAAAAATAATGCTTTAAATATATTTGTTATTTTTCTTATAGGGTGTTATATATTGTTAATTTGTGTAGATCCCTTGAGTCCGATATTCCTTTTTCAAAGATCAACAATAGCATGTACACTATGCAACTAGTAAATATATATGCAAGTTTTATTGAAAAAACATTATTTTAATTAAACCATACACATTATTTTTCACTCACTCAGGTACATGTGATGATTTGAATGTCCACCTGGAGCCATACATGCTAAAATCTACCTTGATGCCCTCAAAAACAGTTTAAATAAGTGTACTGTTGACTTTTTCTGATTATAGTACTTACCTTAAAAAAAGGGGGAAAACATACCTACCTACCCTATTTTTGGGGGGCAGGGAAACTGAAACACAGCTATTTTTTTTGTCTAATGACATAAATACGCTGTATGGTTTATCTTTCAAAACCTTGCAAGTTATTATGATATTTTTTAAAATGTGTTATAAAACATAAATTATATGTTATAAATCTATGTTTTGCACCCGTGGCCACTTTGAAATTCTATAAATAGTATTAAGTTGTATTATTTATTTGATCTCCATGGCATATATACACAACATATTTAAAAAATAAAATGAGAAATGACAGAGAAAACCATGTTTTAAATATGTTACTATTTTTAGTATGGCAGCCATTTTGAATATCTAAAAATAGACACCAGGTTGGCATTTTTTCTAAAATATTTTGTAATGCGAAATTTTGTGCTTTTGTCCGGCATGTCGAGATCATTTCAAATTGGCCCCTAGATAGTAGCGAAGAAAGCAAAAGCAGGCCGGGTGACCAAGCTAGAGTAAAGCTTCATTAAAAATGTTGACACCTCAAAACGAGGTCATACCGAAAAACAGGCCTGATCGATGATTGGTCAAAGTCAGTTTTTAAATCCTGAAAGGGAAGGTTACGTTTATTGTTTGTCTTCAATTGTGTTTTTGTATGCCCTTACTGGTTTATTCTCTTGTTACTCTGTCTTCTGACAAGTCATTGAGTACTTGTTTGGTTGCTTTCTAGGCATAGAAAACTCATGTAGTTTTATTTACAACATCTCGTAACGTCATGCAAACGTTGACTTTTATTTCCGTGAACAAATGGCGAATACAGTCGGCTAATCGCTAGTGTGTACTTTAATCGGCATTATCTGCCAAGACCGATATTTGCAAGTAAGACATATACATCATACGGGTTTGGCTGTCCGAGACTAGAATACACGTAACACAGCGTAGTAAAGATATCAGACATCGGTGTAAATTTTATTTAATTAAAACATGACGTTAACTCGAATTGTTTTATCATTTTTTAGATTTTAAATCGACATATTTATATGACATAATCGACAAACTGTACATAGCTTGAAATAAATAGCTCGTGTTTATCAGATAAATATCTCGTGTAATACAGATACTACTCATTACGTGGAATACCTTTATATTGTTATAATTCTATTTGTTTTGTTTCAACGCGATATAAAGAAAATAAAAAAATGTCAAGTTCACTAAAATCGATTTATTGTAAAATAAAGAACCTTTTCAACATATTTGTTTTGCATTTATTGAATTACGTCGTGTTTTGTCGACATACATATATCGATTGGTAGATATATATCATAACAACTCGAGTAATTTTAAATTGAGAAATTCAATATAACCCAACAAGACGAGGCACGAATACGCTTCCGTACGTATTGTCGTTATGTCGCCCACGACAACGTGACATTCTTTCAATTGTCGTAATGTCGCGTTGTCGTGATGTCGTTGGCGACATTACGACAACGCAACATTCTTTCAATTGTCGTAATGTCGCGATGTCGTGATGTCGTTGGCGACATTACGACAATTGAAAGAATGTCGCGTTGTCGTGCGCGACAATACCACGCCCGACAATGCGACATCGCGTCATCGCGATACGACATCGCGACATTACGATACGACATCACGACATAATTATCGCGATGTCGTATCGCAATGTCGCGATGTCGTATCGCAATGTCGAGTTGTCGTATCGCGATGTCGCACTGTCGTATCGCGATGTCGCGTTGTCGGGCGTCGCATTGTCGCCCACGACAATGCGACATTGTATCTGGCCCCAACCGGACACCGTATTTGATTGGAGATACGATGGAACTTCAAAATAACTAGTTTAAATCGTCTGCTCTCATTTTGAAGCTTTCAAGTCGATGTGTTTTGTTAGAAATAAATTGTAACACTTATACAGCTGGGTACTTAGTATTTCGTTAAGTACTTCGGATTAGTGCAGTCAAACACATTTTTTTCCAGAAAACGAAAGTCACCTGTTTTCAGAAATTGTCACACAACATTTTTTTTTTATTGTTTAAAAAAGAATTAAGTCTTGAAAACAGACACCGTGTATAAAAGCTTATACCTAGTATACATAACTATCCCACAAATCATTCGAGTTATTGGTTAATACTGTTGTCAAGTTTGAGATGCTTTACATGGGTCTATATAGGAAAAACTTAAAAAATCGTTCTTTTTGAAACCACAAGGTACAGAGCTCTCATATATTTCATGTATAATTAGCTTATGATCCTGTACCAATTTTGTTCAAATGGTGACGGCTCAAGGGTCGCAGATATTACATAAGAGTTATATAGGACAATCTTTAAAAAGTCTTCTTCTCGGAAACTACAAGTTAGGGCTAGAGATCAAATATTTTGCATATACCATACAGTCAGTATTTTAAACTTTAACAAATCTTCTCTGAAATCACGATAAAACAACAACACAACAACAACAACAACAACAACAATCTTTGCAGGCATACTATTTGCTGTGTTATGTGTTGTTTTAGTCTTTTTGTCCGAAAGGAAAGGTCTTACTTAGCCATGTACCATTCGATTAACAGCAGCTTACTATACATACAATATTTAGCGGAAATGCCCGAGTTGCGTTTCTTGTTCGCTTCAGCATATTTTTAAGGGCAGCCTAAATAGAAGAATATATTAATTAACAATGATAGGCAGGTTCTCTGGGGCAGCTATAAATAGCATATTATGAGTTGATCATCCGTTAAACAACATTTACTTATTCATATAGACCAGCGTTTTGGGACATTTCCCCTTCGCTATTACTTTAATTCTTTTATACTGGCTTATATTAGTGCTGATGGGGTCATTGTCGTACCGGGTACTACAGAAAGGCAACTGGGGTACATTTATGTATACAGAAACGTACCCGAAATCATCGAAATCCAGAAAGGCCCCCAAATATACATAAAAGTACCCGAGACAAAACACAATGTATTAAAACGCGGCCGTAACGCGTTCTTTTACTTCACCGAAACGAAACTTTCATTGTTTACAAAGTTTAATCGATTCACTTTTAAAAAGACGCTCGCAGTTGCCTCCGCCTTAAAGGAATGCAGTTGGTCTAAATATTTGACGAAATCTTCTTGACTGACGAGCTGCATATTTGTTTACTTTTTTGCGCGGGGTTTGATGATTTACAATTTCCGGTTTTACGACGATACGTTCTGTATTTTATTACTAACTATGGCACCCTAAATATGTTTTCAAGAACAATAGCACAATAGTTAATGATAAACAATATTGTTTAAGTAGTTGTTTTATCAAGTTCTAAATTGTTTCAATTCCGCCAATGCGATCTTGTTTGTCCGGGTACGTTTCTGTATATTTGGGGGCCGTTCTGGAATTCAAAGATTTTCGGGTACGTTTCTGTATACATAAATGAACCCCGGGTACCTTTCTGTAGTACCCGATACGACAATGACCCCATCAGCTATATTAGTTTAGGGAATATGAAGGGAAATCGTCACCACTGAGAAACTGAAATGGAAGATGGGGTGCCGTTTCATTTGTTGTTTTATATCATCCATTTATTTCTTGATATCAATAATTATTTACTGATAACAAGAAATCGTTTTATTAGAACAATCCGTGTTATTATTGATATCAAGAAATGCATTTTTCTTTATATCAATTGATATAAAGAATTCGATTGATATAAAGAATTCGATTCAAATTCGAAATATTGATGTAAAGAAAAATACATTAAATTAGTGTTATCAAGAATTTTAATATAAAAAATACTGAACAAATAGTAAAACGGCGCCCCATGGGGGTAATTAGCCAACGTGAAGATTATTCTAGACTATGTCTACCCATATAGTTTATATCAAATTTGCAGATCTCGCCCTTTCATGATCAAATGACTGAACAAAACAATAACTGAATCACGATGTACTAAACTGCCAAATGTCAGTACAAAACTATTCTTCCAAACCATGTGTATCAAGTTTCGGGTTAACCGCGGGAACTTCTGGGGGATTTCCCGTCAATTTAAAAGGAAAGTAGCTATATCGGGGACTTCCCGTCAGTTGAACGTGGCTATTTATACGGACACAGTGGACGTAATTTTGTTAACTTTTTTATACACGGTGACCGTGTACGGAACCTCCGTGCTTATTAAGGCTGCTGTGCACTTAACTTGAATAAGAGTGATATTATATCCTTGTAGGCATCCGTATTACTACTAATTCATGATTAGAAAAATAGTCATGTGCAGCTTTAAAGGAGCCCTTTAATACCCTTATAACTTATAGCGAGCACAGCTAGCGAGAAGTGCCGAAGGCACTTCGAGCGCAAGCGAACTTTACGGTAACGGGAGAAAAAAAAAAGAAAAAAAAAAAAAAAAAAGAAAAAGAAGATAATTGCTAATCTATGTGTCTCGATTTTGATGGTAAATCGTCGTTGTCACGCTTTAAGCATTTCTAACGCAAATACCGGCTCCCACTATAGGAGTTTTAGTTTCGAAATTCTGATTTGTTTTCTTTAAAACAGTTTTCTGTGCAACGTTTCCGTTATGACTGATTAGAGTAGAGTTTCAGAAATAATTTGAAAGTCTCTCCGACTCCTTCACAAAGTCCTATAGAATATGTGCAGCAGAATATTTAAAGAGTTCAAATGCGAAACTAAGGCTTTCTAGAAAATATGTGGTTTCCGTGGGAAATTTCAAAATGACAACAAATGCAGGAATATGCTGAACATGTCAACAATTGCAGAGCGCACAATGATTAAACAACACTAGCAGCATATGTGAGATATTCATTTATTATGGTTTTTATTTGTAAACACTCGGTATGAAGGTTAAATTGTCTTGGCCGGAAACTTTCCGCATTATGCAAATTAGCGCGTGTTAAAATCAGTGACGTAACAGTAGTAAATATTGACATTATTTGCAGACGACTAGTGACAACTCAGGTAATTTCTGGAAGACTCGGATTGCTTTTACTTTGTAATAACACTTTTGTGAATTGATGTTGAGCTAGTTTAAATGATTAATTGTGGACAAATCGATTATAATTTCTTTCACTTCGTACGAACACTTTTGTGGGTTTATGTTGAGCAAGTTTTAACTTCACCTTGAACTTTCCATCACTCATGTAAATATTCACCGTTGTGCGAAAATGTTCCAGAGGAACCCAGCACAGTACTGGAAGAATAAGAAGTTTTAAATGATTAATTATTTATGGACAAACCACCCTCGCCGTGAACGGAAAGCGTTTCTTCAGTCTAACCCCTAAAATAATCTACAATATATATCCCCCCCCCCACCCACACACACACCCACACACCCACCCACCACCACCCTGAAAAAAAAAAGAGGAAAAGTTTCCTCAGACAGACATCCCTCTCCTGGAAAGTCTTAGACTACAAGCCACCCCACCACTTCCCAGCCAGCATGGCCATATCGGATAGATTTTTGGTAATTGTTCGGAATGTCGGCAGATCGGCCCGATGTATCCATTATCTGTCATAGACATCGGGCCGTTATGCAGACTGCCGCTCTGTTACCGATATCGCTCTGTTACCGATATCAGTAACAGAGCGGCAAGGCCCGATGTCTATCCGTTATCTGTATATAGGAAACATATCGGTCCGATATTGGCTTGCTGACTGGGTTTGTGTGTTTTTTTTATGATTTGCTGAAAAGATATCGGTCAGATGTCGGCTAAATGTTGGATATGCCGACGTCGGGCCGACGTAGAGCCAATTAATTCAATATTTTCCAATTTTTGAATTTTTTGTTTGTATGTCATGCTAAATTGATTGTTCAATGCATTAATCTGAATGAATATAGCACATTTCTTCTAATGTCTGTTATTATATCTCGGGCCAACGTCAGGCCGACATAGTTTGCATCAGTTGATACCATATATCGGGCCAAACAATTTTTGAATTTTTTGTTTGTATGTGACAATGTCATGCTAAATTGATTGTTCAATGCATTAATCTGAATGAATATAGCACATTTCTTCTAATGTCTGTTATTATATCTCGGGCCAACGTCAGGCCGACATAGTTTGCATCAGTTGATACCATATATCGGGCCAACGTCAGTCCGATATAACACGCCATAAATGGAGGTAATGACATGTCATTTTGAATATTGTATATTTATTGTTAATGTGAACAGATATTCCTCGCAAATGTCATTTTTTACATTGCAAAATGATGCTACCTATAAGCCTACATTCACAAAAGTTTTATTCATTGCTAATGAATATTTTTCCAGTCGAGCTAATTGAGATAAGCACCTAAAAAAAGATATATATAAGGTAGTGAGTATTCATTAAATTGATTTGATAAAAAAAAATCGGACGGAGTTAAACGCCCGATAACCTTGTATGTTGCAAAACATATACATGTATTTTGGATTGATAATCCGATGCTCTAGCTACATACTGTGCTAGCTGGATGGTGACAATAGAACGAATTTGATGTTTATCTGTCATAATGGGCCCACTTCGGGTCGAAACTATATCGGATACATATTGGATAGATAACTAACCGATATTGGACCGATGATGGATAGTAAACTAAAAGGATGTCTAACCGATGATGGATTGTAAACTAAAACGATATCTAACCGATATTGGACCGATGTGTAGCCGACAAGATATCGGTCCGACTTGAAGCCGATGGGCACGCCGATTTCAGGCCGATATCGTTTGCGATACTGGTCCTATATATAAAAAAAATATGGGGCCGATGAAGGCTAGATATAGGATTGCTGGCTGAGTCCTCACCCCCTAGATTTGTTCATTTCAAAATACCTACACCCCCTCCCCCCCCCCCCCCCCCCAACACACACACCAAACGACCCGCAAAACACACACACACACCTGTGTGTACTACGGTGTGGTATTCCAGTGTGGCAGCACTATAGACTGTAGATAGATACATTACACTAAACACAATCATAAGTCCAGATTCTATTGTGCCCATACAGGTGGGTGTCCTATCCTTTAAAATATGGCGCATGGTCTGGTTCTCAGATAGTGATTTTTAAGTCATATCTGTGGTATGATAAAAATTAACTCATTATAGAATTTAAAAACCGGAATTGTTTGTATTTGTTTTATGACATAATTATAGACCAGTGGTACGATTCACCGGAACACAACAGACCAGAACAGATGAAATACCAGGATGTACTGGAACTGCTTTTTCAGTGAAAAGCAAAAATGAGATTTACACTACAGAAGGGCTGCACACTGAACATCTTCAAGAAAAGAGTCATCTATCCTTTGTTTATATTTAAATGGTTGTCTGTGACTGATAGTTGCATTATTCTGTCAGGCATTTACAACCAGCATTGGATGGTGACACTAGCATCTTTTAGGAGTGGCCCATTGGGTCAGTCACACACAGATTGGATTTTTTCAAACCCATACACTGAAGTGAATGCAACTTGCCATCTTGTACAGACGGTTCTTATTCAAGGTAAGATCAGGACAGATGGACTGTGGTGTTAAAATTAAAAAAATTATCCCTATCTCTCATCTATTTGTGAATCATATTTAGTGTTATCAGCTAAATACACAGGTCACAGTTTGCATATATTTAGTAATAAATAATAACATAGAAATTATCAACATTTCTGGCAAAAAGAAAAAAATGTAAAAAAGCAATTGGAACAATGTATGTATATGTATAAAGCTAACAATCTTTCAGTTTAGTTATATCACGACAGTGTATACTTGAAGCAGTGAGGTAAATGCTGAATTTGGCTGGTTACTTTCTTTCAAGCTAGTCTAAAACTTTTTTATCTAAAATTATACTGAGTTGCAAAAGAAAGTGTATACAGCTCAGTTGTGAAAGAAAGTGTGCAATGAGTTTTTTTCAATGATTTATTCATTCTTCTTATTATTATTGAGGCCCCCAGGAGGATGGAAGGGGTACATCTTCCTTTGTTCCCTGAACATATGAGTCAGTGTTCCCTTGTTCCCCACAACTATTTTGCTTTGTTCCCCAAAATTATTTGTCCAATGTTCCCCTGTTCTCTAAAAGTATTTTCAATGTTTAAAAGATTTGCTAATGTTCCCCAAAATTCATTCTGGCCTACAGTACACTGTCATCACAAAAATATTGTTTGAAATGTAAACTTTTTGTGATTTTTTTTTTAAATATTAAAACTAGATGTTAGAATTTTATTTCCTGTAAAGTCATGTTCCATTGTTCCCTAACCTAAACATATGTGTCATTGTTCTCTTTTCCCCTGAAAATATCAGCCATTATTAACAGCCATTGTTCCCTTGTTCACCAAATATAAATGGCCATTTCCCCCAAAACCCCTGAGAGGACCTCATTATTGTGTTGCTTTAAATTGTATTGTTCTTTCATTGAGTTTTATCTGTTTAAAATTTACTTTCACATTTTCTGTGCTCGCCTCAAGGTTTTACCTTAGTTCATATTATTTATTTGATAGATCTATTTGTATAAAAACTATTGATATATTTCTCACGATTAAAATCACAGCCGAAACACGTTATTATTACGTTTCCATATATCACACGGCACACCTTTACGGAAATCAACGAGGAAAAATCCGGAATATTACGAGTTTACCCGAAGTCCAACTTCGGCGATGACTTCACACAGATGCCCAGATACAATCAACAATGGCGAACAGCGACTCGGATGTTTCAGTTTCTGAGAGTGTACTCATTTTTTTTCAAGCTTATTAAAATTATTATATCTAAAAAAAAATTCAATAAATGATCATGATTTACATGTTCAGATTATTTGCTTGCTAATTTCACGAATGTCTTATAAATCAATAATTTTTTTTGATAATTATAGTACATGAACCTCTAGGCCAAATTATTTGAAACAGCCAGAACAAAGTCATTTTATGACTGTGTATTCCGTAGCAAGTGAAAGAAGGGTTTTATGATCCTAGCCATATCCTGTTATCACCTTTCTGTAACACAGTCAGTTAGTTTTATGACCCTGCATATTCTAGATTGAGTGGCCAGTCAGGGTTTTATGGTATTTCGCAGTACTAAGCCACTTTTAGCCAGCTTATATGACATCAAAGAGTTTTATAACCATGTGTATTTCACCATCAGTGGTGGTGAATTCAGTGCTGTATGGAACAAAGCATAATTAGGCCAATATAACTTTATACGAGAGGTGTTCAACTTATATTTGAACACTTTTATTGTGTAACTGAATCAACTATCTTGAAATTATCGCCGAATATGTTGATTTTAATGTCAATTCTAATGATTCCTTCGATATGAAACATTATGACATGCACTATTATTTGCTTCCTAATGTTGCTGCATCCGCATTTTTGAAAATGGGTAGAGAATGACATTTTGAAACAAAAATCGTCAATTATAAAAATAACTGCAATACAAATTTTAACACAAATGCTTTTAAAATATCGTTAAAGGTTATAGTAATCCGATATGTCCATGCCTGAACGTCGAAAAGTGTAATATGCATTTTTTTTTAATTTGTCGATTTTCAAGATTTTAGCGAAAATTAACATGAAATTCAACTATGAAACTGACTAAATTTATGAAAGTTTCCAGTTCAAAACATTAACTGCAGGCATTTTTGTGACTTCCTCCGCTATAAAAAACAAGTTTCATAAGTTTCTCAAAAGAAAAGATAGAAAAATATATAACTTAAAATTTAGGGATAAAACATACACATTTGCAAATAATGATAAAAATAATATATTTGTTTACCAAAGATATCTTTATAAGGTATATGATATACATATATGATATACATCAACAATAACTGTTCATGTTTTTATATCACAAAATATGATTAAAATAGTTATTTTGGTTAATTTATAAAATTATCAGTAACATAGGAGCAAATTTTCCTATTATCTGTCAATGTTTTAATATTGCGATAAAAAGTCGAGCTTTTAATTCAGCATCTATATGTTTGTCTTAAAATAAAACATACGATCATATTTAAATTATAAACACAGGTTTAAACAATTATGATATGCATATAGTGCAATTATTTGGTTTAAGGTAAAACTCCACGGCAACAGCAACATATAGGTTTAAAATTAGAAAATGGTGTACACCTTATTCAACATGTAATTTAAAAAGAACCGCGTGAAATTGGATATCATTTTTAAATGCATACGTTCTAAATGACAGTTCCACATCATTAAATCACGTATTTTTATGACAATCACTTCCGCTGAAAAACCCCATCTTAAACAAACGTGTTCATTTATAAGTTGAACACCTCTCGCAGACCTCTCATTGATAAATATATACACCAAAAAAGAGGCTACTACATAAGAAAAATGAATGGCGGTGGGAATATAAACCTTATAATTAGACATAATATTATAATACCAAATACAATTATATGTGGCTCATTACTAGGGTAGATAAATGTTGATTTCATCATATATTACAGGATACAGAAATTAGATTTGGCATAAAATGTTTGAGGTCAGCCCATAAAAACGGGGTTGGTCAGAAACCGGAACATAATTTTATTGGGCCAGTTTTTTATATAAATAATAATATAATAAAAAAATATTGGCGTATATATGTGAGGTCTTATTAACATGCCTGAAAAAAGGTAACACATGCTTTGAATTAGCAATACCTGTAGCCCGATTTATTACTTATGATAAAAATAGAGTATTCTGGAGAAGAACTTGGACAGAACATGGAATGGTGATATTTATATAACTCTTACCCTTATACCTTCGAATGACAATTATGCGATCAATGTGTATATGTGTCTAATTCCCACTGTGTCTGTCAGTCGCCACCTCAGTGGGGTAAAATTTGATAGGCGTATATTTAGTGATATGTTAATAAACACCAACAACAAAGACAAACTAAGAAAGTATGCAATCGGTTAGTCTCATTTATTTTACATCTGGGTTTGTTACAAAAGGACATTTACATATGCACCATGTGACTAGCGTTTTTCCTAAAAAATGAGTTGCAATGTGTTTATATAGTGTTCAGTAATAAATATAAACAAGAAACAAGAGGTTTAAAAGGGCTCCTTTAAGCAATAACTCTCTTGGTCATCTTGCAATAACTGCTCTATCGCTAGCATCGGTATCCAGTAAAACCTGGATCCCTGGTATCGGGTTGGCAAGAATTGGGCAAGTTGTAAAAGGTCTTAATTTGGTCAAAGGCCTGTTGACATTCATCGGTTCCCACACACTTTGCACCTTTGTCGCAATGATGATGGAGTGGTTTGAAATCTTAGGAAAAACTTTGACAAAGTGTCGGCAAGAGAAAAAAAGACCAAGGAAACTTCTTGTTGGCTTGCTGAAATTGTCATCCATTTAGAGGAGTCACTCACTGGACACGTCTTCCATTAGACGCTCGAATGTAACCTAATGGCATACAAGTCAATTTTTCACAAGTAAGGTCTACCGATCTATACCACTACGAAACGGAAAGCGGATCGAGGCATTCATCTACCTTGGTAATCGAACTGGCAACTTTGACCGCTAAGTCATTCAAGACCATAAATGGCACACCAGTCCATAATCCGCATACAGGCATTCATCTACCTTGGGAAACGAACAGGCAACTTTGACCGCTAAGTCATTCAAGACCATGTTGTCTACACATAATCTTATGGAGCGTTTTTGTCGAAAGTATAATCGCAAAGCGGCATTTGGGGATGATCTTCGCCAGAATACCAAGAAAAAGTATCCATCTCCTGATACCATGGCAAGGGAAAGCAGTGCCCTAAATCAGCCGTTGTTGGTTTTCTGGTTGAAAAAGTCATTTGCTAGAGTGCCTACTTCCGTCAAACCTTTGTCTCATTTTGGAAGTTGACGTGTGGTAATCACGTTTTCATTCCGTTCCAAGGCTCATATATTAGGAACGTGCAGGTCCTCGCAAACCTCAGCCAAGAGACAAGAATGTGACTTTGCTGCGGCTATTGCATATGTTTTTGCGGAGTCGTCAGAATAAGCCTCTGTTTTAATATTTAGAAATTGACTATGTCGAGTTCTAGTCAAATTTGTTTATGTGAGTTGATGGACATTATCTAAGTGGGTGGTCTGCCTCCTCCAGCTAAAAATCGACAGTCGGCTATAGCCTAATATGTGCTGAAAAATAACGTTCAACCCAAACAAATAGGAGTGTTCCAAGTGTGTCCACATAACTTGATCTTACCAATGACTGGGGGCTCGGTATAAACAGATATATTGAGCTAACCAGTCAGAACTGAAGTGTTCGCCGCTATCCAATCCATATTGAGAACAGTGAACCAAATCAGCCTGGTTGGGAGTACCTGCTCACCGAACCTCTGCACGCTCAAATTCTCCAAAATATAATAACGGCATACAGCAATATCCTGGATTAAGAAACTATTACATGAATATATGAGCAATTAATTTATAAACATTGCCATATAGATCTTTACATCATTATGTTTAGTATACCAAAGTCTAGTTTGTCTTAGGAAATTGACAAAGTAAATTGAGACAGAGTAAATTCAAAACCATCACACAAACAAATCAAACACGCTTAATAATTGCTTATGTGTAAACTAATTTCACATGGTAATTGTATTATCATCAAACAAACATAGCCCTCATGTACATGTATTATGACTTATTATTGTGGTACACCCTCCGAAATCAACAACAACAACAAAATGGCAGACCATTTTCAAATGTTCTCTTTTCTTGTATAAACATATGAATTAAAGACTAAATATGGAGAACGATATCTCATGAACTATATTCTGCGGTTCTTTTAGTAAGTTTTATAATTATCAGTCCTGAAATGTGTTATTGTTGTTTATAATAAGCGAAGTGTTCTATTAGTTCTTGTGGACATTTTTTTTTATATTGTCTTTCAGCTGTTTCCTACACTTTATACGTGATATACATCGTCTTTCGCAAGTTACTTACACGACAACCGTGCATATAGGTTTCTTTTGGAATTTCGCCAATTTCGCAATGTGAAATCTTACTGCTCAATCGTCAGCTTTTGTCAGTCTTTGAAACAGAACTGAAGTGTCAAGAAGTGTGTCAAGTAGTCTCCTGAAAATATAGTTTACATCTATCTTGGATCATTTTTTTGCAATTAGTTCATAGTTGCAATATTTTCAATGTCTGTATAGTTATATTATTAGAATACTAAGAATTATCGGACAGTTATGTTTTATTAAGTTGTGGTGAAATTTAGTACCATGATTTCATGTCTGGAAATGGATGAAGGAATTGGAAGGTAGGATTTTTATTTATTTGTTCGGTATTTGCTCATATTTTCTCTATCATTGATTCATAAAATGATCAAGGAATTGATATTTGACAAATTACCATATCATATTGCTTAAGATGTGGTTTTAACGATGTGTAACTTTGTAATTTCCATATGTACATTTTAGAATGTTTTAAATATTTAAATGAACTGAGGCACGTATTGTATTGCTTGCTAAACATTTGAATGGATTGTGTGTGTGTCTATTTTGTTATTATGTATTTTAAACGTATTATATAACTAATTCAGACCTTTTATGTACAGATATATGTAGAGCTGTTTGCGAGATGGTGTTAGAATTTGAGGTGAAGAAGATGTGATGAATAGTCTTTGTACCGTATAGGTATTATTAATTACTATATGAATTTATTGTGACTTTATCATTAAATAGTTCATGCTACATATGCTGAGGATTTTGTATATTGTGCAATCTGTTAATACATCCCTTCACAGTAGTATTGTAATAAATGAGTAATTAAATGCAGGTCAGATAAACATAATATTTTATGTAAATTATTGCCTGTTAACTTAACCTGTATGATATGAAATATGGAATGTATATGTGCAATATTTTAGATGTTTGACGTTGGGTATTGTATACTTTATTTTCAGAGATGATGTTCAAGAAAGCTGACATTTGTTTCTATGACAACCAAATAACATCCCATTTTTATGACGTGTGGCAGCAATAAATTTATCCGGGTCACGCTGTAAATATGTTGTTATTTCATTACATTTGCTATTTTACTTATATGGGACAATTAACTTTTCTAAGTAATAGATAGAGTATGGTCTCATTGAGTTGGTTACATTTGAACATCGAGATGGGCGTAACCCATCGAGGTGTTTAAATTAACCAGCGAGATGAAACCATACTATGTTTTGTAGCATGTCCATTTCAGCTCCCTGTCATACTCTAACTTCCAATAACTGGTAGCAGTAGTTCACCATTTATTCTGACAGGTGTTATTTTCAATTAAACGATTTACACTTGTGCTATTACAAAGGGAATTTCCAGTGACCATGCTACAATAAAATATAATTTCAACAGACACAAACTGCTTACTATAATAATATGTGTTTTACCTTCGGTAACTATGCCAGTGTTTTTTTCTGCATCACGCGTAGCTATACTTAGGCCGTACAGTAAGTAACTAAGTAACTAAATAGATTATTATCGTGTCACATTTCTTAAATACAATATATACAATGCAAAGCACATACTAGACACACTACCCTACATTTAAGAAACGCGGCTGAATTCGATCTATGAGTCACTATAATTTAATTATTAACATCAGAGTGCAAAATGTATACATGTGAATATGTTGCTTGATCCCTAAGATAATTTTAATAGAATTTTAAAATGTTTGAATTACTAATTATAGTTAGATAGGTATACCACTGTTTACCATCGCCTGATTAGCTCGATAGGTAGAGCACTTGCCTTGATTTTTTAGTAGGGGTTTGGAGTTCAGGGATCGGAGTTCAAACAAGGAAATTAATTCAACTTTTATACCTACTTTTGTAGACAGAGAAATCCTGTTACATGTTACATGTTACATGACATACTGACATCAGTTTTTGAGTTTAAGCGGTATTTCTTTTATTTTAAGAATGTTCGTACATGTTTCTTTGTCTTGAGTATAAATGAAACGGACAGCGTCTGATAAGTAAATTGTGGTATATTGTGGTCTGGCATGTATCTAACAAACTTACTTTATCAGCATACTTCTTCTACATTTCAGGTGAAAGCGAACACATCCAGCTGCAGGGCATCTCCAGTTCTAGTTAATATCACTACCCTAGTTATAGACAATGGCGTCAAAATTAAAACGTGTTTACAAACAAATGAGAAAAGAACTCGCAACACAAAATGAGGATGAAGACCTGAATGTCAGATGTACGTTTTGTACGAGAAATGAACGAGTAACCAGCTTCTCTTCTGTTCAGCCCGGAAATCATATCTACATGGGCGGAGAATGGGGTATGCGAAACATAGGCAACCTACAAGTGGCATGGTATACCCACCATGCAATTGTTAAAAAAATAGAACTCGGAAATGATTCATCTGCTGTGTTGACGTTGATCCATTTCAGTTCTACACCGTACGACACACACTTACAGATTCGAGAAACAATGGAACACAAAAACCTCCGTAACGACGAGATATACGTAGTAAAATATCGACACAAAACTCATCCGGTTGAGACAATTATTAGCCGTGCTGAAACATTAATAACAGATAAAGCCGAGTACTCAAAATTGTCATGTAACTGCGAACATTTTTGTCATTGGTGTTGTATTGGGAATGAAGAGAGCGTTCAAGTTCATAATGTTAGGGAGGCACTAAAGGGCATTTTAGATATGGTGGGTAATGTTGGTGGGAAAATGTTAAAAGTTGTATTAAAGTTGGTTGCATTGTCAGTAGACGAATTGTCAAGCATGGCTTCGGGCGCTTTGATTGGTGTACCATGGGGCGTGTTATCGGTAGCAGCCTTCGCTCAACTGATATATTGTATATATAAGCATGTGGGATTAACCAAGGATTTAAGCCAAGGCAATATTTGTTCGGCTTGTTGTAGTCGTCAGAAGCGCGATTTATGGAGTAGATTCGGTGTTTATTGTCTAACACAAATAGGTGGTCTTGTATTGTTCAGTTTCGTTACAACTGTCGTTGTTAGCAAGGGTATAATTGGTGGTGTCATGGCTTTAGTTGGTGTCCTTACACTCATATCGATGTGCATAGTGCCTAAAATCATAAACATGTTTTCCTCCCCATTTCAAGGAAAACAGACACGTCTTGAAACAATGAGAAATATATGGATTGGGGATGTACTTTCGTTTAAGCACTGGAAAATGTTCCATGATGGAATTGTTTCGGCTGTGCAAATTTATCCTGGAACCGGAAATAAGAAAGGAGAAATAAAAGTCATTCACTACTCACTTCCGCAGTTTTTCCGACGACGAAAGGTAGTTGAAGAAGTCATAGAAGTAGATCTTACCAAGGATCTGATCAAATGGCATGACTACTCCGGATATAATGTCCATCCACCAGAGGTTGTAGTACAACGGGCGAGGCAAAGAATCGGAGAAACCAAGTTTAGAGTAGTGTCCAATCGTTCATGCCACTTTTGCCACTGGGCAAAAGTAGACGAAGATATTGAAGACGAGCCATCTATAGTGGAAGATCATGAGTCAGTTACGAAGTTTGTGAGAGAGATAAACATGCAAGACAGCTTATCTGGATATCCAGAAATCAATGTGGATCATCGAAGAGGCATGAAACATGCTACGAAGACTTTAGACCCCATTTGTGCTCGCATTAGGGACGATGTGAAAGAAGGGTGCATTATCCAGTTCAAGTACAAAGGCTTTTCACACAAAGCCGTGAGCACTTTCGTAGCCTTCAGCTGTGGTTCTCCGTCGAAATTGGCTGTAACTGTTGTGCATTATGGTAAAGAATATATCGTAAAAAAAGAACAGTTTTTGTTTGATCTAAATCGTGACGACATATGGGTGTACAAATACCATCCACTGTATCGCTTCAACAAAACAGATGTGATCAGAAGGGCAAACGCCAAAATTGGAGACAGAAATTACAATTGGTTCACCAACAGGTCATCGCATTTAGCTGAAGAGATCGTTGAGAAGAATATAGACACCCTCGTCAACGATATGGATGATATACATGCCGGGGACGTAATAATATTTACCTACTGGTCTTTGAGTCATGCTGCCATTGTAACTAGAGTTAGGAAGGATGAATCCAAAGCAAACAACAAAGGAAACATGACCGTTATCCACTACGGACTTGATCACCTTTTTGCGAAGCGTACAGTCAGAGAAGAAGAGATTCCCATTGATTTAAGCAGCGATCATGTCTACGTGAAAGGTTTCGACGGCTGCATTACTTACCCGCCTGAGGTATGTGTTAAGCGAGCAAATACCAGGATAGGAGAGGAAAGATTTTATGCGTTCGGAAACACCTCCTGGGATCTTGTTCATTGGGCGAAGGTCGTACAAAGCCCTGTTATTGTGACAAGGCCAGTTGAATGCAATGCTAACCAAAGTTCAAACAGTAAAGAACGGTTACTAGTTCCACGAATTGGAGAGGTTTTTGGCGAGTTTCAAAGAATGCAAGTACATGCATGGTCGGATCTAACTCCAGGAGCTATTTTAGAATTTAAATATTACAGGATTTGGCACCAGGGGATTCTGACGGAGAAAGATGAAGCGTCAAAGAAAATTAAAATTGTTCACTATGGAACCGCTCATATCTTAGCCACAAGGACCATCGTGGAAGAGGCACTGAATGTAGATCTAAAGCATGATGGTATTCGGATATATCGCTGTCATCCTAGAAGATGTAACAAACCAGAAGATGTTATACGAAAAGCTGGGTTAAGGATTGGGGAACAGAAATGGCGAAAAGGCAACAGATCTTGGGATTTCTGCAAAGCGTGTGTGCTCAAGGAGGAGCTCCAGGCAATTCAAATTTATGCATAGTCGGACCTAACCCCATGAGCAATTGTGGACTTTATTATATTACAGGATTAGGCAACAAAGAATACTGATGATGGCAGATGAGGCATCAAAAAAAGTTGTTCACTAAGGAACCAATCATATCTTCGCAACAAGGACCATCATGGAAGAGACTCTGAATGTAGATCTTGAGCACGATGATAGTTGGATATATCGCTTTCACCCTAGCAGATGTTACTTACCAGAAGATGTTATACATAACGCTCGATCAATGATTGGGAAACAGAAATGGAAGTTGGGCAACACATCTGGGGATTTCTGCAAAGCGTGTGTGCTGCGCGTTCAACCATAGACTTAGTTAAGCAGAGTTGCTATACAGTGCTTTAGCGGATGTTGACACAAAGAGGTGGTCCAAACTGACGTCAAGTTTTAAAAATATGTATTATAAACGTGTAAAATGCTCATGATTCATACATTCTCTGGTAAAATTAGCCAGGCCTATGTCAAAGTATGTTATAAAGTTTTATCAGAGTTCAATAAGAATCGTAACTGTACCTTATTCTTGCTTTCCAATGGGTTCATTAACTGTATACTGTATGGATTAGATAAGTTTCAAAAACAGACTCAGCAAAACGAGTCTGCTACTTGTCTCTCTTGTTTGTGTTTGTTGCTTCCAAGGGTTCACCTTTTCAGTAGTTATTGACATTCTCAGTATAGTTTGTTTAGTGCTGTGTGGCGGCCGTAAAGTGTCTCCCCGACCATGAATTAGTAGTGTTATTATTGCATGTATTTTAAGCGCATGCTGTATTAGTTGTTAAAGGCTCAGGCATAAAGAGGATTATGAAAAAGGTAAAAGGCAATTGTTTCTAACCCATTTTATACCTGTTGTTGAAAACGGTAGATTGAAAAATATTGGAGTTTTGCATTTCATTTGTAAGCCGATTAGGTGACATTTTCCGACTGCATTCGTTTTCAATCGGAATTCTTCCGAATATAATTGTTGTTCAGCTGCATTCGCAACAGGTCGATCACTTCTATGGAAAATTATCTTGTATATGCACTAGCATGGCGGCACGAAAGTTTTGCTATGCCATTGAATCGCTTCCATGATCGAGGAGTTAACGACGTTGCATTGTAAACCTTCTCGCCTATCAACTCTGCGGGTTCGAATCCCACTGGGAGCTCAACTTGTAAGTGAGAAAGTTTCGAGTCTTGCGGGAGTATAACAGTACTGGTTTTACCCAGGAGTAAGTGGGTGATCTACCTCCACCACAAAAATCCGATCATCGTACATAGTCTAAAATGGGTTGAAAAATGACGTTAATCACCAAACACACTTCAATGTCATTGCGTCGATCGCACTATCAACAGTTTATACATATAATCCGTTGATAAAACTTTCATCTTTATTGTAAAATAATAACTCTTTATTGTATGTGCATTTACACGCTACATGCACTTCGCAGTTCATGTCACAGGAAGTTTATCATGTGATGCATTATAGTATTTTTTTCATAGTAAACATTTTCCATGATGTTACGACAGTATGTTTGCTTCAAATAAATGTTTTTGATGAAAATTAAATGTTAAAACCTATTGTTTTGCTCTAATTATGCTACAAATTCATTTGTAAACAAAGTCGGTGATAAAAATAAAGCAAATTTGTTGGAAACATACTGTTGTAGGTTATCGAAAATCGTTCTTATTTCAATGAAAAGGGAGGTAATTTAAAATTACGAAATTTGGCATGTTTTTGTTTGAGAAAAACATTCTTTTTTTTATCACATTTTAGCATTTTTTATATAATGACAGAATGGGCAATTCTTGTCCGTGCCAATAATAAAAGTGTTCAAAGCAATACGTTTGTATAACAACCAAATAATTTGTTTTCAATATATGGGAGGTAATTCTGATACTAAGGCTTAGAAAATAATAAAACAAGACACTTTATTTTTTGGAAAGTCGCATCCTTACCTAGCATTGTTAATAGCTTCAAACACATATATAAATGTTCATATGTTTAATCTGTGTCCCTAAAAACATCTTGCTAAACATTTTTGTTCAGTATATATACATCGTGTAGATATATGTAGAGCCTCTTTAAAGGGACACTGTCCGTAACTTTTAGCTTATAAAACACACAATAATTATGTTCGCAAACATTACACACTAAACATTATTCAATATTTACTAATTAAAAGCAAGATTATTTAACGGAATTCAATCGCGGTACAAAAAAAAGAAAATCCACTTCGTGCGTTTGAACTCGAAGCCCAAACTAAAATTATCTTTTCTTTACACTCGCAGTTATAATAGTGCGCGTGAGCGTAAAGTAGTCCGATATCGCTCCCGACTGAGCTAAGCGGGCTATACATATTAGGCAATACATACTATTGTGAAAACCTAATGCGCTAATGGAAGTCACGTGATCGCAGAAAAGGTAAATATTGTGGGTCCCACTTTATTTACATATAATAATCAAAACTTTCAAACTCAGGAATGTATTCCTACTTACTTCTTAGGGTCTATCCTCATGTTTTCATGTATACATTTCACTGAATAAAAGTCAGACAGTTATTTGGTTATGCTCAATATCTGCTTACTTACGGACAGTGTCCCTTTAATGTGAATGATATGTTTAAAGGTAAAAGCAATAATTTGTTTAATATGACTGATTCTGTTATTTTACAAGGTTATTTTACAAGGTTATTTTACAAGGTTATTTTAAGAATCACATGTTCAAGTATACTAAACCAAATTGCTAAGTACCTACCTAAGAATATGTCAATAATATTCTCATTTTTTTGTGTATTTTGAGCTTGATTAGAGATACGGTTAAACTGCAAAATAACGAGTATAAATCGTGTGCTCTGATTGCATGAACATATTTTAAAAAACTTAAGTCAATGTGTTTTCTTAGAAATAAGTTATAACTCTTATAGAACTGAGTATATAGGATGTTATTAAGTACTTCGAATTAGTGAAGCTTTCGATGTTCCTAATTCTAAAATATGCCAGTTAAAATTATTTTGATATCATGTTTTACTAGTATTACCACTACAAATGCGTTTGCAAAAGAAATTTTCGAAATATTTAATGTTAACGCTGAATTACAGTTACTTGAATTTCAAACAATATGCAATGTAAAGGGAGGTAATTTAAGATTATCCATATTCATTTTTTTATAGACGGAAAATCTGCGATAAATGGGTCAAATTTTTATGTTTTTTTTCTATTATTTCATTCCAATTTTAAGAATTTTATATCTTTAAGCGATCTTTGACTCATGTTATGTGTTTTATCAGTACATTTCATGTTTTCATATAAAGGGAGGGTAACTCTCAAAAGATGTAACAATTTAAAAAAATAATAAATGTTTTACAAACTATGGGTCAAAACAAAATACTTATCATATATCTATTCTAAAATATATTTAAAATAAGAAAATTAGTTAAGATACAAAAGTTGATACTTAGCAATTTTGTTCAGTGTATGTATGTTCTTTTTAACTGATGTTGAACGTCAATTAATGAACTAATGAAAGTGTGTGTTACTAGAATGTATGTAATTTCTTTTTCATAACACTTTTAAGACAGACGGTTAAAAAGTCGTTTTTGTATTGAATGTAAACATGGTAACTTGTTTAAATGAGATAGAAAAAATATCTAATCATTGTAATTATATTATCTATGTCTCGTTATGCTTTACAGTTGTTGATAACATGTCTTGAGATCCGTGGACGAATGGTTAACGACGTTGCGTTGTAAACCTTCGCCGCTCACCGCTGCGGGTTCGAATCCCACTGGGAGCTCGACTTGTAAGTGAGGAAGTGTCGATTCTTACGGATGGCAGGAGGTGTACAGTACTGGTTCTACCCAGGAAAATTGGGTGGTCTGCCTTCACCACAAAAAAATCGACCGTCATTGACTGGGTTATGAAATAAAACCTTAATTTCGGCTTAAACAGTTTGCCTACTGTAAAGGTTATGTTAAACAGGTTATCGCATTTTTTCAGTAAAACGTTTTTAAACGTGTTTTATTATCGAAATAGCCGTTATAAAATCCTGCTTATATAAGTGCTATATATATACTGACTTAAAAAAAGTTGCGTTTCTTTTTTCCTTACCATTAAGTGTTGTAGATATACAGGTCAAAATTCATAATCACTCACGTTTGTATCGTAACTAATTTTCTTAGTTTAAATATATTTTAGAATAGTTGTATTATAAGTGTTTTGTTTTGTAAAATAGTTTGTAAAATATTTATTTTTTGTTTAAATCGTTACATCTTTTGACAGTTACTCTCCTTTTATATGAAAACATGAAATGTGCTGATAAAACACATAGCATGAATCAAAGTCCGCTTAAAGATATAGAGATTATTTACCTAATGGTATCGATTATTAAGGAAATCCTTCACGAAATGGTAGACATGTTGTTCTTTTCACGAACGAGCGTATGTGAGTGAGTCAAAAAACAAAACACGACTACCATCGAGTGAAGGATTTCCCTATAATCGAACCCAGTAGTTAAATAATCTATTTATTACATTTTCAATCAAGTTTATGTATACTTTCAACCTAAATTATTGGCTTTATTGAACGTTATCGGAGGATGACGTCGACATCAGCAACACTTTATTGACGTCTTTACTCAACGTCACAGTTATTTTTGTGTTCGGAGATAGTTATTAATATTTAGCGATTATGAATATTCTTTCACTGAGAGACCCCAATCTTTCACCCACAGAGATGTAATAAATAAAACTATTAAGATTGTTAGGAAATAATAAAATATAATTGAACGCTTTAAAAGTGGTTCACGTTATCAGAGCAGACGATTTAAACTCGTTATTTTAATGTTCAACCGTATCTCCAATCAAGCGTGAAACACACGCAACAATGAGAAAATTATAAACATATTATTAGGTAGGCACTTAAGAATTGAGCAGACGATAGAGAAGTGACGAGTTCAGCGGACTTCGCTGTTCTGTATTTTCATTGGTCAGCTTAAGACAGGTGTTGATATTGCCGTGATCTGATTAATTAGCGGATTTCCTATATATACTGAGTCAGCGTGCATTTCAAATAACCGTTCCGACTCTTACACCCACACAACTTCCAGTGAAGCCAGTGGGCTAGGTCAAATCCGTCTAGTCCGTCAGATTCCGTCAGACGACATCACATACCCCTAGCATTGAGTACCGTATCCAGGTATTAACAGATTTCCGTAGTTATGTTAAACGGATAAATCCGTTAAACTGATTCATCATTATTAAACTGTCATAGATCTAAAAAAAAAAGGTATAATCGGCATATACGAATAATAGCTGATACTCGTCACCACTCATATTGTCGTGTCCGGCATGTTCCGTATATCGTGTATATCATTTTATCATTTATTTGCAGATAAATGATGTTGAAACTAGTCTAGTGTTGTTATATTTAACCCTTCCAGAGATGATAATTTATTCCTTCTTAATAACCAAGAAAACAGATTAGGCAATCCTGACAATTGAGACTAACGTTCATTATAGTGTTAATCTGGATATTATTACGTAGACTAGTGTTAACCCGGGTATTGTTACGTAGAAAAGTGTTAATCCGGATATTGTTACGTAGAAAAGTGTTAATCCGGATATTGTTACGTAGAAAAGTGTTAATCCGGATAGTGTTACGTAGTATAGTGTTAATAGATATAGTTATGTAGAATAGTGTTAACCCGGATAGTGTTACGTAGAATAGTGTTAACCCGGGTATTGCTACGTAGAAAAGTGTTAATCCGGATATTGTTACGTAGAAAAGTGTTACTCCGGATATTGTTACGTAGAAAAGTGTTAATCCGGATATAGTGTTACTCCGGATATTGTTACGTAGAATAGTGTTAAACCGGATACTGTTAAGCAGAAAAGTGTTAACTTAGATAGTGTTACGTAGAATAGTGTATACCCGGATACTGTTACGGAGAATAGTGTTAACCCGGATAGTATTACGTAGAATAGTATTACTCCGGATAGTGTTACGTAGAATAGTGTTAATCCGGATATTGTTACGTAGAATAGTGTTAACCCGAATATTGTTACATAGAATCGTGTTAATCCAGATATTTTTCCGTAGAATCGTGTTACCACAGAAAATATTACGTAGAATGGTTTTAATCCTGATAATGTGACGTAAAATAGTGTTAAACCAGGCAGTGTTAAGCAGACTAGTGTTAATTCGGATATTTTTACGGATATTGTTATGTAGAATAGTGTTAACTCGGATACTGTTACATAGAATAGTGTTACCCGGATGCTGATACGTAGAATAGTGTAACCACATATACTGTTACGTAGAATAGGTTTTCTCCGGGTATTGTTGCGTATAATAGTGTCACCCCGAATATTATTATGTCGAATAGTGTTAACCCGAATATTGTTACGTAGAATGGTGTTAACTCGGATACTGTTACATAGAATAGTGTTACCCGGATGCTGATACGTAGAATAGTGTTACCACATATACTGTTACGTAGAATAGTTTTTCTCCGGGTATTGTTACGTATAATAGTGTCACCCCGAATATTATTATGTCGAATAGTGTTAACACGGATACTGTTACATAGTTAGTGTTAACCCAGCTAGTGTTACGTAGAATAGTGTTAAACCGGATACTGTTAAGCAGAAAAGTGTTAACTCAGATAGTGTTACGTAGAATAGTGTATACCCGGATACTTTTACATATAATAGTGTTACCACGGATATCGTTACGTAGAACATACCCCGGATAATGTTAAATAGAATAGTGTTAACCCGGATACTGTTGCGTAGAAGGATACTGTTACGAAGAACAGTTTTACCCCAGATATTGCACCGTAAAATAGTGTTAACCTGGATACTGTTACATATAATAGTGTTACCCGTATATTGTTACGTAGAGTAGTGTTACCCCAGATAGTGTTATGTAGAATGGTGTTGCCCTGGATATTGTTACATAGAATAGTGTTATGCCAGAAACCGTTACATAAAGTAGTGTTACCCGGATGGGGGTACTTAGAATAGAATTATACCGGAGATTGTTATGGAGATTTTTGTTACGTAGAATAGTTTCACTTAGAATAGGGTTACCCTTGATATTGTAAAGTAGAATAGTGTTACCCCGGATGGTGTGACTTAGAATAGTGTTATCCCAGATACTGTTTCGTAGACCAGTGTTACTCCGGATATTGTTATGTAGAATAGTGTTACCCCGGGTGGTGTTACTTAGAATAGTGTTACCCCGGATGGTGTTACTTAAAATAGTGTTATCTCAGATACTGTTACGTAGAATAATGTTACTCCGGATATTGTTACGAAGAATAGTGTTAATCCGGATGGTGTTACTTAGAATAGTGTTATCCCATATACTGTTACGTAGAATAGTGTTAATCCGGATGGTGTTACTTAGAATAGTGTTATCCCATACACTGTTAATTAGAATAGAGTTACTCCGGATATTGTTACGTAGAATAGAGTTACTCCGGATATTGTTACGTATAATAGTGTTACTCCGGATGGTGTTACTTATAATAGTGTTACCCCGGATGGTGTTACTTAGAATAGTGTTGTCCCAGATACTGTTACGTAGAATAGTGTTACTCCGGATATTGTTACGTAGAATAGTGTTACCCCGGATGGTGTTACTTCGAATAGTGTTATCCCAGATACTGTTACGTAGAATATTGTTACTCCGAATATTGTTACGTAAAAAAGTGTTACCCCGGATGGTGTTACTTAGAATAGTGTTACCCTGGATGGTGTTACTTAGAATAGTGTTATCCCAGATACAGTTACGTAGAATAGTGTTACTCCGGATATTGTTACGTAGAATAGTGTTACCCCGGATGGTGTTACTTAGAAAAGTGTTACCCCGGATGGTGTTACTTAGAATAGTGTTATCCCAGATAGTGTTACGTAGAATAGTGTTACGCCGGATAGTGTTACGTAGAATAGTGTACCCCGGATGGTGTTACTTAGAATAGTGTTATCCCAGATACTGTTACGTAGAATAGTGTTAATCCGGATGGTGTTACTTAGAATAGTGTTATCCCATACACTGTTACGTAGAATAGAGTTACTCCGGATATTGTTACGTAGAATAGTGTTACCCCGGATGGTGTTACTTAGAGTAGTGTTACCCCGGATGATGTTACTTAAAATAGTGTTATCCCAGATACTTTTACTTAGAATAGTGTTACTTCGGATATTGTTACGTAGAATAGTGTTACCCCGGATGGTGTTACTAGGAATAGTGTTGCCATGGATACTGTTACGTGTAATAGTATTACACCGGATACTGGTATGTAGAATAGTGTTATCCCTGATACTGTTACGTAGAATCGTATTAACCGGATATTCTAGGTAGAATAGTATTAAACCGGATATTGCTAGGTAAACAGTATTAACCCGGATATAGCTACGTAGAATAGTGTTACCCCGGATGGTCTTGCATATAATAGTGTTATCCCGGATAATGTTACGTAGAGTAGTGTTACACCGGATACTGTTATGTAGAATAGTATTACCACGGATACTGTTACGTAGAATAGTGTTACCACGGATACTGTTACGTAGAATGGTGTTACCACGAATACTGTTACGTAGAATAGTGTTACTCCGGATAGTGTTACGTAGAATAGTGTTACATATAAATAGTGTTACATACAATAGTGTTTACCCGGATATTGTTACGTAAAATAGTGTTAACCCAGATAGTTTTACGTAGAATAGTGTTAACCCGGATATTATTACGTAGAATAGTGTTAACCCGGATATTATTACGTATAATATTGTTAAACCGGATATTGCTACTTAGAAAAGTGTTAACCCGGATATTGTTACGTAAAATAGTGCTAACCCGGATATTGTTACGTAGAATAGTGTTAACACGAATATTGTTATGTAGAATAGTGTTAACCCGGATATTGTTACGTAGAATAGTGTTACATTTAATTGTGTTAACCCGGATATTGTTACGCAGAATAGTGTTAACCCTGATATTGTTACGTAGAATAGTGTTAACCCGGATATTGTTACGTAGAATAGTGCTAACCCGGATATTTGTTACGTAGAATAGCGTTAAACCGGAAATTGTTACGTAGAATAGTGGTAAGCCGGATATTGTTACGTAGAATAGCGTTCACCTGGATATTGTTTCGTAGAATAGCGTTTAACCGGATATTGTTACGTAGAATAGTGGTAAGCCGGATATTGCTACGTAGAATAGTGTTAACCCGGATATTGCAACGTAGAATAGTGTTAACCCGGATATTGCTACGTATAATAGTTTTAACTCGTATATTGTTACGTAGAATGGTGTTAACCCGGATATTGTTATGTAGAATAGTGTTTACCCGGATATTGTTACGTAGAATAGCGTTAAACCGGATATTGTTACGTGGAATAGTGATAAGCCGGATATTACTACGTAGAATGGTGTTAAGCCGGAAATAGCTACGTAGAATAGTATTAAGCCGGATATTGTTACGTAGAATTACTTTAGCTCGGATATTGTTATAGTATTACCCTGGATATTGTTACGTAGATTAGTGTTACCCCGGATATTGTTACGTAGAATAGTATTAACCCGGATATTGTGACGTATAATAGTGTTAACCCGGATATTGTGACGTAGAATAGTGTTACTCCGGTTGTTTTAAGGTAGAAAAATGTTAATCCGGATGTTATTACGTAGAATAGTGTTAACCCGGATATTGTTACGTAGAATAGTGTTAAACCGGATATTGCTACTTAGAATAGTGTTAAACCGGATATTGCTACTTAGAATAGTGTTAAACCGGATATTGTTACGCGGAATAGTGTTACATATAATAGTGTTAACCCGAATATTGTTACGTAAAATAGTGTTAACACGGATATTGTTACATATAATAGTATTAACCCGGATATTGTTACGTAGAATAGTGTTACTCCGGTTGTTGTTACGTAATAAATTGTTAATCCGGATTTTATTACGTAGAATAATGTTAACACGGATATTGTTACGTAGAATAGTGTTAAGCCGGATATTGCTACTTAGAATATTGTTAATCCGGATATTGTTACGCAAGAATAGTATTAACCCCGATATTATTACGTAGAATAGTGTTAAACCGGATATTGCTGCTTAAAACAGTTTTAACCCGGATATTGTTACGTAGAATAGTGTTAATGCGGATATTATTACGTAGAATAGTGTTAAACCGGATATTTTTACTTAGAATAGTGTCACATATAATAGTGTTAACCCGGATATTGTAACGTAAAATAGTGTTAACCCAGATATTGTTACGTAGAAGAGTGTTAACCCGGATATTGTTACGTAGAATAGTGTTAACCCGGATATTGTTACGTAGAATAGTGTTAACCCGGATATTATTACGTAAAATAGTGTTAAACCGGATATTGCTACTGAGAAAAGTGTTAACCCGGATATTGTTACGTAGAATAGTGTTAACCCGGATATTATTACGTAAAATAGTGTTAAACCGGATATTGCTACTGAGAAAAGTGTTAACTAGGATATTTAATGCGGATATTATTACGTAGAATAGTGTTAAACCGGATTTTGTTACTTAGAATAGTGTTAACCCGGATATTGTTACGTAGAATAGTGTTAACACGGATATTGTTATGTAGAATAGTGTTAAACCGGATATTGTTACGTAGAATAGTGTTACATATAATAGTGCTAACCCGGATATTGTTACGTATAATTATGTTAACCCGGATATTGTTATATAGACTAGTGGTAAGCCGGATATTGCTACTTAGAATAATGTTAACCCGGATATTGCTGCTTAGAATAGTGTTAACCCGGATATTGTTGCGTATAATAGTGTTAACCCGGATATTGTTACGTAGAATATCGTTAAACCGGATATTGTTATGTAGAATAGTGGTAAGCCGGATATTGCTAGGTAGAATGGTTTTAACCCGGAAATAGCTACGTAGAATAGTATTAACCCGGATATTTTTACGTAGAATAGTGTTAACCGGATATTGTTACGTAGAATAGTGTTAACCCGGATATTCTTACGTAAAATAGCATTAACCCGGATATTGTTACGTGGATTAGTGTTAACCCGGATATTGCTAATAACTGACTCCGGGTAACACTCTAGCCTTTCAGATTATTTGATTTTAAATAAATTGGTCATGCTTTAGTAAAGAAATGATATTTTTAAATTGATATGAATAATTACTATATTTACCATCAAATAAATTAAGCAAATAAGATCATTTAAAAAAACTTACCAGAAAATCTACAATTTTAAAAATGATATTTTTTTCGAAAGCTTAGAATCCCTTCCGTTGAATCAAATACATATCATATATGGGTAACTGTAGAAACAAACATATTCGATTTTTTTCACGCACTATTTATGTAAATGGATTTCCAGGATAAATTGATGTTTCAATTTCGATGGTATTCACTTTATTGACGAATATTTTGATACCATCATAAGTTTTATATCACTTACTATTCAGGAGTTATAGCTACTTATTATTATTGTTATTATTATTGTTTTTACAAAGTTGAGGGTTTTTGGAAGCCGCGGATCAAGTATGTTTTGTTTTGTGATACCAAAATACGTCAAAATATACTCAGTTTCCAGCATTCTGCCACAAATTCAATTTGTTTATGGTGGTTGTGTGTTAAAATGTGTACAAACAAAAAAATGTATTGCGTTTGTGATATGCTGTTTAAATATACGTCTATTCCACGTGTAGCACTAAAACGGTGTTAACAAAACAACGTTGTAAATCGGACGTATTTCAAACACTTCAATTGTGGGTTTTCGTTTATACAAATAAATCAGTCATAAACCAAAGTGTTTCGTTTCGTGTATAATTTATAAATACAGTCAAATATCGCTGTCTTAGAAAAAGATTGTAAGGAGTTCAGCATTTTCTTTGTCAATAAACGCCTTTTAAAGATAAACAGATTGGAATGTTTTTTTAAGTTTAGTGCACGATTTATGAAACTTTTATTATACTTGAGACGTAATTTGAAAGATATATGGTTGCATACCTGCGTAAAATAAAACACTATTTCCTTTCAGTTATACCTCTTACATATTCACGTATAAATATAGACATCCACAGTAGTATAGATAGTGAGGGTATAAGTACAGTTTCCTCCCTCGCGACAAACAATCAGCTGTTATCAGTTGTCTCCAGTTGCACTTAACACAAAGATGCAAACGCCAAATGACGATGACATGCTTGCTGCCAGGCCCCCTCGCAACTATACAAACTGCTTGATTGCCCTTCGCTTAGGAAGATGTTTACTCATACCTATCTATTAATTTTTGTAAATAACTAAAACATCTGCAATTCATTAAGCAAAGTCAACGGAACCGGACAGTAGTCTTCTTCATCGTTCTGCATATTATTTTTTACCATGGAGTATTTAACTTGTATGCTAAGGTATCTTGTCCATTATCTAGTATGTATCTTTTATCATCATAAGTTGATAACCCTTTTTTATTTATTACATAGCTGCTTATGTTATGCTTTTGTGATCTAATAATGTTCATCTCATGGTGGGCTTCTGTTGCCGTAAACAAAATCTCTTTGTAATTATCATGCGTTATATTTTTTTTAACAGCACACTTTTTAACACCCTTGGATTATTTTGTACTAACCTCATTATCTAACATATAAGAATATTGTTTACTTCGTAGTCCAACAAATTCAACAATAGGTATACCACACGTTTCATCTTTCATTTTGCCGATAACATTTTTATTATCATTAAAATGAAACTTACTTTCTGGATCATAATCACAATTATTAAAAAGTTCTTTGTCCTTGTAAAAGTCTGCAAACACATCTTTTGTTTTTATTTCATAACACAAGGAATCGGTATCAGTAAATAATACCTTTTTCATCATATTTATTTTTGATATAGTTGTAAAGGAAATCATACATTAAATATTTTGACAAGTCCAAAATACACATGCCAACATAACAAGGACGATTTAAAACTAATCGTTCTTTTATTATGTTTATGGCAAATACATTTTCATTAAACATTTAACAAGAGATGAATGAAGGTCTTAATGCATATTTTAAAAGGACCTCCTCGTCATGCGTCAGCTTTACATTAATTCTTTTTCTCAAATTTTCCATCGTCTTGCCAAAAACCGAATTGTTCATCAGTTTGAAGAAATCCTTTTCAAAAGCATTTTTACCAGCTATTCTCTCGGCAGTATTAAAGTCTATGTATGTCTTTATCCACTCCGATTCATCAAACTGTAGTATTCGATGTATTTTTGTCACCTTTAATGCAAGCTTTTTATACAATTCTAAGTTTTGAAATGCACGACATACTTTTGTTTATTTTTTAGCGTTGTAACAAGTTTATTAACATTACAAGATTCCAATTCAAACGTTTGTTTTAAATTTTTACAATAGTCTGACAACCACTCATCTTTTATATTTAAACTTTCTGGGGCAAGAAGATAATCATTATGAGAGTCATGCAGTTTCTCAGGATACTTAATATCGCACTCGACAATGTAATTTGATTTTCCTTTTTCCAAACTTATCAACCCACTTGAAGTTGCCAGAAGGTAACGGTTGACACATGGCCCACCCATACAAGTTTTTAGCATCAAGATATATTATGCACTTGATTTCTTTTTTCTTGTTATAGTTTTTCATATATTTATTGTTAGCCTGTAAATATATGTTTGCAATATAAGCCGTACCACCTCTTAATCCTTTTTCCACAAACAAATATTGATCAATATCAGTGATTAAGTCAAGTTGGATACCAGTCATCTTAAGACATGCATCCCAAGCTAAACCAGAGCTACTGAAGTAATGGCAAGGATCTAATTTGTAATACTCAATACACATTTTTCTAAAGTTTTCAAAAACGTCTGCAAGCAGCAGCACATCAGTCTTAAGATACAGATCAAGATATTCTCCAATATTTTTAATCTTAAATGTTTTCCATATTTTTTCAGCATGATCATAATCTGCGTCTGAAATGCGTTCATCATTTAATTGAGAATAAAAGCTATCTTTGTCAGGTAATTTAACTTCTTTAAAAACTTCAAAAATGTTCATGTAATCATAAGGATAAACACCTTTTCTTTTTATTAATTCTAGCGTGTTGCCAGAGTATTCCTGAGAGGTATACTGAAACGAGGGAATGTTTTTTTACTAAAGTATCAAGCGATTGAGACATAAACTGAAAACTGTCAATAAACACTAAACTTTTTCCTAACATGAAAGCCATATACTTTTCCATGTTATTAGGTATGACATTGACTGTTTGTTTGAACTTTCCGATATGTTGCATTATAAAGTGAGAATCATAACCTCTCAAATTATGAAACACAACAGGTATTTTTTTAGTTAGTCTGAAATTAATATTACATATGTCATGAGCGCTTCCTCTATAATTTCCAGTTATATGACAATGGTCTCTGACTTTTCTGATGGAGTTTTTATATGTCACTGTATGACCCGGGTCACCTTTTTTGAGAGTTGTTACAAAACCATTACCGCAAATATGACATGATTTAGATTTTTGGAATCTAGCTTCTTCTACCGACGACATCACCAAATCTTTCTTAAAATGTATATTCATAGTTTTCTTGCACCACTTTTCTTCTTTTATCATTTTTTCTAAAAACTTGTAAACAGCATTTGGCCCTCTGTACGTTACAACTGGTTTTGAATATTGATTATCATAACAACAAACAACCGTATACCCATAACTGCAATCAGTATGTTGCTGATATGCTTCTGTGTATGCTTTTTTAGGATTATTTAGTGCTGAAGAAATACTTTCGGTTATTGCCTCAAAATCAGCATATATAACAAACGGAACCATTAGTTGCCTGCGTAGTTTTTAAACTTAACTTTTTCATTCTTATTTGACCGTTTGTTTGCTCTAATTCCTTTTTAAGGACATTTATAGCAAGTAGTTTTATATACCAAAGTTGCTGCATTGGGCTATTTCCGAAACTTTGATATGTTCTTTTCTAGCCATTATATAATATTACATGAGATTATTTTTTTAAGCCTATAATTATTTTATTTTAATTAGTTTTTCAACCAGCATACATTATAATATCAATTCAACCTTTTGATAGGGTGTCATAGTAAGCAATAAAATACTATTTATTTACAATACCACAAGATCGTTTTCTTACAATAAGTGCGTAATCTCTTTATGTCACTATTTCTAATTTTTTTGCATGGTAAGTTTAGATCATGTGCTTTGGAGATTATCTTTTCAACTAACTCATCATTGCATGTACAAAACATCAACCCCATGTCGAGTTTATTCATATTTTCAAAATCAACCATTTGAGCATATATCATTTGATTTTCCTTAAAGTTTCTGATTTCCTTTTCTACTTGTTCCATTATAATATTACTTAAGATAATACTTTTTCAAGCCTATATTTAAATATATAATGCTATTTTATAATATAATGAATTGCAAATATTGTAAAAGAGTTTTAGATATCATTGATCCTCCTGGAGTATGCTTAGATTGCATTTTATTTCACATGAATAGTAAAAAGAAGCTTTTTAAATATTGTACCAGAGCCAAGCTGTGTTACAAGTGTGTTTATGCATTTATAAATTGTAATGATACTTGTGAAGTTTTCGATAACGAGTGTATTTGCCTTAAGTGCGGGACTCACAATGGTTATAATCTCATCACAGGTTACAACTACAACCGAAAGAAAACTATTAACCACAGAAAGTACCATTTAGATAAATACTTGGTAGAATATGATTTGTCTTCTAAAAATAGACAAAAATTTGAAGATTTGTGTTACAAAATTGCAAAGCTTTCGGATAAAATAGAGGGTCGAAAAAGGTCAATCAAATTTGAATACATTTTTCAGAAAATATTTAAAATATTAAAAAAAACACCAAAAAACCCCCCGATTAAAACAAAATTTACTAGAGAAAAGTATGATAGGATATGGAAACAAGTTGAACGGTCATATACATTTCCAGGGGTTCTGTAAAGTTATCATTATTTTGAATCTCTACTATTTTATTAAACGTAATCCTAATTATCTCTTCCGTCATTATCTAGTCCTATTGTTGTTTGGACATATGATAGAAGTTGTTTAAAACTCCTATGATGTGTTTTCAACAAAGTCTTTTTTCTGCTATTCTTGTTTTACTTGCTAGAACAGCAACTACTGGAGGAACTGCGCCAACTACAGCTATGAAAACAGGAATTCCTGAACTATAGCTAGAATAGCACCACAACCAATTATTCCACTAGCAATCTGTAATGTTGTGTTTATAATACCGCACAATTTATAACTACGTCTGTATGCAGCCACACGTCGTTTCAAGTGATCAATTAATTCTTCTTTGGCTTTCATGTATAATTACAGTTAGACAATAATTTAATCAAAATATTCAGAAAATAGTTTCTCATGTTCTTTGGGTGATATTTTACCTATTTTTAATTATTCATCGAATATGAAAATACCTTTATTTATTAGCTGTGGACTATTATTTCCTGATTCGATACTCCCACGTACTAACTCCAGATCATTAACCAAATCATCAGGACTACTGTAATATTCAACATCAACACAACCTCCTAAAATCTTTTTGAACTTTGAAGAACCTTTATGAATTGGTAAACCAGATAATTCTGTTAGTTTCTTAAAAGCATTTTGAGACAGTTTTGAATACGTTTTTTTATTATTGTAACGCTTTGTTATCAAGTCTATAAAATCATCATCTACTTTTAGGTTTAGCACAACTGCTTCTTCTTGTTTGGCAATACGTTTGTGATGACCAACACGCTTTGGTAAATCAATTTGTAACACTCCATAGCGACCATCTTTGTCGACCTTGTAGGAATTTTTATTTTGTTGTAATCCTTCCCCTGAAAAAACAGGAGTATGCTGTTCCATACTTCGAACTCTATCTCTATAATGTACTAATCCGTCAGTCTCTCTTTGTAAAGCCTCTCTGCGTTGTTCAAGGTTTTCCTTTTCTCAGTATTTGTTGCTTTCTTTATCTGTTTGGTTAGAGTAGCTTTAGAACCTCCAATATCCTTGATGTTTTTAGAAGCATCTCTAATTGGTTCACCTCTATCACCCGTAATTAGTTTCGATGGCAATGGTAGGTTATGTTTCTGTAGGACATCTGTATCAATTCCAGCATCTACATCTGCAGTAAGTATTTCTGGCGTAGGCTCTGCTGTATCAAATAACTGAGGTAATCCCCGGTATGCTTCATGTTCTTGTACTTCCTCGCATATTACTGCCGGAAGCGCGGCTAATTGCTGACTTATTTTCGGAAAGAAGCTAACTGCTCGTTTAGCTGTTCTGACTGACTTTTTATTTCGCTAGTCACAGGTTTAAATATTTCTTTGTACAAATCACGACTAGCTCCTTTTTCTAGTCTTTTTTGAGTAACTTTATTTTCGTATTCTTTAACAAGCTTACTCGCTTTTCACTTTTCATGACGTGGACGCCGCTTTATATTTAAGACCCCAAGGTCGCATCTTGGCTTATATGGCGAAACGGGGTATCTTGTGGTCTTCATTTTAATCTACTTAATCTGCCTTCAGTGGCCCCAACCTTTGATTTTATCGAAATATATTTGATTTGATAAGCATAATATATCGTTTGTATATTTTTGCGGGCTTTAAATATGTGTATAAGACGTATAAATATCCATTAGTACGAACGCAGCTCCTGACCGAAAACATAAGACCCGCCTTCTTTTTGACGTCATAATTTTTTTCATTTCATCCCAAAACCCGCGCCCTTGTTCAGTTATATGTTCACTGTTTAGCGTGCTAAATGAGAGTAAATTATTAGCCAGAATAATTGCAATATCTTAAATTGTTCATGCTTATGACGGAGCGGGTCGTTGGAATAGGGCCCATGTCATCGAATTCTAAGATCGCTTTCATTACGACAACAAGGATATAAAGAAAAAAGAAAGAGACAAGACGAGATAGTGTTATAGCACACGCATGTACATATATATAACACTTATCTCTCTTTATATATATATATCCGTTGAAATGAAAGCATGTGGTTTAGACGTAGCGCATTCTAAATTGGTAAAGTGGTAGAGGGCCTATAATCCTTAAATAACACACCATTACATTTGGTTTAATTTGCCAAATGGATACAAACGTATGATCACAACGTATCTGCAACATGCGTATTTACATGTGATAATGTAAAAGAAAGCCGATTTGAAGTCAAAATGATACTGGGTTAATCAAACCGGTGTGATTATTTTGATGATTCATCCCATTTCAAGAGTCCATGTGTCTCTTTAAAGAATGCATTATATTTTAAAAAATAATTCATGGATGTATAGGCTAGGCGATATATATTAAAGGGACACACGGCTATCTTGATTTAAAAAAAAATCACTGCGTTACGGTAATTTTTCGACATAACTTCCGTTTGTTCAATCATTAATATTAATTATACGAATAGTATAAAGAAAATTATTTTTGCTTATTAGTAACTGTTATATATATGTATACTGGGTGTTCTGGACCACAACTCTCGTTTCACTCGAGTTGTGATCTAAAATACCCAAATACATACAGAGAACATCTCTCTTTTTTCTACTTGCTATCGAAAATCGGTGGTCCAGCATTATTTGCTTTTAAAATTGAAAACTTCTCAAAATCGCAACTAAAACGTGGAATTACTTTGAAAACGAGAAAGATAGGTTGTAGTGGATTGTAGTGGGATCTCGTAATTTTTTTCTGGCGATTTCTATATAATCTTGATCTTGTAGAATATCTAGTGCTTGTTTAATATATGTTTTAATAAACAGTTTTTTTATTTTTACACATCGCATACACATATGACTTCCTGTAAAAGTACCAAGCCCACAAACAACACATGGTACTACTTTTGATATTTTAATCAAATAATTATGCAAAGCGCAATAGATTAAACCTTTCAGGCATTTCGTTTGACACGGTGGTGTTATTCTTGTTGTTAGAAAATTGCATTTATTCATTTCTGTTTATTGATTATAATATTTTTTTTTGTATTAGATAAAAAAATTATAAATAAAAATATATAAGAAAAAAAAAAAAGATTAGAAACGAAGAGACTATAAGGAATTTAATAGAGTTATACAAAGACGGTGTAATAGATAAGGAAACATTAACAAATGGGATTAATGCGATAAATCAACCAGAAACAACACAACCAGCTCAAACAGAATACAGCGCGCTGAAAAATATAAGAAAGAGGAGACGTGAAAAGAAAAAACGTAAAAGAGCTAAGATAAGAGAACTGCAACCTTCTGTTTTATCCACTGAAAAAGTAAAACCTGTTTCACCCCACGAAAAAGTAAAACCTGTTCAAAAAAAACAAAAAAACATAGAGCACCTCCTGCACCACCGATAAAACAAACAAGTCATACCAAAGATTTTGAAATAAAAATATCAAAATACAAAGATCCTGAGGTAATGCTTTCGGAAAATAAGAATCTTATAGTAAATCAAATATATTGGGAACTAGAAAAAATGAATGGAATAAAATGGGAGATAGTAGCAAAATTTGAATTGATCAGACATGAAACTAAACCTCCAAAGACTGTAACAGCTTACCTAAAAAGTAAACAAAATGCTATTTTTACATCAAATGATCTAAGTTCCATGTATGATGAATCATCAGAGCGTATTATGGAAAAATTGGATAGATTCACCAACACAGCATCAAGAGTTAACGGTTGATAAGTGTGTTATGTTGTATCTAAATATTGCAAAATACGAACCCATACGAGGATCATCATACTTGCCACTGCCATGGATAGTAGCTGTAAAAAAGGCATGTATAAACGTAAAAAATCAAGATGAAAAATGTTTGATGCATGCTATAAAATCAGCTATGTACCCAACATCTGACCACTCAGATAGAGTATCAAGTTATAGTCAATACGAGGATCCAAATATGGAAGGAGTAGAGTATCCAGCCCATCTAGATCAAATTGATAAAGTAGAAAAAAATAACAATCTGGCTATAAATGTTTATGGGTGCTTGATTACCAGAAAGCATAGAAACAACGTAATATTTTCCCATACAAACTTTCCAAGCAGCCAGATGAAATGAAAAGAATAAATCTTCTTCTGTATTATGATAACAACGCGATAAAATCTCACTATTGCTGGATAATTTTTTTTAATGGCTTGTTGTATGGTACAAACAAACACCATGGTAAGACTTATTTCTGTCAGAGATGCATGCATGGATTCTCAAGTGAAAAAGTACTAGATTTCCATGATGAAAACTGAAAAGGAATAAATACTATCTGTCAGAGACTAAACTATCCAAAGCAAGGTTCAAGTGTATATTATAAAAATCATACAAACAGGGTTCCAGTACCATACTATATCACAGCAGACATAGAAAGTATTTTGGAACCATGTAGCAAGTCCGCAGGAGATAAAACTAACCTAACGAACATGCATGTTCCATGCTGGGATGGATATCAAGTATTAAGATCTGATAAAAAATACATGCCAAAAGTTGTTTTACATGGTGAAAATGTGATAGATGAATTTTTCACAAAACTAAAACAAGAGCGCGAGATGTATGAAGACCCGCCCCAGAAGTAATGACAGATGCAAATTGGCAAGATTACGCTGATTCCAAAAGTTGTTGGTGCTGCGGAAGTAAATTCACAAAAAAGAAAAAATGCAAACCAACTAAATTTAGACTTAATTGTATTTTCACAGGAAAATCTATAGGAACAGTGTGTACAAGATGTCTAAATAAAATAAAACCAGAACCGAAGAATACACCAATACCAGTTGTAATGCACAGTCACTTGCTAATCAAACAAGCCCACAAAACATTTTGAAAAATAACATGCATCGCGCAGAATACAGAAAAATACATATCATTCAGCATAGGTCAATTTAGATTCATAGACAGTCTACAATTCATGGCAGCATCTTTGTCTGATCTGGATAAATCAACCCCAAGCGAGAATCTTAAAATTACTAAAAGAGAAAATGGACACAAGCCATTGGACCCAGAGCTGTACCAGGCACACAAGTATTGTTACAAAAATGACAGAGACATGAACCCAAGAGAGCAAGTTGACAAGGGTAAACTAGAATACCTTCTAAACAACACAGATAAATTTGAGTTTGGCAGCAGGTTTGTGGATGGTAAAAACAAGACAGGGAAGCCCAAATTAAGACATTAAAAGATTATCTGGCAAATCTGAATGACTACGGAGAGTGTTTAATGCACTATAAACAAAGAAATAATCTTGGAAGATACTTTGCAGAAAAAATGGGCTTGCAAGGAATGAGCCGCAAAGTCAGACATACAATCTGCAAAGTCACTATGCTTGATATTGATATGAAGAACGCCCACCCAACATTGTTGTCGTGGTATTGTGTTGAAAATCAAATCCCATGCACAGCGCTAATGAGTTACATTAAAAACCGTGACGAACAAGCAGCTGACTTGATGAAAGATCGTAACATTGATCGTGACACTGCTAAAAAAACATTACTTGCTGTCATCAATGGTAAAAAAGAATACCCGAGCAAGTCCGACCCACTGTGGTTTGTTGACTATTGCAAGGAGATGAAAACTATTATTAAAATGGTTGTAAAACAAAACCCAGGTCTGTATGAACTAGCCAAACAAACAAAAGCAAAAAAAGATAGAACAGACAATATTGGAGGATCAACAATTAACTTACTAATGTGCAAGCTTGAACATAATGCATTAGTGTCTGCATATGACTATCTCGCCGAACAAAACATTGAAGTTGCTGCATTAGTGTTTGACGGTTTGATGATATACAAAGGTGATTATAACATACAAAAAATACTTGCCGGGTGCTCTGAAAGAGTAAAAACTGATAATGGATATAATATTGTGTTTGATGTCAAAGAAATGAACGAAGGATATGATAACAACCTACCACCAAAACAAAAAATAAAAAATCCAGATGTGAACTTGTTACTACGAAAAGGAGTACACCCGTATGAATACTTTGATAGCTTTGAAAACTTCGAAGAACCTAAACTACCACCCATAAAATGTTTTTATAGTAAACTTACTGGCAAGGGCATCTCAGAAGAAGACTACCAGCACGCTCAAAAAGTTTGGGTTGAGTTTGATTGCAAAACATTATGGGATTATCATGATTTATATCTCGGAACAGATGTGACTCTGTTGATGTGATGTGTTTGAAAACTTTCGTGCGGCTTGTTTAAAAACATATAGGCTCGATCCACTTCACTACTAAACCGCATCTGGTTTATCCTGGGATGCAATGCTAAATTATACTGGAGCAGCACCAGAGTTATTATCAGACCCCGATATGCACTTATTCATATAAAAAGGCATGCGGGGTGGAATTAGTATGGTATTCAAACTTATCACTTGGATTAAAACTAACCAAGATCCACAGAGTATTGGAATTCACAGAAAAATCTTGGATGAAACCATACATCGAGCTGAACACAGAATGTAGAAAAAAAGCTACAACACAGTTTGAAAAAGATTTTTACAAACTAATGAACTACTCTGTCTATGGCAAGACAATGGAGAATCTCCGCAAGAGAGTGGATATAAAATTAGTTCGGACTGATAGTTATAATGCTGAAAAAAAAAGAAAGTTGATAGCAAACCCAAATTATGAAGGTAGGGTTGAATTTTCTGAGGGGCTATCTGCTATACACATGCACAAGGGCACACTATTGTTAGACAAGCCCATCCACACCGGAATGGCAGTGCTTGAGTTGTCAAAAGATATAATGTATGATTGGTATTATAACGTGTATAAAAAGAAATACGGTGACAATTGCAAACTATTGTACACAGACAGAAAAGTTTGATTGTTGAAGTAGAAACAGATGATCTCTATGCTGATATGGGTGAAATGAAAGATAAGTACGACTTGAGTGATTACCCCGAGTCTAATCCACTCCATGACAACACAAACAAATAAGTTATGGGTAAAATGAAGGACGAGTGCGCTGGAGTTCCCATAAGAGAATTTATCGGATTAAGACCAAAGATGTATGCAGTCTTGAGAGAGGATGAAAAACTCATCAAAAAAGTAAAAGGTGTGACTCGTGCGGTGGTTGATAAAAATATAACCATATAATCATTCCGAGACTCATTGTTCAACAAAAAAAAATACAACCATACGATAAATGTGATAAGGTCAATACTACATAATGTGTATAACATGAATATAAACAAAGTGTCACTGTCACCAAAGGAAACCAAAAGATATATCCTGCCCGATGGTATCACAACAGATGCAAGTGGTTATTATAAAATCCTGTAAGCAACAAACCCAACAATAACAACCCCGCCCACTATAAATATTAATTCCCTGTTCTTTTGACCACCATCGGGTGCATAAAAATCACTAAGTGTCGGCTCAGGTTCCATTCTCAACGAATCATTTAATTTGGAGCCTGTGACAAGATAATATTTTCTCATAGCACTCTATGAAAACAAAACAGACACCCGGATCTGCACCGGATAGCAAAGGATATATTCTGTCGGATGGTGTTAGTATGGATCCGTGTGGTTATGTCTCGTCTTAAAAACTACAAAACCCTGCAACTGACATACCTGGGGTTTGATCAACCTTAACAAGCAAACGGTATCACGACATACGCGTTTGGGTATCAGCAGGAACAATAAGTAGTTCTTCTTTGACAAATCCTCTCTGTGGTGCTGGTGCTTTCAAATAATATACTCGTATACCTTGCGTCACTATATAACTATTAATCTTGTGAATATCTACACTCCACATTGGATCAATTGCTCTGCGTCTTCCCCGGGTTGATTTAAATATCTTACACTGGCATTCAGACAGATAAGATCATCTTTTAATGTTTTTGTTTCAACAGGAGGGGGCTTTTTTGTCTCCACATTTATTGCTTTGACAACGTATGGTAATCTCTTTACACACTCTCTGTTGCGTTTGTGTGAATCTATTTCCTTAGCATACTGATAACCAAACAGTCTTTCAGCTAATGTTCTGTTAAATCTTTCCACTATAGCTTGGTCTCTGTGTATCTCTGTTCTGCCTCGTCTGATATTTTCTGCCACACAGCTTGTTTCTTTAAACATTCTAATGCCTGTCTCTCACTGACACCAGCCTCCTTTGCCAATTTTTTAACTGCTGAGTAACCTCTCCAAATTCCTTTTGGGCTGTAATAAATCTTTTCCATCTTTTTTCTACCTAAGATTAAAATATAAAAGAAAAAAACTATATCAATTTATACGCCACAAATCCAGTTGCAGCCATGCCCACCACAATAAACATAATCTCTCTATTCTGTTGATCCGGAGATGGTGTATAGAAATCACTCAACTTAGGCACTGGTTCCAAAGGCAACTGTTTACCAGTTATATAATAATATTGCTTCATAGCCTGGTCCACATCACCAAATGTCTGCTCTGCATGGTGCTCCTTTTGCAGTTGCTTGTTAATAACATCTAATCTCTCTGTTCTTTTTTTATTCCACGCCGCTTGTGCTGCTTCCAATTGTTCTACAGCTTTGTCATGTCTTTGTATTTCCTCATCTGAATGCCTTCCTATTTTTGAAAACAAATAATTTGAACCGCTAAACGCCAATACGTTTGTTAATGCGCCACCTATCATCATTGCTACTGCACACGTAATTTTTTGTATAGTATTTTTTTTTTAAATTACTTCATAATATCCGCAGGAATAATACCTTGCTTAATCAACATATCCCTCGTAGTCATTGCTAACAGTATATCTATGGACAGCATCCCAACATCTCCCATATTAAAATCCACTTTAGGTGCTGGTTTTCTTAGTAGTTTTCTGCCAATCTCAGAATATCCAATAGTTAGAAGTGTTTCCACTCCAGCGTGATACAACATATTTACAATTTGTTTTCCGTCAATATTGCTGCCATTCTTTTATTTGATTAATTTTTTTAAATAAATTATTAAAAATCAAACGAGTGTTTTGGTAGCGTGGCAACAGGTTGTGTAGCAACAGGCTGTGTAGCAACAACCGATTTCTTGTTATAAATATACAAACCCAACCCAGCAATGCCTAATAAAACCACACACGGTGGAATATAATTTTTGCATACATTTATTTTGATTTTCTCTGGTTCCTCTTCACCTATTGTTATTTTTGTTATTTCATTTGCATCTTACTTTGCATGATTACTTTTTTTCAATTTACCGTTTCTTTTACCGTTTTATATGGGTTAATCAATAAAGCTCAATCATGTGAAAAGCTATGACGTTGCTTACTACATGTTAATATTCACTGAATGAATGAATGAATGAATGAATGGTGTTTTACGGCACGTCGACACATACATAGGTCATATTGTGCGCAAAAACTGACAAAATATGAATAAATGAAGTATTAAATAAAAATTAATGTAAATATATCAGGATAAAACTATTAAAAAATAAGGGATGATATAGTAGTAATATAAACTATATATGTAAATGAACGAATGCCCGAAAACGGGTATATAAAAAAGTAATTATATACAAGAACATATTATACTGATTTATAAAGTCTGATTTCCTTAAGGAAATCTAAAACTAGACTAAAATCTATAGTATTAAATAACTCGGTCATAGTATTAACATTGTAGTACCTTTGACGCATAGGATCAAAGTCTACACATTCCAGCAATATGTGATTGACCGTTAACGGTGCAAAGCAGGGTATACATTCTGGTAATGGCTCACCTTGTTATAAATATGAATGAGTATAACGTGTATGCCCTATTCTGCACCGAGCTAGGACAACTTCCTCTCGACGAATGGGTCTACTAGAAGAGCGCCATTCCCCGAGCAATGGTTTAATTGAATGGAGTTTATTGTTAACTGACAAATCCCAAGTGGCTTGCCAAGAGTTACGAATATATGTGTTGATACAGCTTTTAAAATCAGTATAAGGTAATTTGGTATTAGATATATGTAAATCTAATGCTGCCTTGGCAGCACTATCAGCTCTATCATTACCACGTATTCCTACATGGCTTGGAAGCCAGCAGAAAATAATAACATTATCAATTATAAGAGAATTGTACTTTTCTAAAAGTTGAAGCACAACTGGGTTATCATGTTTCATATTACCCAGTGCTTGAAGAGATGAAAGGGAATCAGAAAAGATTACAAAATGGTCATCATCAGATTCCTGAATATAATTTAAGGCAAGTTCACTTGCTTTAAGTTCAGCTGAAAAGATAGAGGCCTTGTCAGGCAGGCGGCTCTTTATGCTGTGTTTGTGAACAGCTGCTGCAGCTACCTTATCTCCATCCTTAGAGCCATCTGTGTAGATATGTTGAAAGTCACTGTATTTCGATATAATTTCATTAAATTTGCTCTGAAAGACAGAAGGGTCTGTACTGGATTTGTTATTATTACAAAGATCAAAAATAATTGTGGGAATTTCCAAAGTCCACGGTGGAATTTGTGGTACTTTGTACTTGGCAATCAAATTTAGGTCGATTTCAGTGTCTCTTAATTTTGGTTTAATCCGAAGACCAAATGGTCGAATGGCCTTCGGTTTTCGATCAAAAAGAGGTTCACAACTAGGATTAAAAACATTATCGAAAGTTGGGTTTGAAGGGTTAGACTTTAATTTAATGGCGTATTGAAGAGCTAATTTGTCTCGTCTATGAGACAGTGATGGTTCATTGGCTTCAACATATAGACTTTCGGCTGGTGATGTACGAAAGGCACCTAAGGCGAGTCGTAATCCTTGATTATGTATAGGGTATTCACTGAACAAAATTGCTAAGTATCAACTTATTTTCTTATTTAAAATATATTTTAGAGTAGATATATGACAAGTATTTTGTTTTCACCCATAGTTTGTAAAACATTTATTTTTTATCTAAATCGTTACATCTTTTGAGAGTTACCCTCCCTTCATATGAAAACATGAAATGTACTGATAAAACACATAACACAAGCAAAGATCGCTTAAAGATATAAAATTCTCAAAATTGGTATGAAATAATAGAAAAAAACATAAAAATTTGACCTATTTATCGCAGATTTTCCGTCTATAAAAAAATGAAATATGGATAATCTTAAATTACCTCCCTTTAAATAGAATATTGTTTGAAATTCAAGTAACTGTAATTCAGCGTTAACATTGAATATTTCAAAAATTTCTTTTGCAAACGCATTTGTAGTGGTAATGCTAGTAAAACATGATGTCAAAATAATTTTAACTGGCATATTTTAGAATTAGGAACATCGAAAGCTTCACTAATTCGAAGTACTTACCCAGTTGTATAAGTGTTATAACTTATTTCTAAGAAAACACATTGACTTAAAAGTTTTAAAATATGTTCATGCAATCAGAGCAGATGATTAACACTCGTTATTTTGCAGTTTAACCGTATTTCTAATCAAGCTCAAAATACACAAAACAATGAGAATATTATTGACATATTCTTAGGTTGATACTTAGCACTTTTGTTTAGTATAGAACTTTTCACTGATTCATATTCAGCGCAAAAACCTTTTTGATTAAATTGTGTAGCACAGCAGTATGATTAAAAGAACAACAAGTAACTTTCAGTTATCAAGGGAAATGACTTTCCTCGACAATATCGATTTTTAAGCAACGAGGGTTTTATTTGTGCGTTATTATTCCCGCAAATAATGTCAGTTCGTGGGTACCGGAAGTGGTTCGACAACGACATGCGCAGTGGAAAAGGTTGAAAATCTACACACGGGAACAGTAATCTTCCCAAAGTGCAAAATGAATCAGAAAAAAACTCGAGAAAAAGGGGTTCTTACAGTAAATTGCCAGTAGTTTATTAAAGAAGTAAAAATTAACTAAAATCGGATAAAACAGCAAATCAACGGATGAACAATCATGGGCTGAGAAATACAGGTTGGGATGGGAGGATAAATTTTTATATTAAACTCGATTCAGAAATCTTAATAAAAACGCGCGCGTGTGTGTGTGGGAGAGGGTGAGGTCTGTTATTAGCTGCGAGAATCGAGCTCTTATGGTGTGTGTAGGTAAATATCATGATCAACCCGACCAAGAGAGATTTTTGAAGACATCAAGCAAAGCCTGCATGAACAACCACCGTTTTTCAATAGACTAAACCTTAAAAACGACACGTGTATGCATACAAAGAGAAAAATATCTCGTCGATTTATGGATTTTTGTGTAAGACTCCGTGTTTCAGGAGACATAATTTCTTAAAGGTACATACTACCATAAGAGTCCTGATTCTCACGTCTAGTCCTTTATATGAGGTAATACAGATCATGATTAGAATTTATTCACACAATTGGGCGTACAAATAAAATGTTCCTTGCTCAAGTAATAGATAGAGTCTGGTCTCAGCGAGCTGGCTTATTTAAACACCGAGATGGGCGTAGCCCATCGAAGTGTTTAAATAACCAACGAGCTGAGACAGACTCTATATTTTTTGTAGCATAGTTTACTTAGTACCACTGTGACGTCATAGTGACCGTACTCTTAATTCCAGTATCCGGTAGTGGTAGTATGGTATAGCCACGCCCCCTTAGTTACCCTAAATTAAACGATTTAATGCTCTGCATTCATCAAAGGAAATGTCACCGACCATGCTACAAAAATCTATGTTGCCTTCACACTCATTACTTGCTAGCCTGTTGGTACTGAAATGCCATTGATTGCTTTGACGCACACTGCCATATCTCTTTTATTTCAAAACAGAAGAGCTAAAATGTAATATCATGAACAAGACGTCATGTGATTTATTTGCAGTCATGAAGTTTTAAAATAAATGACGAACGGTCCATACACATTTTCATACATTTAATGCAGATAAAGCAATAAGGATATCCTGTCCGTAATACGAAATAATAAACATATACAAGTTACCATCAACAACGTAACATAATTTAATCAGATAAATAAGATATACGTCGAAATTACATAGTACATTCACATTGTATATACACTTTTATTTAATACACCAGATTCTGTGACACTCAAAACGAACTTAATCAAATATTAGATTCGGTTGTAAACAAAATCAATGTCGCCTCTAAATATATTACTGACTATAATATCTGTTATAGTCAACGGTTATTGGAGTTTTGAACTTATGGAGCACATTTCATGGTGCAGTTATTCGTACATTTACACCGGCATCTTGGTTTTCCAATGAGGTAAGATGTGCTTTAGCTTACTGTTAACAACTTAAATTTATTAACATCAGACTCGCAGGATCTATGATTTTGTAATATTTCTGGTGCTCATGATTTTATCATATATTAGGTTGTATTCGTTTCTATTTAGTACAGATGTTTACATTGTTCGTGGATGCAAATAATGCTTTCCATTTCACCATGTTTGCGCCATTTTTTGGTTCTCGACGGAGACATTTTTTCTTCCAATTTTATTACCATAAGTTTTATTTTGTCTCTTTCTTTGTTTCTATTCTGATAATTCATATAGGTCGTGGATATTAATAAATTCAATCATTCGTTCCTCCCGCCGTGTGTGGTGACGTTATCGTTTCCCACGCAGTTAAGTTTTCAGAGACTTTAGGTAGACATTGATTAATATTACTCCCATATTGTGTGGTTGTGGCAGTCGGGGTCGAATTGAAACGGCTTCTAAGCATTGGTAACTTCGTTTCTTGCCTTTGTTTGTGTTTAAAGCGTTCGTTTAGCGGGGTTTGCTGCGGGCTTGGGCGTCACTTATCCACCCGATTCCCCTGAATTCAAAAATGGAATGTCCCTTTAATTTAGAATGGATATAACTGTTTACTGGTGTATGTAGGTCGGGGGATTTACTGAACTCTAATGTTCGCGGTAACTGGGTCAATCAGCTGTTTACATATATGCTAAATTAGAACAATGGGAGTATTTGAGTGTGTTGCGTCTCGGTAGAAAATGTAAACTGAAAATGTTTCGGCATTGTTGCAAGCTTTAGGCGTCTGGGTGCGTTTCGACTGAGGGAGATTTTGGGTGTTGTGAATTATAATAATAATAGTGGGGTAATAATAATAATTAAATCAATATAATAATAATACTAATAATGCTTATAATATAAAACCTAAAAATAAAAAAATATAAAAATAAATTAATTAATACATAAAAAAAATATAAAAAAAAATAAAATAAAATAATAAAAAAATAAAATAAATAAAATAAATAAATGAATAAAATAAATTAAATAAATAAAATTAATAAATAAATAAATAAATAAAAATAAATAAATAAATAAATAAATAAATAAATAAATAAATAAATAAATAAAAATAAATAAATAAATAAATAAATAAATAAATAAATAAATAAATAAATTAAATAAATTAAATAAACATAGACTAGATCTACATGAAGTTATTACAATATATTGGTATTACTATTTAGGATTTTGTTTTCATTTGTACTCCATTTGTACTCATTTGTGCTCGGTTAGTATATTGTACGTCGATTTTGTTTTCATAATCACACTGGATAATGCGTCGTGGAAAGCGAGCCAGTTCGATGATTATTTCTCTGCCGGTAACGTGGTTGATGATCCCACCTAGAAAATTCAGCGGTTGCCTCCCAGCAGATCCAAAGGGAGTCCGTTCAGCTAGTCAGTGATGTCACAGATCGTTGAGTGGATCGATTGGTTACAGAAAAGGCCGTACACAAGACGTTAGTCAGCTAGAGGAGCAGATGTTGCACTGCCTCCGCGAAACAGGACTCGTTTTTATAAATTTTATAATGCTGTTGTCGTAGATAATGCAAAAATCACCAAACATTATCATATTATCTTTTTTCCACCAGGCGTCTGTAAATGCAAATTGCAAGTAGATTGTTCACAATTTTTCATTTTTGTTACAGCAACACATTGTTACTGCAAACAGTTCACACTAGGAAATTGAAAATGGTATCAAAGTAAACAATATCCTGTTTGTAATGACAGTAGTTGACTACATTTTCAACTCAGTGAATCAATTTGCAAAAACAATGAAAACAATAATAATAATAATTATTGGGTCATTCGAGAGGCAATTAAAACTGTAAATAACAGCGAGTCACATTAGAAAAATATGATTATTCGACTCAAGGCAGAGCTAAATATGTTTATGTTGTCATTATGCGGATGATGTACATATCTACTGCAAATATTATTTAAGAACTATTATGAAAACCATTTATATAAGAATATAGTTGATGGAGAAATGTTGATCAAGCCATAATGTTAGCCTGTTGTTATAATCATCGTTGTTGTGCACTGTGTTTTCAGCTTCTGCTGCTATTATTTAACTCCAAGGCTGTTGGTGAAATCGTGTTTTATGATGGTAACCATGTAATTGGAGTGTTTCGGCAATATGTTTTCTTACTGCGGATAAGTATATCTCAACAGTTTGTTGATCTCAGCTAATTTTAAATTGCTGCTGTTGACTGTTGCTGCTAATAAAAGTTGTTGGTCTGACAATGGAGGCAATGCATGCATATTCATGACCCAGAGCGGCAGGTTACGTCATACTGTCTGGGCGTGCGTCTATGAAAGTGCGGAAGCATTGTGTTGGACACGGCATTATTTTCATTTGAATTATTACTGTTTAACAGTTTAAAATCAAGTCATGCCTCCATTGCCTTTCTTCTAAATTGACTGTTTATAAAACATCCAATGCTTTTCGTCTAGCGATCAGCTTTACATTTATTCAGTTTGCGTACAACGATGTTTTCATTACAGTTGTTTATATACGGATGCTGTTGCTGTTGCTGCTTAATTATGATTGGATCTCTATCACTTCTTTCAAGATTTATTTTGTTTCCTTCTCTCGAACATTTTGCCTTATATTTCAGTTTGTGTAACCATCAAGTTCACTTAAGACTGGTCAAAAGTTCCTATGTCTGTTTCGGATGCAATGTGTGGAACAGGTTATAGAGTCCTCCAGTGTTGGTATTTTCGTGTAACCATCAAGTTGACTTAACACCAGTCAAAAGTTTCTATGCAATGTGTGGAACAGGTCATAGAGTCCTCCAGTGTTGGTATTGTATGTAAAGTTCCACTTTTTACCTGTTATACAAGATAAACCTACGCCAAATAGCAGCTTTGTGAATTTCGAAACTATGTCGTGTAGAGTTTGGGAATATATCTCTACAATTGTTTAATACATTCATATTTAATGCATCGACAGTGCTTTATCAGTGCTTCATCAGTGGTGTACATATTCAAGACATGGACAAAAGTTACATACTTATCATAATGTCTCATGTTAAGGCTATTCCATTTGATCATTGGTTTATTGTTGGGCCAATCCATTAGATCGATGAGGTTTTAATTATCCTGCTCCAGGTTGATGTTTTATTTATCCTGCACCAGGTATTTTTACCAGGGGTTCATTGAAGTTTAGTTATCTGTTCCTTTTCGGCTTGTCCCTAGTCAATACACAGCACTTTAAACCAGTTATGTGCATGGTCACTAAATTATAAAAACCACTTCTGTGCTGTGTATATTCAAAATAACAACTTCTCTGCAGGGTTCCACAATGCAGTGTGTGCGTGTGTGTGTGTGTAGGTGTAGCTCTGGGGTTTATAGTCAATAGTCATAGTCAAAGTTATATAAACAACAGGGCGTCCGAAAGGTATATGCACAATAGAACCTGGGCAGGTTGCAAATTGTATTTTAATAACACATTTCCTCCAAGTCAACAACTTCATCTTAGGTTGTCATACAAGAAGGTGATAAATGAGATAAATGTCATTCCAATAGTCAGCATCACGATGACATCTTTATGTATTAGTTACAGGGAGTTTACACAGTTGTGTGGCTAACCTTTTTAATGCGGGCTAGTTTACTTGAAAAGGATACATGTTCTTCGTGTATTGTTGTCGGATTGTTAGATGGTTTAGCCTTTAGATAGTTGTAGATCGTTATGCAAGTACTTGGTATTTCTATTGTGGCTGATAAAACAGTGGAGCACCGACATAAATTGAGCTTGAAGCCTATAAACAGTCATGTACCGATTGATTGACTTACTGTTCATCAATTACTTAGGCACCTGATGATGATGATTGATTACAAAAGTCTAAAATCGATCGTAGGTCAAAGGTAAACATGCAGTTAAAGTCATGTTTAAAATAGAAATAAACTTGATTATCCAGGAGACAAAAGTTAATAAACTTGGGAAAATGTGCATATTGTACACAAACAAATGTATATCAGTTGTTTCCTGACTGAAATGAAAATAACCACGGCACGCGAAACAGTAGGAAAGATACATGCTTTATCAGAAATCATTCAGAGTTTTAAGTCTGCAACTGAGTAACATGTACATGTTACACTTCATATTATTTAACCGATTAAGATCGATCTTCCTGATGCTAATTTAGGAACGTTTAACAGTCAGTTTGTTTTTCGAGACACACATTACAGTTAAATCCTCCAACCTTAACATACTGGAAAATTTTCTGACATTTATTTATTTTTCCAATGTCTGATGCATCAACTCATGTGGTCGTGGAGAAATAATTGAGGGAAATACCCATTAAAGGTTTTTAGATGTGGTCGTTGTTTGGTCTTAAATAATTCCTCGGCTTTCATGGCGTTATTCTATCAATCCTGTAGCAAGGACAAGGGCCAGAAAGCGGCTAAACAGTTATGCTGCTAAGGCGATAATATATATTGGGGACCTTTATGTGCTACACCCAGACATTCAGGCTGATGATACCTGTCTTGAACAGGATGGTGTTCATTTATCAATTCTTGCGGAACTCGGTGGTTCTACCCAGGTGCCCGCCCGTGCACGAAAATTGCCCAGAGGGGCACCTGGGGTCTTCCTCCACCAGTGTAAGCTTATGACCTTAGCTGTTGGTGCGACTATAAAATCCAATTCAATTCAATTCAATTCATTTATCAATTGTGGGGAACACCTTGTTTCTTAAACCAGTTCGCATACCCAAACATTCCGGCTGATGATACCTGTCTTGAACAGGAGGGTGTTCATTTATCAGATGTGAGGAACAACTTGTTTCTTAACCAGTTAGCGGCTGGATTTTAATGTTTCAATGAAAGTAGGCAGTGATGAGGAAATATATACTTTTTTGGCACCGTTTCTGTGGGCGTGGTATTCGGATATTTTGTTTTTGATACGCACTCTTCGCTGCTGCCAAGAAATGTTTCCCCTATTTTTGGCGGTGGATGGGAGCCTGGACACTCTATGACTTTGAGTGTCCGGGCGCCCATCCATATGGCGGGCAGCGAAGGTGTGAAAGGAAGGACATATAAGTTTCAGTTTAACTTTATTCAGCTCCTGTATACCCAGAGATTGAATTGTAATCTAAACATAAATTATATACAAATTTGCTTTCCGTACGAATTGATAAAAAACATTTGAATTGATTGAATTCGGTACACTTGTAATTATGCTTGAATATCAACCGTGCTCTCAACACTTGCTTAAATGCTTATCAGCAGAGTTGCTTTCATAATGAACATTTAATGTGGTGCACATGTATTTATGTCCTTAATATTGTAATATTTAATCTGCTTTATTGCTTAATGCTTTCTGCTGTAAGGGCTTGCTACAATGGTATTTTGTGCTTACCGGCAGACCAATTGTTAAACCCCATGCCTGGGGCTTGTTTTTCAATCCATGCCACGCCCAATATCTGCCAAATCTATTAAAGTTTAAAAAATATTTTTATGTATTGTTATTACAGTGCTCTCCAATAATACTGACTATAATATCTGTTATAGTCAACGGTTATTGGAGGACACAAAATTAGCGTTTTGAACTTATGGAGTAAATTTCACGGTACAGTTGTTCGTACATGTACACCGGCATCTTGGTTTTTCAATGAGGTAAGATGTGCTTTAGCTTACTGTTAACAACTTAAATTCCCTCCCTCCCAGCCCACAGGATCATTGATTGAAATCGATAATAGTGTTATGAAGTTGTATAAGTACAATAAGTTCATTTAAGACATTTCATTATTTGTCAATACTTCTATTCAAAAGATAGTATTTTATGTTGCAAGATCATGTGGCTGTCTCTGAGTTATATATTTTCAGTTGATGTCTTCCTCTGGATCCACTTACGTAGTCAACCATTACTGGTGTGGCATGTACATTAAGGGCACTTACATACTTGCTGGAAGTTTTGGATTACAGCTAGCTGATGTGTTTAAATGTTGTAGTGTTTAATTGTCTGGGGGCAGCGAAGGTGTGAAAGGAAGGACAATATAAGTTTGAGTTTAACTTTATTCAGCTCCTGTATACACAGAGACTGAATTGTTATCTTAACATAAATTATATATAAATTTGCTGTCCGTACGAATTGATAAAAACATTTGAATTGATTGAATTCGGTGCACTTGTAATTATGCTTGAATATCAACAGTGCTTTCAATACTTGCTTAAATGCTTATCAGAAAAGTTGCTTTCATAATGAACATTTAATTTGGTGCACATGTACTTATGTCCTTAATATTGTAATATTCAATCTGCTTTATTGCTTAATGCTTTCTGCTGTAAGGGCTTGCCATAATGGTCGTTTGTGCTTACCGGCAGCCCAATTGTTAAACCCCATGCCTGGGGCTTGTTTTTCAATCCATGCGACGCCCAATATTTGCCAAATCTATTAAAGTTTAAAAAATATTTTTATGTGTTGTTATTGCAGTGCTCTCCAATAATATACACGTAAAAACAATAGAGCAAAAAATTACTTTCAAAACATTCAATATTTATAACACAAATTGGAACTGCATTACATGTGATAAAAAGAGAATTAATTACAAGAAACAAGATCTTTCAGATGAGCTCGACTATTTGAATTATAATTAATCAGGTGCGTAGACGCCTGTACGCGAAATACACAAATGCGTACACATTGTTCTTAACAAGTGAAACATTAAAACTTCCAAAAAATAAATAAAAAATTAACAAACTTGGTAGGACCATAAGCTGAGTGTTAATACAAAATATTAAACGTTTGACTCTTGTAGTTTTCAGAGAAGAAGATTTTGAAAGATTTTTTCTATATATAAGTCTTTGAAAAACTGACCCCTGGGGCGAGGCCAAATTAGACTCCAGGGTCAGCATTTGAATAAGCTTTGTAAAGGAATATAAGCTGATAATAAATACAAAATATTAAACCTTTAGCTATTGTTGTTTCAGAGCAGATTTTTTTGAGATTTTCCCTATATCAGTCTATCTAAAACTGTGAACCCTTAGGCGGAGCCAAATTTGACCCCAGGATTAGCATTTGAACAAACTTGGAAGAGGACAATAAGCTGATGGTAAATACAAAATATTAAACCTTTGGCTCTTGTAATTTTAGAGAAGAAGATTTTTGAAGTTCTTCCCTATAACTCTATGTAAAACTGACCCAACAAGGGTCCCTGGTTTGATCTGGCTGGTTTTCAAATTGGTCCGAGCTTTCACTGGTATCAACAATCTGGTAACGTTTGTAAACGATCCGGCAAAAAATTAAGGCCATATCGTGTTAACGAGGCCAAATTATAGCATATTTCAGAATATCAAGGACCATAACTCCGGTGTAAAGGGTCCAATCTGGCTGGTTTTCAAACTCGTCCGAGCTTTCATTGATACCAACAATCTGGTAACATTTTGGAAAATATTCGATGAAAATTGAAGGCTCTATCGTGTTAACGAGGCCAAAATATAGCATATTTCAGAAAATCAAGGGCCATAACTCCGGTGTAAATTGTCCAATCTGGCTGGTTTTCAAAGACGTCCACGATTGTATTGCTATTAACAACTATGCAAGTTTGGTAAAGATTAAATAATAAATAAAGGTGCTAGAGTGTTTGCAAGGCAGAATATGTTGTTTTTTCCAAAATAACAAGGCCATAACTCTGCTGTTACAAATCCGATTTAGATGGTTTTCAAACTTGTCTGAGCTTTCATTGATATTATCATTATTTGTAAGTTTGGTAAAGATCAAATAATAAATGAAGGTGCTAGAGTGTTCACAAGGCAGAAAATGGCATTTTTTTAAAAAAAAACAAGGGCCATAAATCCGGCGTAAATGGTCCGATCTGGTTTTCGAACTCGTCCAATATTTCATTGCTATTTTAAAACAATCTAAGCAAGTTTGATAGAGATCAAATAATAAATGAAGGTGCTAGTTTGTTCACAAGGCAGAAAATGGGAGTTTTCAGCAAAACAAGGGCCATAACTGTGGTGTTATTGATCCGATCTGGTCGGTTTTCGAACTCATTTGAGCTCTCATTGCTATTAACAATCTGTGCAAGCTTGGAATTTATCAGCAAAACAAGGGTCATAACTCTGGTGTTACTGATTCTATCTGGCCGGTTTTCGAACTCTTCCGAGCTCTCATGTATATAAAGACTTTGGCCAAGTTTGGTTAAGATGGCATGAAAAATGAAGGGGCTAGAGTGTTCACAAGGCAAACATTAACGGACGACGGACGACGGACGGACGGACGGACGTTATCCCTTATGGTTGGGGGCGGGATGTGTGTTGGTGGGGGAACTGATCCCCGCCCGCCTCTGAGATTTGCGTACACATCCTAAACACTCTAGATACGCCCATGTCAATTATCAATCATCGTCTCCTGCTGTCTCGCTTTTTTTTGTGCCAATTCTTTCACAAGGTCTTCATAATTATGCAGTGTAGGTGGTGCTGAGGTTAGAGGGGTATGCTGTAGGGTACAGTGAAAAGATATACCAAATATCAAAGCAAAATCTTAATACCCTAGAAAGAAGATGAACTTGACGTGGGTTGGAGCGTGGCGGATAATGGGTCCTCACGTTAGTCTTTTATTATTATTATAATTATTTTTATTTATTTAGTGTGTGCGTTCGTTGTGCCTGCGTATGTGGGTGGGTGGGGTGGGCGGGAGACGATAGATGAGATTGTGGAGTTAGGGTTAGATGTCAATGAAAAAGAAAGTGCGGAAAAACAGATATGAATTCATGGGGAAGAATTCAGGGGCAATTGGGAGAAGAGAGCGAACAAAGTGTGTGTGTGTGCGGTGGGTGGGTGTGTGTGTGTGTGTGTGTGTGTCAACTGGACGTGGTGATTAAAGTGATTAAAACGAGTAAAACAAGTATTGTTTTGGAAGGGGAGGTTATTGCCATTGTTTTATTGATGTATGTAGTCAGTATTGAAATATATGACATATATGGACTTGTAAAGAAAAAACGTTCATCAGAAATTCTAAGTCAAATTGTGGTTATGATGTTGCTAAAATGTTGCTAAAATGAATTTCGAAGTCGAAAAAGGGCCATACTAGTGCTTAAATGCAGCACAGAGTTAAGGAACAGGTGTCATTCAGTAACCTTGCTCGTAGTTTTAGTGATGTATGTACAGTGGTTGCTGAATTAATTAATCCAACGCCGAAGGGGACGCGGACTCCAACGCCCGGGTGAGTACAATAGCAGTCCTTATTCTTAGGAAAAGGAATAGGTTTTGCATGATATAATATGCGGATAATAAAGAAAGTGTATCACTTGTTTACTTGTAATAACTTGATTTCGATCATTGAAGTCTACAATATCATACCAACTCTAGCAAAACGAATGAGCTGGAAGATATAAACGCCGTATGATGTAGCATGAGGTACATCCCATCCAGGTGTGGGTAGCTAACGATGTTAAAGTTGAAGTCATCTCTCTTATCATAGATTTTAGTATGTACGAAATCGTAAGAAATCGAGAGATGACCATCGAGGAATGCTGCTTCAATATCAGAACTATTGGCTTTATTCAACGTGAGCTCTAGTGGATAAATGTTAGTAACCATTTGAGCAAAGAATGGATTATCAATAGTGAGTATATCATCTAGATACCGAGAAGTTTTATTAAACTTATCAATAACTTCACTCTGGCTAACTGGTGACTTATCATAAAACCTCTTTCATAGCAGTACAAAAACAAAAGTGGCGCACATTTAGTACCCATAGGAATACCAACAACCTGGCGGTAAACAGTTTTACCATATCTTATAAAGATGTTATCGAGAAGGAAAGATAACGCTCTACAAATATTTCAAATTCCTCTGTTTAAATGTCATCAAATCGCCTCTTTCAAACTTGTCCTAGAAAAAAGGGATTACAGCTCGTGTATTCCAAGGTTCAATGTGAATGTAAGACTTGTCTTACCCCTAACGATTTGTTCTCTTGTTGCTCTGACTTTTGCCAAGTCCTTGAGTACTTGCTTTGTGGCTTTATAGGTTTTTTTAGTATTATATATACATGATCATTTAAATGTGTTCTACTTATATTGCCTATTAATAATGCCTTGTGTGTAAGAGATTGTAACCTGGGTGGTGGGGGGGGGGGGGGGGGATATCTTGATTAACTCCGCCCCGTTTTATTCGGATGACACTAGGGTAAGGGTGAGGTTTTGTGCTCCCTAGAATCTGGTCTAATTCCCATGGGTCTTTTATGCCACTGACTGTTCCAAGACGGTAGCCCGATTGTCAAGTGTTTTATTATTTTTAAGATGTCATAGCTTGCCTTTTATTCATCTTTGTAGCTGCTGTTTGTTTCTGTGCGTGTTTGTAGTTGACTGTGGTATTTGAATGCTACATTTCCTGTTCGACTTTTATGTCTACTTTAAATGAACTAGAGCATATGTCCAGGTTATTATGATGTTTCGAATATTGTATTTTGGCTAATAATGAAAGATAACTGAAATGACGATGTATTACATTGAAATGGTGTGACTTACAAACAAAAGTGATTATATTTAACATAAAAAAGACTTGTTAAAAAGGTTATGAAAATAAGTTATGACCCTATCATTTTGAAATGCATTGCATGTTTAGTGGTTGACCCATTTACAGTTCACAACTATGCTTTTCCCTTTGATTGTACGATGACTGGATATATTGTGGACCCTGTGATGACGTCTACCTAAATGAGTTGTTTGTCACCAATCTTGTCTTGTTTTGCCATTAATGATTTATTCTCTTGTTGCTCTGTCTTCGTCCAAGTCATTGAGTAGTTGCTTTGTGACTTTCTATGCTTTTGTTTATATTCGTATATACATGAGCATATTTGTGGTATTCAGATTTTGTAAGTAGTGTTCGTTTCTGAGCGTGTTTTTCGGTTGACTGTGGTCCTTGAATGCTGCATTTTCTTTTCAACTTTTATATCTGTTTGTATGGCCAATTAATGCTGTCTCGTTTGTTAGAGGATATATCATGACGGAGATCTTCTTATTTAGACTGTATCTTTTTACTGGGATGACAATAGGGTAAGAGTTAGTTTGGTCACTCTAAAACCTGGTTTAAACCCCACAGCGGCTTTTTTATTTTGCCACTGACCGTCCCAAGGCGGTAGCCCAATTGTCAATATTTGTTTGTGTGTGTGTGGTGTCATCATATACATGTTCTTTTATTAGTCTTTGTAATTGTTGTTTGTTCCTGTGCGTGTTTTTGATTGACTGGTCTTTAAATGCTACATTTCCTTTTCGACTTTTATATCTACTTTTACCTATACAGAACCATTGTTCATTGTTCTCTCCATTGTTCTTTAATTGGGTTGGATTATTGAATGTTATTTTTAATAAAACAATGGTATTTTGTGCTTTAAGTTGTTACTGTTATGAATATTTAAAGTACACAATTTAGGTAATATACACAATATTTGAAACTTCAAATTTTCAAAATACCGCTCAGTGCCACAAATGTATTCGAAACGATGCAATTTCCTCGGACGTGGTTGCAGTCGCAGCACGAGAACAAATATCTTCATGACTTTGTAATTTGATTTGGATTCGATAGTTACACATCTCCAAGTGATTATGACAATGTTTTTAACAGTTTAATCATATAAATAAATTAAATTGATATATTGTCAAAATAAATTTTAAGTAATATTTTCTTTTGATATTTTGCTATGTTTCGCTCAAAATTTAAGTATTTAGGCCATTTTCAAACAGTATTTGTTTTTATTAGCATAATTGCTGTTCAAATTAAAAACATGAGTGATAGCTGTCACTGTTGACTTTCTTATTTTATTTAGTCTGTCAGCAAATAAAAACTTCAGGGTGTGTAGAGAGAGAGCCCACGACATCCGATATATTTAACAGAAAACCGCGACAACGAACATGCAGCCATTTTCTATATTTGAATGTATTTACTATTCTTCATAGTATACATGATCGAACTATATATACCGAGTATATATTAATATATAAATTAGCAAGAAAAATGCTTATACATTTACATCCACCTGATTCTTCACTCAAAGCTAATCAACATAAATATCGCCCAGTCTAATAACGTTGCCCGTGGTAAGCAGTAACCATGTTTAACTTTGTGAAATTTGTGGTGGATTGATAACAGTTTCGATTGCTGTGCGACCAAATTATTTGTGCATAGCTCCGATGATCAAATATTTTTTGCACCTGTTTTTACCTGTCTACACCTACTGTTCCACACTAAGATAAGAAAAAGGGCATATAGTATTATCCACCCGTACGTAACAACTTGCTTATTTAAGTATTTTTTAAGTCATCAATCATCCTTGATTCTTTAAACTTGATTATAGGTGCTTAGAGATTATAGGTGCTTAGAGATGATATTCAATGCAGGAAGTGTTAGAGATGATATTCAATGCAGGAAGTGTTGTACCACCTGACGTAGAACGTGTCAGCCAATCACCAGTCAGATTACCGCGTGACCCTTGATTTGGAGTAATTCGGCGATCCAGGACGACATCCGACATCCGATATCTTTAACATCCAACCACCAACCAAGCAACAACACGTTTTGATCGTATCCTATACATACTATGTTTCATTGGTGGTAGGAGCTGAGCACGACCGATAGGTAAGTAAAATATTATATTTCATTTTTTTTTCACACGGTGATAATTATTATTGCTGAATATTTTCCATTGCAGTGATATTTTGATAAATTGAATTTCTAGTGTTTGTTGTTTATTTCATTATAAATAAATATACATATACTATCGATTAGCCGGTGGATGGAATACCACCCATAGGTGTTGCAACAGCCACAAAAAATCATCGAGTTGAGAGAATGTGTTTGCGAGGTGACAGAGAGGCATAAACCAGTGGATGATCGCCAGAAGACCAGAAGACTTGCAGAGATATATGGATGAGAGCCGCATATCTCTTGACATGCCACTAGATACAGGTGCGGATATATGCATAGAAGCTATTCCTACACATGACTCCCCCACCATGGACCGAACAGTACCACAGAGAGTCCCCCATCCGTGAATCAAAGCTCTGTAAGCTCAGTGAGTGGGGAGGTGGATTTCATGAAAGTAAGGGCGAAATTAAAAGTACAAGAAATCCGGCATTAGAACCAGGATGCTAAAATGGACGCTATAATGACCATGTTCAATAAGTTATTGTTCAGCATGACCAGTGTAAGTGCATGTCCAGTGTAAGACAAGACAAAGTTCTAGGTATTGATGCATTTCAGCAAGACATCTATGCACACAATAGCCGTTAACAAGAACTAACCGACAAATACCACGATTTGTTCATGCCAGCAGAGTCCCTCGACCAAAAACAAAAAAAGATATATGCAGAAGAAAATAATAGAGAAGTGAGACGCATTTCAGAGGCTCACGGCAGTCATGAAAGTTCTCACTGCGATGAAATCACTCATTTGAAAGAGGGCCAAAATAATTACATGGGTCGACAATGATGGGCACATAGCGCATCTGGAGACACATTCGCGTCGTGACATTAGTCAATCAGTGACGACTCTTGGATATATGAGTAAATAATTGATCCCTCAGACCCATGTGTCGCATGGTCTTCCGTTCTCCAAAAATCAAAGCTCTTTTGAGACGAGATTAAAAAGTGAAGCGACACGGGAAAAATACTGGTGCAATTTATGGCAGCTATGAACCAAAATATGCCCTCCAATGGGATATACTACTAGAAGAGATACATGTAAGCTAAAGTAAGTACAAGCTTCCTGCAGACCGCGCCACGCCTGGAAGCAATGTGAAACACACCGTACCCGGAAGTAACCGCGTCGCGTCCGTCCGCCCCTGTGTTTGTACGTAAGAATTCCGGTGACTTGCGTTAGGTACCGACCATTTTGATTTATCTGTGTGTGTTGTGGGTGTGTGGATATGTGTGGGGTGGGGGTGGGGTGGTTGGGGGCGTGGGGGAGGGCTTGGATTTTATCTGAAAAATATATTCTGGCCCTTGAATTGTTGAAAAAAATATATCCTGGCTCTGACTTGAGGGAAAAAAAATAAACACTCCTTCAAATTGTTGAAAACGAACCAAGTCTTCTCTCATTTTCCTGAATTTAGAAGACAGTGATATTATTCATGGTTGAAATAAATGTGCAGTAAATGTGATGTACATAGGTCATGGTAGTAATGAATGTGTTATAAATTAGTCACGGTAGTTATGATAAATGTGGTATACACTGGCAATGGTGATAGTAAATATGTTGTATAAAGTGTTATGAAGTGGTCATGGTAGTAATTTGGTATATATTGGTCATGGTAGGAATGAATGTGATATTCATTTAAAGTCATGGTTATAATTAATGTGGTATACATAAGTCATGGTTGTAATAAGGCCATTATTTCTTGAGAATTCGTTTTACGAACCCTCCTGCGACAAAACGAAATTAGATATTTATTTTTCCGTAGGGAATTTGACAGATTTTAATAGAACATTTCATTCTCTTCCTTTCAAATAAACTAAACTATGCTTTACCAAAAAAAATTCCCTTCCTCCTATAGCAATTCTCTGTCTTGATTCGTAAAACAAATAATAAAACATATAGGCCTAAATGTAATATACATTGGTCATGGTAGTATGTAAATATTGCAATCCTGTGAGGGTGACAGTGAATATTTGTCAACCTTCTGAGACTATTTATTCTATTATACTGAAAATTGTGTTTGAAAAAATTGTGAAAAAGATCTTTCAAAATCTTCAACTGTGAACTCATGAGTAAATTATCTCCAGAAAGTTGTGCAAACTGTGTCCGCCATTTTAGTAAATGTTCACTGATATTCATTTGCGCATGTATACATACACTGTTCAGCATAGGACATCCCAATACATATACATTTGCTTTGACTTCACAATCATAAAACAGTACAAGTTATACTGGGGTGACATTACAAAAAAGACTAACATTAAGACATAAGACATGGAGACATTACAAGCGATATGAGATATTGCAAAAATTGGAAAATAACAGTCTATGGAAATTTAACATGGGTGTTTGACATGAGGTATATTATAACAAATATGGTATCAGTGGTCATGATAGTAATAAATGTAGTATGCATAGCTCATGGTAGTAATACATGGGGTATTCAGTGGTCATGGTAGTAATGAATGGGGTATTCAGTGGTCATGGTAGTAATTAATGACGTATTTAGTCTTTGTAGTCATGGTAGTATTAAATGTGACATACAGTGATCATGTAGTAATAATTAAGAACTGCGAACAATACACATTTCCTGCCTTCTGATTGGTTAGTCATTCTTAAAAGCGTCCTGTTATTTCTCAATAACACGTCAAAATAAAATAGTTCCAGGCGCAGACTAAAGTGAAAGCCCAACATTTGATTTGAGCGGCGAAAGGGGTCCGGGGTAAGTTCGGGCTTCCAAATACTATATCAGGAGAAAGAAGTGGAAGGGTTCCGGCTTCCGAGCTTCCACCTGGCTATACGCCTGAGTTTCTTATCTCTGCTTCATTCCTAGTCGCGATGACGTAACAAAACTTACATGACGTCACTTTTTTAAACCGTTAACGTCACAGAACGAAAGTAAATAAAGTGGATTTAAACAGACGTGGACTAGCATATAATTACAGATTAATAATATTTATAGAAACACTTTAGCTTAATATTACAATCGTAACTCTATTGATGATTATGTGTAATGTATGTCATGTTATTTTAAAAGCTGAATCAATAAGAACAACCGACATTTAAAATCTGTTTTCGCTGGTAAAAGTTTGGAGAGACACTTTTGGGGATATAAGGGAAAAGGTTTTGGGCCGAGGTCTGCAGTGCCTAAAAGAAGCTACGCTACTAGAAACATATTTCTTTTAGGAAACGTAAAGATCTAGGCCTATACCTTTGGGCGGAGTAGATTTCAAATTTGAAAAAGGGTGATTTGGCTGATCGGTTCAACTGAAATTAATTTAATTTAGAGCTTACTGGGGCATGTGAAATAAAATGGATGGTAGCAAAGATTATCATTGATATAAGTTTGTAATTATAAGGATCGTTTTTCATTTTTTTGCGATGTTATCGAAGTATAACACGTCAATGATGGGTCAGACATTTTGCGCTACGCGGTTTTATACAATTCTTGACCCATCATTGACGTGGTATACTTCGATAACATCGCAAAAAATGAAAAACAATTCTTAAATACTTGTGATATACAATGGTCATGGTGTAGAAAATGCGGTAAATAATAGCCATGCTAGTTATACATATGATGAAGTTTGGACATGTTAGTAATCAATGTGGTATGCAGTAGTCATGGTAGTATTACAATACAAGGGTCCTGGTACTTGTGCGATGGACTTTGTGAATACCATCAACAAGTAAGTGGACTTAAGAAGCAGCTTCAACCACACATGCAATGCCAGGTTGCAAAGCTATGCGCTATATGCTAGTGTTAATATGAATGGTTTGGAACATGGTAGTCAATTGCCCAATACAAGACAATCCCCTACACCACCACACAAAACATCCAATCATTACATAATTTAGAAATGCAAAAGGGGGCTCACATAGAAAGCAGACAAGGACAAGCATAACTAAAGTTTAAAACCAGCACACGGAGTTCCATCCATACAATATGGAAAGATTCATATTAAACAAAAGCTGTCGAAAGGACAGCAAGCCCCACTATTCAAAGTTAATTTTAAAGAAGGCCACTGACACTTCTGTCTCACCAACCATGGTGCCAGTTCATTGACAATGTCAAGTCTTAATTGTGGAGGTTAGGTGGTGGTGAGTTGAGAGTTTAGGGGTGCGGGGTGGGTGTGGTCAGTAAACATATATACCAAATATCAAAGCAAGACCTTCAATACCCCAGGAAGAATATGAACTTGAAGAGGGTGGGGGAGGGGAAGTGAAGTGTAACTGAATAGGAAGAAAACCGAAATAATATAATATAGGGGTTGGAAGAGAACAGGATGGTAGCTGAAGAGAAACGAAAAAGAATAGAACAAATATTTGTCAATTTATCTGGATGATGTTGGTGGTGGTGTAGGGTGGGGAAGGTGTGGGATTTATGGGGCTAATGGAATTTACAGGATTGCCATTGTTATTTGATGTATGCTCACAGTGAGTTTCTTTGGAATATATCAAGCTGCTTAAAAAACTTTAACTGAAACTCTTACGTTGAAAAAAGACTATCATCTGGCTAAGATGAAATAAAAAGTTATGAAACATGTGTCTGTAAGTGTCCTTGGTGTTTCTGATGACACTTGTCAAACTCCTTTGACAGAGATATATGGCTAGTGGGTATTAAAATAAATGGACTTGCAAAAAAACAAAAGTCGAAAAGGGGCTGCACCATTTCTAAAATACAATACAGAAAATATTTATTCTGAAAAAGGGCCATAATTTTGCTAAAATGGTATACATAGTTATGGAACATGTGTCTACTTGCATCCACGCTTTACTGAAGTTATATTAATAATTAACAATCACCTTGAAATACAAGGACTTGTCTAAAAACTTTAACCAGAATTTTAAAGTCGAAAAAGAAACATAACTTTGCTTGAAATACAGAGTTAATAAGGAACATTTGTCCACGAATAAAACATCTTAAAAACAATGTTCTGACTTTCAAGTTGACGAAAAAACAAATCTGGCCAGTGTACTAGGCGAAAAAAAACGCTCGGCTTTAAAGAAATGCAAAACATGTATTCCGGCTGAAAGGAAAATCCCAGGCCCCACACCCACGAAATCAAAATGATCGGTCCCTTACTGTATTGATTACCGTGTGTTATATAGAAAAAACGGTAAAATATCACTACAATATCCCTCTAATTGATGACTGTTTGGACTATTTGCATGCTAAACGGTTATTATGTGTTCTGTGTTTTTGTGGTGGATACCATTACATTTCTTTAGAAACCAATTCTAAGCGATTTAAAATCTTTTGGTATATGATTTGGTAGTTTCAGTGGACTCGCATGCCAATATAGCAATGTAACGCACCTGCAACGTTTCAGCGTGCAATGTAGCTGGTCATGCGAGGCATGCGAGGCCTGAGATGGGTATAACTGAGCGTGTACTTGGAAATTTGATTCTGTTGGGAGTTGATTTTGACGGAATGCTAGGGACACTACGGAATGTATTCGTGAATTGATGAACAATTCACAGAAATTAGGAAACGATACACGTATATGTTATTGTAAAGATATATATGTGCCTTCCATCCAAGATCTCAATCTCAGCAGTCCTGAAACTTTGTCATTATGAACCAAGTCTCAGCTCACACGGAACAATGGATTAGTATAATACTCTTGGGACGGAAGTTACTGATGGGTCTGTATCTTTTGACTGGGTAGTGGTCTCCAACGAACTACAAAAGCAAGTATTATTATTTTGTCAAAATTCCAAAGAATCTCGTCATTTGGAGAGGTCAAAACATTAGAGAGGTTGAAATATCGATTACACTGGTATGGAATGACTAGAGATAGCAGTCTGTATGGAAAGAATAGCTCTACTTGTAACAAAAACAAAAAACGTAATCGAGTGGCTAAGGGCGCCTTGTATTTCTATTATGCAGGCTATCCAATGGAAAGGGTTTATGTGTACCTTTTCACAAAAGTAGGCCTGGTGTCACGTGGTTATCACACGCCCTCTTAAAAGTCCAAGCATGATGTACAAGACTAAAACCTTATTTTTCGGCGAATAATGCATGAATCCTGATACTGTTTGTGGCAAAATGCATGAAGAAGATCATTATTTGAATAGGAAGTATATTTCTTTAGAAGTGAAAACATTATTTCTGAATAAAACGAGGTTAAATAACTGTTTTTTACCACAAAAATAGCGTTTTTATCTCACCTTTTCGCTGTTATAAACCCTTATTTCCCGCTCATAACCTTTACCATTTAATCTTTACGTTTATATTTGTTTTCGTTGATGTTAATGTTCTCGATTTCAATTGCTCTGTTAGAAATGTTTATTTCATTTTGGTAATAATTGAACCGATTTTACCTAGACCAATCCGTCAGCGCCATTTTGGAGCTTTAAAACGCGACATTCGAAGCAACAGTTTGAACCCTTATTTTTTGTTAAATACTTGGAACATTACACTTCTGATTATCTTAAATTAGCAAACAATCATGTTATTTCTGTAATTAATCATGCTTGATTTGACATTTGCGGGTAGAACGCGTCATTCGGCTGTCAAAACATTTGTCGAGGAGGTGTGATAAAGCAGATACTTTTATTTAATCCTATGTCTTGCATAACGACCTCTCAATTCTTAAGCCATGTGAAGATAAACGTAATTTAGTAAAAACACTTCATCCTTTTGTACATAAAATATTCAGATAGTTTTCATATTCAAAATTATCTTTATGTCTATACAAACTTGATAATACTCTATTTTCTTGTAGATCAGTGTTCTATTTTTGAATAAAGCAATCCACCAACCTCTGTTTAAAGCTAGATACAAACTGTTGATGGTTCACCCTTAAAGGATCATCTCATACATACATAAAGCCATACGTATTAAACAGAGATTTTACATTGGATAACCAATTGTTTAAACCACTTTCACAATCAGATAATGCAGATTTATATATAGATGATAAATTAATTTCAACCAATATATAACTATTCTAGAATATCTTGTGATAAATAATGGATAACGCCCCCAATTCACCGTAAACAACAGCATTACTCGTTGTCAGTTTTACTCCTAGAATGTTTTTTACAAAACTTGAGATGAGTTTACACAATGACTTTGACCACTAACCATGTTATTAGTTCAACTTCTAGATGCGTTTGTAAGGGTTCATGAATACATGAAACTGTCTATATAAGTTAAATACGAAGAAACGAAGTGAGTGCCATTTTTCAGGAATAGTTTGAAACTGGAATTTATTCGATTGGTATTTATACCTTTACTTTAAAAAACAAATGGAGATATATTTAAAAAGCTTGCATATTGATGTTTATTATGTGTAGATATTATTTTCTCTAATACAGTAATTGTAAGGACACTTATTCTCACAATATTCAACACTACTCAAATAACAAATTAAAATATAGCTATACGAAAAAAATCGTACCTCTACTTGAATAATAGTAACATTTGTTTGATGTAACAAAATGATATTCTTCCGACAGAATTCATTTTGTTTACCATACTGAATACTTTTTTTTTAAACGAATGAGTATAATCAGTGTACACAAACTTGTTTAAGCAAACAAATACTAATACGATGTCTACAAAATATCATATTTCTCATTTAATATAGTATTCGTAGACGTACCATTGGATTATATGTGTTAAATATATGTCTTCCCTAAGATGTGGATTAATTTTCAGCAGAAATAATTTGTTTTATGAAATATAGATAAGATTTCAGCAGAACGTGTAAACAAATACACGTCCGGTCGTAGATAGTGTGTCTTTTCATTTATCAATGCATTTTCCGAAATACGGTTTGCATATAATTGTTCGTTATATGCTATTTTTTTCGGTATGGAGTGAATTTCTTAGCAAGAAAACGGTTGTCATAAGTTATAGATACTTTTTTCATTAATTTAAAACGTTTGATTACCACGGCTACGCGTGAATCCCACAACGCCACGTTAAATTCACACGCGTGGACTATCAGTAGGGCTTGTGATTACCACGCGACACCGGCTATAGAGGTTATAATAGCGTGAATGAGTCTCCATTGCCCTTCCATAGTTAAGTTAGAATTTTGACAACCTGTTAAAAACTCAAACCTCGTTAGAATTCTGGGAAACTTATTTTATCATGCAAATAAACATGTCTGCTATTAAACATTAACAAGGAAATAGGGGCTTTAATACCTTCTAAGAAACATTTCTTCAGTTGTATACTAACACCGGGTCAAAGGTCAACACTATTTTTACCCCTTGCAATTTCATACCCTGTCTACTTTCACTTCTCAAATTTATATAAAAAACTGTCAAAAACATGATGAGCTGCATTTTCAAATATCAGCAACATGTCCAGAATACAGTTATAGCCAAAGAATAACAGGAACCAGCACTAAAAAAAGTTTTTAAAGAAAAAAAGATTAGCACTCTTTAATACAGAACTACTTTCGACTGCACCAGGCGAGCACATCCTGTTGATTTAGTGTAATTAGACCTAGAGGTTTAATTACACTAAATGGACTTGAACTGGGAACCAGGGGGTCAAAATGGTTTTTGTCGAAAGTAGTCTCATATACAGTTGACAGTAGTGTTATTTGAGATGTTGTGTGAATAAAAGTACACTCCACAGGTAGTGGCGATTAATATTTACGCGTTGAAAATAGATTCCCAAATATTTTGCTTCAAGAATCAGGTAAATCAGAGCTGAGACAAGTGAATGGCACTACGTTTTGTGAGGTAAGATTTGTTTGACGTGTTCTTCGTCAGATTTGACCTGAATTGGCCTAGAATTGATACCTACTTTCACTTTCACGTGGAAGCCGAAATGGAACTTGAATTTTTGCTATGTCTGTGTTGTGCTAGCTATGAAGATAGTTTACTGACAGTTTCGAGTATCACGGAGTATAATGGCATGTGTGACACCATATAAGGCTATACTGTAAGTCTATGGGAAATTAATAGTGGTTCAGTACCTGTATGGTTCCGGGCAGTCGCAGACTTCGTGACATATTAGGGATGTTTCTGTTGCAGGTATGAAGACTATTTGTATTTTTGTTACATACATTATACATGGTTGTATCTTTATAGTGGTTTTGAGTTTATTAGTCAGTGCAGATATCATTTTGAGGGTCAATTTATGATAGCAGCTCTATAAAACTACTGGAAAACATCACTGTTGGTAAGTGGAATTTGATTTAAAGAGTATCATCCCACATCAGCAACATGCAGGTTGCCTACAGACTTTATTTAGAGGAAAATCTAAGAAAAAGTAGTGAACTTGCTGCTAATCAGCAGTGTGTCCTCTGGACAGGTGGCCAGAACCAATATGGGTATGGACAGTGCCGTGGGCTTACAGCAGACTGGAGGCGTCAGAACGCTTGTTTGGTGCATAGAGTAGCCATGTGCTTGAAGATGGACACTGTTGACCTCAGACCTAGGGGTGTATGTGTCAGTCATTTGTGCCACAACAAAGTGTGCATAAATTCTGATCATCTCTCCCTAGAACCAAAGGCTGTCAATAATCAGAGAGAAGCGTGTGTCTCGGCTAATGTGTGTCGCGGGCACAGTCCGTTCGAGAAATGCCTGCTTTACTTGAGGATTTAGCAGGTTTGTTGTTGTTTTCTTCTCACAGCTTAATTTTATTACTGTTTTGACAGTGGAATGGAAAAGACAACAAAAAATCAAAGGTAAGAGTCTATACTGTTTTTATTTTAATAAAAGCAAGGCAGGCAACGCAAGCGAGCAGCATGGTAATTAATTAATTAATTAATTAATTCGGTTTAGTAAGTAAGTAAGTAAGTAAGTGGGTGAGTAAATACCGTAAGTGAGTTTACCAAATATACAGTTACAAAGTAAGTAATTAGAAAACAACGTATGCAGTAACAGAACAGAACATTGAACAGAACATAGTACAGAACAGAAAAGAACAGAACCTAAACCTTTAACTTCTTTTCTTGTATTTATGAAGCAAATAATTGTTTCTAATAGTCTATTTGTAGAATTCACACAATATTTCATTATGTTTCCTGTGTTCATACCATTAAATAAGTCACAATGTTCATGAAGGTTTCTAGTAGCTGTGGTCGCATTGCGTTCCTTTACGTAGTCAGATTGTCTGTTGTTTTTCTGCTTAGTGTACCAGCGGTGCCTAGATTCCATTTTGCCACGTCGTTTCAGCCTGCGTTTGCGATATGCCTCAATTTTAGCGTTTACTCTGTGGCGTCTCATGTCAGCTCCAATTTTGGTGATAGCCTGTTCTGTTCTTTTTGACAGATAGATGCCCATGTAATGTAATTTTATAAGTAAGGTACCAGACTGTCCGTTGTTGTGTCGTAATACTGCTGATGCGCATCGACCACTGTAGTTTCGTGAGAAGTTGCCATTTTTTGGAGCACTCTTTGAGAGCGAGACATTAAATGATTCAACCGATTGAGCGCTGTAATTATATATTGTGCTTTCCAGCGGGTCTTCATTAAGCCTCATTCGTAATATTTCCTCCAATAAAACTTTGTCTATTTCAGTCATTCGGAGAGTTGTTATATTGTGGGGACCTAAGAAAACCGAACATTCAAACCAGCAAGACTTTTGTCCGCCACCACATACGAAGGAGTTTCGTCTACACATGCATATCGCAGTCACCAGAGTAGCAAAGTATAGTGGCTTTCAGAGCTTTGTTTACCGCCTTAATAATCCGAGGTAAGTCACCACAATACAGCTCCATCACTTTTTTTTACAATCAAACTACACCTCGTCTTCACGTCCACTCCAAAGACTTTATTAGCCTTATTAGTAGCCTCTCTGGTACCACAGCCCGCGAACATGTAACTACTAAAGTTTGTGTTTATGCACTTTCGTGCTTGCGATCGCCCCAAATGTACCGGGTCTTTCTGACGTTTTATTTTATGGTCTGGAAAAAGAGCACTGTAGGCATCCGCGAATCCATTTTGAGCTTTGGCGTCCTGGTCAGTGGTTAGTATAGAGATTTTAATTCCTTTCTGTGCGAGTCTTAATGCTATGCCATCTGATATTCGGAGTGAGGCGCTACATTTGGTATTGTAGCTGTACAATCTGGATGTCCACCAGGGCAGTTCATTTCAACACCTTGCGAGCGTAGACGTGCACCTGCATAACACAGCTTGTTCTCTATCTCACAGTCTATGATGTAATGATTCTCTGTCATTGACTCCGCAAAGACTCCAATGGCCGTGATGAATTTTGCCCATGCTTTGAAGCACTCACAATTGTTATGGAGTTGTACCTCCCATCAAACGACCCATATATGTCTCCACTCAGACCAAGGTCTGATAGAGTGTGTCCAAGCTTAGTTAATTTGTTGTCCATATCTGCCTTGTTTAATTGAACAGTTTCCTGTGCCACTTTGTTGGCTGTCTTCTGCATTGAGCTCTTCGCTGGAGGTGGAATGTTGGCTGATGCAATCAGAAGCCGAGCCCGTGTGTTGCCTATTGGCGTGTCTTGTAGGCCTACTTGAAATGAAACATTTGTCATTGCTGCATTTGGACCAGATAAACGCGTCTCTATCTCCTTGTAAAACTTGTATTGCGCAGAAATGAAGTCACAGTAAGCACATGTGAATGTATATTTCCAGGCTAGACCCCATTTCACATTGCTGTGAATTACAAAATGTGGCGTTGAACAATCAGAATTTTGTTGATGCTTCTGAGTGCAGTCATTTACAGTTTCCATCATTTTACTGTTATCGATGATGCGATTTCCTTCAAAATCATTTTCAGCTGAATTGGTGGTGTTCTTTTCCATTTCAGGTTTTGGTCGTAAAACAAGGACATCGTCTTTGTGTTGATTTGTTGATGCTGGCGTGGAAAGTACAGCAGACGGGTCTGCCCGCCGTATCGATCTGGGTAAAGATGTTGTCATAGCAGATGAAGCCGAGCGTAGACCTTTATTATAAGGTATGTTGTTGTTTTTGAACAGAAAAGCTTTCCTCTTTCTTTGACCTTTCATAATGGGAAGATGCAATGAAACTAAATCTCTGAATTAGCATCACATTATATAGCAGACAATTCACACAAACATCTGTGAGGGAGCTAAGACTCCAGGCTGCGTTTGCTGACCATACTCAGTCTTAATTAAGGAAGTGGGAGGTCAAAGACTTCATGTTGTGCATGCTGTGCATATTAGCTACCAATTATCGACCATACTTGCAGCCTTAATCAGTGATGTAGATGAGATTGTCTTTACAGTTTAATGGAATAAATAATAAAAAGTGGATGTAAATTTCATTTTAAGTCTTTTACTACAAAAAGTATGTATGTGTGTATGAAAATACTAGCGTTTTTGCAGTATGAGCTTTAAAGGGACACACGGCAATCTTGCATTGTTCATTATTGAAGTGTTAATCACTAAAATTAGCACCTAAATTTATTAGTCCAATATAATTTTGACTTTATACATGATCACATATATATAGATACAATTTTGGCTTTTCAATTTTTCTTTTTTATTTTGCCCATGGTTTAAATATATTATTGGTGCAATATATTCAACAGTTGGTAATATGCAAAAAGAATTTGATTTGAAATACTTTATAATTAATATTAATGTCTTATAAACGCAAGTTAAAAAAATAAATAAAACAATTGCCGTGTGTCCATTTAAAAAAAAAGAAGTCAAAGTTCAAAAAAAAAGTTTGATAGATTTTCAAAGTTTCATTCATCTATGACAATCTGAAAAAAATTATTAATTGTTTAGAATTTCCAGTGTGTGTAAATTGCTCGGATTTGGGGCCATTTTCTTAAATAAAGGTAAAACGGCCGTCACTATAAAAAAAATAATCTCGCGTTATTTCAGTGGGTTTTGCTATTGATGTATAGGATATAGTTTGCAAATTAAGACCCGATAGCTTTTGACAGTTTTCTTTTTTTATCTTTCGTATGGAAACTAGGTAACTTCAGAAATATCTGTAAAACGGTTCTATTCATGGCATCGGGTTGAATATAAATATAATTATTTTTTTTCATTTTAGAATTGGAATGAATATATTAATATTGCAAAGGAACTGCACATGGTTCTTTATAATTAAGTTTCATTCTGGTAACTAGCTTATTATGCGGACCAATGACGATTCAAGTTTTTTTAAGCTTTTCTCGTGAATTTGGCACACTCATCAAACATGGACTTCATGCGAGCAATGTTTAAATTAGAGCCTTCAAACTTACAGATATTACAGATCTAAGGTAGGCGTTAACTTGTATGTGATCTTAACGGTTAAATCGGCAGGAATGATTCCATATAGGACTTCAACTGGGAACCAGGGGGTCAAAATGGTAATTGCCGAAAGTAGTCCCATATACAGTTGACAGTTGTGTTATTTGAGATGTTGTGTGAATGAAAGTACACTCCACAGGTAGTGGCGATTAATATTTGCGCGTAGAGCGTAGATTCCCAGATATTTTGCTTTCAAGAATCAGGTACATCAGAGCTGATACAAGTGAATGGCACTACGTTTTGTGAGGTAAGATTTGTTTGTGTTCTTCGTCAGATTTGACCTGAATTGGCCTAGAATTGATACCTACTTTTACTTTGACCAAAATTCTGAACGTGGAAGACGAAATGGAGCTTAATTTTTTGCTATGTCTGTGTTGTGCTAGCTATAAATATAGTTTACTGACAGTTTCGAGTATGACGGAGTATATTGGCATGTGTGACATCATATTAGGCTATACTGTAAGTCTATGGGAAATTAATAGTGGTCCAGTTCCAAATCAGCCGGATGTGCTCGCCTGGTGCAGTCGGATATAGTTCTATATTAAAGAGTGCTGATCTTTTTTTTCTTTAAAAACTTTTTAGTGCAATTTCCTGTTATCATGGTTATTTTTTTGGCTGTAAGAATATTCTGGACATGTTGCTGATATTCGAAAAGGGAGCTCATCATGTTTTTGACAGTTTTTGATATAAATTTGCAAGGTGAAAGTAGAAATTGCAAGGAGTAAAAATAGCTTTGACCTTTGACCCGGTGTTAGTATACAGCTGAAGAAATGTTTCGTAGAAGGTATTAAACACCCTATTTCCTTCTTGATGTTTAATAGCAGACATGTTTATTTACATGATAAAGTAACTTTACCAGAATTTAATCAGGTTTGAGTTTTTAACAGGTTGTCAACATTCTAACTTTACTATGAAACGGGCATGGAGACTCATTTACGCTATTCATAATTTTGATAGAGCATCATAAAAAAAACCTGACCAATCATTGACCAGCAACAAGACATAAACAATGCATTCTGGTAGGTGATAAACTCGGCCTTTATCCTTGATGTTCAACCAAGTTTAATGTTAAAATTAAAGTAACTACAGTGTGATTCTTTTAAAACCCTGCATATCTCATGCACATACATGCAAACTGATGTAATATGAACAAGGCAAAGCCTCAAGACGGGCGAAGCTAACTAGTTTAAAATAGATCTAAATGCTGTGATGCAGGGTTAGCATAATACTTAGTCTCATTTATTTGATGTCTTTGGGTGCTTTATTTTACATACGGACGTTTATAGATGCACCCTAGATTGAGGATGGCACATCAAAAATCGTCTTGCCGTTCGTAGACGTGTATTTTATGCATTAGCATAATACTGTATTTTTTAATTCACATTGAGCTGAACGGAAAATAAAGAACAATTATTCGGCCTGCATTTGCATATTTAGTACACTAGTGCAACATGACAAATATATTTCCCACACAGGAAGTTATGTAATAAATAAAAATACAGATTTCAAGTCTCTGGATCTCAAATTTCAATTAAACTAAAGTGATAGCCATTACCCATTCAAACTGAATGCAATTACCTTAACAATCAAGTCTGTACCATGTGCAAATTGCCATCATGTTTATCTAGGTCCAGCTAGGCTGTCTTTGTACCAGAATTTTGACATTGTGTAGGAGATAAGGTAAAGGTTAGCCAATGTTCCACCTCCAAATATGTAATCATATTAATTAATTTAAATATATTTAGTGTCAATAATAAATGAAAGTTTCGCGACTGTCTTGTCACCTACATCCAGTAATGTAATCTGACATGCTGGTCCCCATTTCTGCAAAATGTTTTCAGTGTTTTTTTTATGTGTTTTGTGAATGCAGCCTGTGCCTGTGTCATTGTGAAAAAAAGCGGCATTTTTCTAGAAATTGTGAAATATTATAACAAAAGAGAAATAAACTTTTTCACATTTATTTTCACAGTTTAATATCCCTTGGTTTTAAGTTTTGTTTTTGGTAAATACAGACTAGTTTTAACACCAGCATGTATTAAGACTAGTATCCTTACTGGTCTGTATTTACCCAATTTCTGTCTTTTTCCAGGTTGTGAATTTTTTGTATATAATTGTGAAAAAAGGATACTTTTTGGAATTGTAAATGGGGCCGAATTTCGGCCCCAAATTAGGCATAAAAAAACACTGGTTTTCAAAATCTAAAATTGCCCAAAGGTATCACTTCAGACGAACACAAGCTACACACATAAGAATGGTGCAATTGCTTCTACGAGTGTTGAAGAATGTGTGAATGATTAATGCAGAAGGATAAATCTCAGTGGTATTGCCACAGATGGCAGTTACGAGTAAAGATACATTTGATCTGGGTTTGATTATTATGATTAGACACATTGGTAAAATATCATCTGGAGAACATGAGCAACTATTTTCTAAATATTTTGATTAAATAATTGTCTAGCAATATAGGCTATAATTACACATGAAAAGCAAAGAAGAATCAGCATCTGCATTTGAAACGTTTGACAGAGTTATGCAGGATAAGGTTAAGGATATACCATGGGAGCAGTGCATTACATATTCATCTGACAATGCATCTGTAATGAAAGAGAAGCACAATAGTGTTCAGAGAAGAATTAAGGACAGGAAGCAAGCGAAACATTTCAAACCTCTTACCTAGAATACTTTTATTTTCTTTGTGGCCTTCAGATAAGTGTGGGCCACTTTTGAAGCCAAATCCAGAGAGAAAAATAAATATTGTTGTTCATACATTATTTTGTAAAACATTTACCTTTAAACTATTTACCTACCTTATATTATATTTTAGTAGACATCAAGTGCTTGAACTTGAAACCAATATTCAGGACTTAATTACACTATTCCTTTTTTCCAAAATGGAATACATAAATAAATCATTAAACCATCAGAAACAACACTCATGAATCACATTTGCCATCCCTTTTCAACCGCAAAATAACCGGGAATCTACCGGGGAATAGTATCACCCGAAGTTTGACGTCATCACTTTATGCGTTTGTGACCACGTGACCCCTCATGCGATCAAATTTTACTTTATTTCGATAATTACTCTCTTTTTTTACGGTAGGTATTTATATAATGTTATATTTCTGAAATTAAACGTTTCACTTACGCTTAAAATTCGAAATAAAGACCGAAAACAAAAAATAGAAAAAAATGAACGTACGAAATTGACTGGTATTCCACTTTGTCTGCCTAAAACTTTGCCCTACATTTGACGTCTGCTGTCCAGCCTACGGATTGAAAATGGCGACGCGAAACTTGACGAAAAATAAATATCGCCTAGTATGTGGGAAAACAAGTAAGTTTTCATACTCGCGTTACTGCAAGAGGGCTTCGCCCGTATAAGGACCTATAAGGAGAAATCACATAATTGCATAAAAATTATTTTTAGGCATTTATTTTGTTAGAATATGTGAGTTGAACCTAGAAACAGAGAAAAAAAATCATTTTCAGAATTTTAGACTATTTTAGAGTGTTTTTTGGTAATTTTTCCTCAAAATTTCTGATTTACTCTAAAAAAGTTGATGTTTTTCATTTTTATGGAATTTATGTTAAAGATATATGGCAAAATGTGTGGTATACATACTCAGGGATGCGAAACAAAGCCACCAGAGTCTATTTGATGATAACATTTTGAACAGTTGCTGAGATATTGCATTTTTTATTATTTCTTAGTTTCGCGACAAAATCGACTCGATGTAGTGCATGGTCAAGTGCATGTAAATCACAATTATTTTCATTCAAAAGTCATTCGGCATTGCAAAACAAGTCAAAATGTTCTTTTATTAATTTGTTGGATTGAATCGACCAGTTTAATTAAAAAACATGACACAAAAATATTTCATTTAGATTTAATTACACTAAATCAGCCGGATGTGCTCGCCTCGTTCAATCGAAAGTAGTTCTGTATTAAAGAGAGCTGATCTTTTTTTCTTTAATATATTATATATATATAACTTTTTCAGTTCTAAATACTTCTTGATCACCTTTTATCATTTCTAATTCGTAAAAGACCTCGTCAATCTTTTGATTGTTTAAATATTTTATGTTGTATGTTATACATGTAGGATTTGCATGTTGAATTTCATCAGTAACAACAACAACAACAACAACAACAATAACATAATTATACATTATTTCACTCATTTCACTACATTTTTTTCCATTGACGGGCACAAGGGTACAGTCAAGGTTTAGCATAATCATGGGTAATGAGGTAAGAGTAGAACGGTACAGCAGTGGGTGGAAGGAGGAGAGGGGAGATAACTTGGGATAGGGGGTTGGTGTGGGTGGTGGGGGGGGGACGGGGTGGGGGAGGAGAAATATGCGTGCTATAAGTAATGATATACTATTGAATAATAATAATAATAAAATAATAATATTAAAATAATAATAATAACGCATGCACAGTGCGTACAGTATAGATAAGGTGACCGAAGTAGTCCATCCGCTATCTCTTTCTGAAAGCGAAAGTAAAAGAGATAGGTTCTGGAGGTCAGGAGGGTTCGATTTAGTAATGTGTTCTCTGTGTCTTTTTCCTATCATATCCAAAACGCTGAGATGGTTAAGTCATGTAAATTTCGCGTGGAGAGGATAGGATACGACAGAAAATAGGCATTACTGAGAATGGGATCAAATTCCGAACAATATATACATGTATATATATATATTATATATATATATATATAGTGCATTAGTAAGATTGATAACTAGTTTAATTCATGTTATAGTAATTGAGAATAGCAGTGTACATACTCAGTGACAATCGACAAAAGACAAAGTACATTTGTACGTTGGGTGTTAAATGGGTGAGACACTGTGTGCGAAATACACGTGGAATCAAATTTAAAGCGAGATTCACGCTTGGCAGTGCCTATAATATATCATGAATGAGGCCATAACAACCAATCACGGCAGAGTATACAATGTTTAAGAATGAACCATGCTTTCATGTGCAAGTTATTCAGTGCTAAAATATATATACAAAGTACGTTATATTGATGGATTAATCATGGTAGGTAAGTTGATAATTATGACAGTATAAACATGACACATTATATACGTAAGGACAACATAAGAGTGTAGCTTATGGTGTCGTCAGCACTGAAACATTTCTCCCGGGCCATTCAAAATTTTGGGTTAGAATGGGGGAAATGAACACATGTAATTTTCTGGAATAAGGATATTGTGGTAAACGATAATTGAAAAAAATACCATTAGCCGGGTATACGACAAAATAATATAGACTCAGTTATGTAGCAGATAGTGAACATGAATAAACAAGAAGCAGTCCGAGGGACGGCCATAGTCCCCTACCGGGTCTTTGTGCAAAATTAACAATTCAGAAGCTGCATTGCTGTAAAAGGTTACTGTTTTGTCAACACAATAACTGCACAAATGTCAAACTGCTGTCAAAGGTTACTGTGTTTCGTCAACACAATAATTGCAAACATTTCAAAGAAATAAAGTTGTTATTAGCCAGTTTGTCAATTCTGAAGTTATTGAAGAAACAGTTATCTTTGAATGTACCCATATGAAAGGTTGAATGTAGCCATGTGATTGATCATGCAAGGAATGTTTAGCTGCAAAATATGTGTTCCTGTGTTCTAAAGGTATCGTGACCTTGACCTTTGAGCTACGGACCTGGGTCTTGTGCGCAACACGCCGTCTCATTATGGTGAACATTTGTGCCGAGTTATTTTAAAATCCCACAATGCATGACAAAGTTACAGCCCGGACAAACCAATTTCTGACCTTTAACCTCCAAGTGTGACCTTGACCTTTGAACTACAGACCTGGGTCTTGCGCGCAACACGCCATGTCATTATGATGAACATTTGTGCCGAGTTATTTCAACGACCCACGATACATGACAAAGTTACAGCCCGGACAAGCCTATTTCTGACCTTTAACCTCCAAGTGTGACCTTGACCTTTGAGCTACGGACTAGGATCTTGCGCGCGACACGCCGTCTTAATATGGTGAACATTTGTGTCAAGTTATTAAACATCCCACAATGCATGACAAAGTTACAGCCCGTACAAGCCAATTTTTGACCTTTAACCTCCAAATGTGACCTTGACCTTTGAGGTACGGACCTGGGTCTTGCGCGCGTCAATGAGTCTGCATGTTTTTATCGCAAATTTCTTATTACCAGGAATTTCGTCATAACAATAATCATGTTCTTTACAAATATCATCTAAGTCATTTGATGGTTCTATAATATTAATGGGTTACCTGGACCGCAATAGTTAAACCAGGAATTGTAAACCCTTGTTTGGTAATAAAGGGAGTAACGCTTTATATATATCAATCTTTCCCCCTTGTGTGCTTTTAATAAACGGTGTTTTATTGATACCACAAGATGCACATGTTGCTTTTAACATTAATCTACCATGTTTTGCTAACATATACTGAGGATTAAATTTTTCAGTAATCATCTTTTCTTTAACGCAGTTACTCATATATAAATATAATTAGATAAAATATGATTGTATGATGTTTTCATTTTCTATTGGTTTATAAGTTTTTAATATTTTATAAAGAATATCGTACAAACTATACTCGGTAAAAACGTTTTGGACCAGGATATATAAAGTCATATGAAAATAAATCTAGTGGACAAAATTTAAGTATCTTTTTTTAGTAACCAAGGTTTACCCTACCCGGTTAATTTGGTACCAGAAACATTAAATTCCAAACAAGATTTGATTTTAAAAAAATATCGCGAACACACAAAGGGTCTGTAAAAAATGTTGCAAAGTCCATAAAAAGTAACAGTTACGGACACATTCGAGTAACCAATAAAAAGATTATTATTTTTTCGCAAACTTTCATTGTAAACGGGAATTATTGTTGATTGTTGATCTATTGTGAATTATCAACTGAGATAATAAAAGTTATGGTCGAATGTCATGGTTCAGCGATCATTGTACGTGTTCGAACACTGCCATGGTCCAAAACTTGTTTTACAGAGTTTGCAACTTTTTAATGAAGAATAGAAGAAATACTCATACAGTAAACTTGTTTTATCTTGGTACTGAATAGTGTTGTATTTTATGTCAGGTATGTAAGTTGAAACTTCATTTGGCGGACTTACGACAAACGGATCAAAATAATAATTATCGCAGCAACATGTCCAGTGGGTACAAGGTCCAGTAAAATCATCACATTAATAATACCACATTCTTGTTTATTTTGTTTGTTAGAAATTTGCTTTTGCTAAAAACTACCCTGAAGTTTTGTATAACTAACTGCCTAACCCATTTTATTACATCCAAGCTTCTATAATTATGGTCGTATTTCGAATCGACTTGTAAGCCATTTCCACGGTCAACTCTTAGTCCCTTCCCTTTTCTATCTACTTGTAAATCTTAACCTGTCAAACCACTAATAAGGGATCCAATTAAATGAATTCCTAGTGATGCAAGATGTCAATGAAATTCCCAGTCTTGTTGTTGTTGTTGCTTTGTTAGTTTAACAGGGCAACAACCTTTAGACTTTGTTATCTTTTTTCTTTGTGATGGCGTTAATTTATTTGATATAAGTATTATGCTTGTTTTTATCACTAGGTATTTTTACCATTCAATTTCAAAATAGTTTACCATTTCCAGTACATGCGAAACCGCTAGGTGCTCCTGTTGCTAGTGGTGCTAATACTTTTGGAGCAAATTAAGCAACTGTTGGCAATATTGTTTTAGTCAGCAAGCAGCTAATCTCCTAAAAAGCCTCCATTTTTAGACTGAGACTTCATTTGAGATTTTGATATATTTATGTCTAAGTCATGTACGTTGTTTTTATCTTTATTAATATTCTTAATCTGAATAGCTGTCAGACGCAAAGAACAATCACCAGTTAGTTTGATATTCTCTAATCTGAGCGTTAATTCACTTCTGTTTTCATTTGCTTTTGCTAAACTTCTCTTTTGCCCTTCTGTTAAGTTTACTGAATAAGCTGTTGAAACTAATTCATTTCCAATAGTATCAATAACAACATATTCATATCGAATCAAAGCATACACTTTATATCTGGCAGTAGGAAGGGTATTTAGCTTGTATCTTAAAGTTATTTGTTTTGGATCAATACTAACTTCATCACTTTTATAGCTTAAATCAAAATATATCATACCAAAAAGCGTGATAAAATTGCTCACGTAAAGTAAAGTTCCTGTATCAATTTGTTTATAAGAATAATTAATAACATCTCTAAATATTCTTGTAATATTATCATAACTGTATTCAGTTTCTGGATAATATACACCGTTTCCAACTTCCAATCTAGCTGATTGTAAATAAGAATTAGCATCAGCGTCATTCAGTTTAAAAGTATCTTAAAGATGAGAATTTTGTGTTTGAGAAGAATTATTGTCTGATATTTGCATATAAAAAAACATGTCTTGGATTTTTAACACCAGCCGTTATTCTAAATACGGATTCGGTTAGTTGAGAACTTCCACTTGCTTGCATCATTTCACGAAGATAAGTCCATCTTCTTTATGTCATATGATTCGCCATTACATAGCTTAAACCATCATAATTAAATATTTTAGTTATTCACAAATCTAATTTATCAATAATTAATCTACCATCATCACCACTTGATTTGAAAATCAACACATTATCATCTGTTAGTTGTAAACTAATTTAAATTTGACTAGGAGGAAGCATGTTTGTTTCTAAACCTACGAAAAAAAGTAAAAAGTACGTTAATTCTTTCAAAACAAATAGAAAAATCGAAATGACGTATGAACTCCATTGAGATTAATAATTTTACCAGAGAAATCGGTTATATAAATAGCAATACTGATAATGATTGTTTTGTTTACTTCACAGTACCCAACGCTTATTGGTTCGTCTTTAAAAGGATATGACCTTGTAAGGTCAGCTGTACTTATTTCATAAATAACAACCCCGTACGACCCATCAACAATAGAATAACTAATCAAATCACAGTGAATATATAAAGTATCAATATAATTTGTTTTGATTGGTGTTACTGTTTCAAACTTAGTTTCTCTAATAACTGCTTTGTTTTTTCAAAGCCAGTTAAGTTGTAAACGTTAGACTCCCTTAAATCAAGTATAAAATTATTTTGAATAGTAACTAAACATTTGAAACTTGATAATTCAAACTCAATTATTATTGGAACAGGTGAGTTAGCAGTTAAATCACCGTTTACAGCCAATGTTTCTTTAATATAATTATCGATATCAGCATAACTGCAATTTCCCTTTTGAAAATTAATATCTTTTCAATCTTTTCCATTAAAATACCTGATATGTTTGTTATTAAAATCCTCACTAATATTATAATAATGAGAAAAATGGTCCTATAGAAATCACAGCACCCAAACGTAAGATCCGCACTGTAAACAAAGAGCAAAATAACTATACAATGAAAAAGACAATACACAACAGTAAAAGTGGTGAAAACAGGGTTACCGACTTGGAACGGTCAGTAGATAAATGGCCCACCGCTTAGCTTATATCGATTTTAAGTGTAAACAGCCTCGCTATTATCATGTCTTCTGCGATAAAATTGACAAGATCTTGTAAATAAAAGGACATCCCATCGAAAGTAAATCTCTAACAATAAAGTTCACATCCATGACCTCACCACTTATACCATGAGTAAGTCATAGAATTAATATTGTCAAGTCGAAGACTATACTGTTTGTTCTGTATTTGAGCTACTAATTATTGGAGCTATTTCCGACGATATTAATACAATTTTTGTTGCATTATACATATGATTAGATAAAATTAACTACCTTTGTAATACTTCAGAAGTATCATCTTTTATATCCGGTATGAAAATCAGTGTTTGCAGCTGTTAATTAATAACTTCAATTTCAAAATATACACTTCTTATTATACATTACTTAAAGGGACACTGTCCGTAAGTAAGCAGATATTGATTTTTATTCAGTGAAATTATACATGAAAACATGAGTATAGACCCGAATAAGTCTGTCGTAATATATTCGTGAGTTTGAAATAAAGAGAGTTTTATTTATTGTTTGTAAATATTGTGGTTCCCACAGTATTTACATTTTCTGCTAATCACGTGACAGCCATCAGCGCATTAGGTTATCTATATAGTATGTATTGCGTAAGATAACTGGCCCGTTTAGCTCGGTCGGTATAGCAGTCGACTTAAATTGTGCTATTATTACCCGTGAGTGTCTGTTTAGTTTTGGCTGCGAGTTCAAATTCGAATTGAGGTACTTCTTTTTTTTGTACCGCTATTGAATTATGTTAAACAATCTTGTTTGTATTTAGTAAATATTCAATAATGGTAAGTGTTTAATGTTTATCAACGTAATTATTTTGTGTTTTATAAGCTAAAAGTTACGAACATTGTCCCTTTCAGGATGTTGGCTGGGCAAGTTTTGACATCTTCAAGTCTAAACATTTTATTTTTTAAATCATAGTTTTATTTGAATAACAGAATTGTTTCATTTTTTCCATTCTAGTAGATATGGATAAAATGTAGGATTTAAGATGGTAATATACCAAATTTTAAGCAATTTCTTTTTTCTTCATATTTTTTCCGTCATCGATAATTTTTTGTTGTCAACAAAATAGGGGGTATGGGTAGCTCTGAGTAGAATTTATCCTTTTGCTATAGAATAAATCAGATTTTTGTTTTTCAGTAGTGGAATACATATATAAAAAGTAGATACTCAGCTAATTTTATTTTCGATCTCCATGTCAATATTGTGTGTACAGTATTTTTCATTGAAAATGTCAAAATTACTCCAAAATGGGTGTAATTTAAAGAATTTTTAATAAAAAACCATTAGAAGCCTGGTGACTTATATATTTGTTTACTTGTTTTGAAAGAAATGTCATAGGACCTTGACATATACAAGTTTTAAAAAAAGTTGATCATTAGAACATAATGTTTTTATCTGGAATTAATTTTTCGGTAAAAACAAAAGTGGGTTGGGTACGGTCCATATATGTTTGCTTTTTAAAGTAAAAAGACGAAGAGGATTACAACTGTTTTTGTATGATTTGAAAGATATGTATATATGCAATCGAAAATTAATTGTTGTTTTTCAATAAACGTTCAATAAATGAAAACAATTGTGAAAATGTTCAATGACTATATTTTTCCTCTTTTTAGTGAAATTTTGAAGTTAGAAATATGTGCCTTCTTCAATGAAGTCTAGTGGGAAAAAAAGTGTGGTGACCTAGCCTTTTTTTGATAATATTGAAACTAAATTATACCAAAGAAGCTTTAAATATGAACTAAAAAAAATCTCATCCCTACGTCCTTTCCCAGCCAACCTCCTTAAGTAATATAATGTAACTCCCATATAATCTACTGGTGCGTTTTCATTGACCACCAGTATATTTCCATGTTGGTTTGAACATAATATCATACTATATATTATAAGTGGAACCAAATTTATTTTTTTGAAAAGAGTGCAATGAATTTAAGTAAACTTGACAAAGAGTTAATAAGTTACATAAATTTTAATGACTTAGCTAAAAAGATTACATCCAAAGCACGTGAATTAAAATTGCCATGGAAAATTAAAAATAGTGGTATAAAGATACATGTATTCAATATTTTTTGTAAGAATGCAATCTCATTAGTAACTAGTAACCACATAGATAAGGAAACTTTTATTTCACAATATAACACTCTGTTAGATAGTGGAATTGATATTATAATTTATGCTGGTTAAATTATATAAAATAAATATAGACTTAAATGTAATATCATATAATGAGTGGTTACAGAAATTGAAAAATTCCCAAAACAATATAGCAAAGTTTTTTAAGTTGATCTTGTGGATGAAACAAACCCACATGCTCAAATTTGGAAAACAATAAAAAATAGTTTCAAAACTTCTTAAAACTGAAATAGCACAAACAAACGGCTTTAAAATTAGTGTTAATTTAAAAATCACTTTTTTCAAAAAAATAGCGCGTGATATGGACAAATGTGTCATAACTTTGTATAAAACAGCTTATTTTGCTTCCAAAGCATTATTAATTACAGACGTAAACGAAATTAAAAAATCACCAGATAAAGCATCTGATGAAATTGTGTCTATAATTGGAATAAATACTGATAAAGGTTGGCTTTCAGAAGGAAATGGTTGGACAATTGAGGTTAGACAATTGAGTTTGGTTGGACAATTGAGGTTGGACAATTGAGGTTGGACAATTGAATTAGTAAATGCGCATTATGTAAATCGAGTAAAATGTAAGCCTTTACGAGGTAGCTCTTATTTAGATTTACCGAAAGAACTTGCTAATGCTAGAAATGGTTTAATACATATAAAAAATGAAACAGATAATGAGTGCTTTAGATGGTGCCACTTAGTTTATACATTTCCTGTTGAAAGAAATCCCCAAAGAATATTATTATAATATTTAAATATACTGCAAAAGAGTTCTCGGTTAAGAGGTTAGAATTAATAAAAAATAAAAGGTGATTATCCTTATGGTTACATGAATAGTTTTAAAGGTTTTAAAGAAACTAAATTACCTGATAATGATATCTTTTATTCTGATTAACATATTTCAGATGCATATTATGAACATGCTAAACAAATATGGAAATCATTTAATATAAAAAAAAAAGAGAATAGCATGACCTATATTTTAAAACTGATGTGTTTTACTAGCAGAGGTTTTTGAGAAGTTTAGAAAGATGTCCTTTGAGTATTACAAATTAGATCCTTGCCACTACTTTATCAGTCTTGGATTAGCTTGGGATACATGTCTTATGATGGCTGGAATTTAACTTGATTTAATAAGTGATATTGATCAATATTTGTTTATAGAAAAAGGATTAAGAGGTGGCATAAGTTATATTGCAAACATATATTCAAATGCTAACCATAAATATATGACAAACTATGACAGTAAAAAGAGAAAGTAAGTACATAATATACCTTGTGGCTAATATACTTGTATGGATGGGCTGTATGCCAACCACTACCTACTGGCAATTTTAAGTGGGTTAAGAGAATTGAAAAAGGAAAAACAAACTATATTGTTGAGTGTGATCTTGAGTATCCTGAAAACTGTATGACTCACACAATGACTACAGTATTGCTCCTGCGAGATTACATAAAACGATAAATGGTTATCAGATTATTATTAAAACTTTAAAAAGGTTTAATTTAGGATTTAATAAAGTTAATAAACTTCTTACAACACTGAAAAAAAAGAGATATGTTGTGCATTACTGAAACTTGAAACTATATGAAAATTTGTGATTAAAGGTAACTAAAATAAATATAATACTACAGTTGGGTGAATCAGAGTGATTAGTATACATAGACTTCCACTTTTCAGTATTTATTGACATTCACACTAGCGTTTGTTTAGTGCTGTGTGGCGGCCGTAAAAAGTCACCCCGACTACAAATCATTAGTGTTATTACTTACTGGTCCTTTGGGATCATCAAGCCCAGTCTGTGTGCCTTTAAAGTAGAATATCGCTTAAGCCGGTGCTAGGAGGCGTGAGAAGTGTTGCAATTTACATTACCTCTCATGAACAGACTCAATAAAACCGAGTCTGCTACTTGTATCTCTTGTTTGAGTTTGTTGCTTCCAAGGGATCTACTTTTCAGTATGTTTTAACGATGCTAAAAGAACAGTTGGTCATAATGCTTTTGAAAAGGACTTCTTTCAGCTAATGAACAATTCAGATTTTGGTAAAACTATGGAAAATTTGAGAAAAAGAGTTAATGTCAAATTGACTCATGATGAGGAGGTCCTTTTAAAATATGTAGCAAGACCTTCATTTATTCTTGCAAAATGTTTAATGAAAATTTATTTGCTATAAATACAATAAAGGAAAAACTAGTTTTAAATCGCCCATTGTTATGTTTGTATATGTATTTTAGACTTGTCAACATATATGATGCCTGATTTCCATTACAACTACATTAAAAAAACATGGTAAAAAAGTTACTGTTTACTGATACTGATTCTTTGTTCTATGAAATTAAAACAAAAAATGTGTATGCAGATTTCTATAAGGATAAAGAACTTTTTGATGATAGTGATTATGATCCGAAGAATCAATTTCATTTCAACGACAATGAAAAGTTTATTGGTAAAATGAAAGATGAAACTTGTGGATACCCATTGTTGAATTTGTTGGCTACGAAGTAAACTGTATTCGTAAATATTAAATAATGTTACTGGTACAAAGAAAAAATAAGGCTATTAAATGATGATAAGAGGTTCATACTAGATAATGGAAAATATACATTAGCTAAGTAAATTCCGTGATAAAAATATGATATGTATAGCGATGATGAAGACTACTGTCCGGTTCCGTTTGACTTTGCGTGATGATTTCAAAATGTTTTAGTTATTAGTTATTTATAAAAAGGAGACGGTGGTTTAAAACAGTATAACCTATAGTATAGACAAAATATAATCTTTGTTGAATTAATAAACCGGATTGGTAAGTAGTATAGATAATTGTGGTATTATAAGCTGTTTATATAGTTGTAGGGGCGTCTGGTAGCAAGTATACCATCGCCACCTGGCGTTTACATCTTTGCATTAAGGACAGCGGGAGACAACTTGATACTTGTTTGTTACTCGTTGCGGGGAGTGCGTGGGGGACTGTGCTGGTACCCCCATTATCTATACTACTTATACTTAGCTTGTATGTTTTGGTAGAGCGGCAGATCATCCACTTTTCCTGGGTAGAACCAGTACTGTACACCACCCGCCATCCGTAAGAATCGACACTTTCTCACTTACGAGCTTCCAGTGGGATTCGAACCTGCAGCGGTTAGATGCGAAAGTTTACAACGCAACGTCTTTAAAACCTTATGACGACAATCTTTACACGCTTAGGCTATACATTGTATTTTTGTAAAGCATTTGTTATATAGTATGTGTATTCAATAGTATGTGTATTCAGCATTGATTGTGTAATCACATCCATTCCATGCTAAAGCTTTGTTTCTACTGTAATTAATATATTCTCTGTAAACAAGAAAAAAAGTTCAGTTGAGAAACTTCTTTTCAATAAAAATCGGGGTGAAGTATACACATTATTTTATTTTGTTTTATGAAGGATTCACTAGTGCAGCTGTTTTTTTTTTTTGTGAACAAACACAGTGTAATAACTATGTTTCTTATCAAACTTTAGAACAGTTAGGGTTTTGGATATATTGCAGTCACTGTATGCTTTCTCAAGTGGCTTGTTATATTTGGAGATTGTAATCCAATTATATTTAAATTGCACTGTTTGTTACAGTTTGTATTATTTATGTTAAAATCGTGTGTTTTAATATATAAAATATAATGATTTACAAATTAAAGGCTATATCTTCTTTTATATACTGAACAAATAAATTTAGCACGTAAAATGCATGTCAATTCCATAGACGAGATACGGAGTCGTGTATGTTCGGGGTCAGTTATAAAGTGATATAGACATGACAATAATGCTACAAAATCATTAGTAAATAAAGTCGGTGATAAAAATAAATCAACTATAATGGGACTATAATTTTAAAATTACGAAATGTTGAACGTTTTTGTTTGAGAATAGCAATGTTTTAGCGGTTTGTAAAGAAGAACAGAATGGGCAATTATTGTCAATGCCAAACATTACATTTGTTAAAGCAATACGTTTGTATAACATGTATAACGAAGTAAGTTTTTTTTAGTATATTGGAGGTAATTCGAAAACTTCGCTTAGAAAATAATAAAATAACACAACTAAAAATCACATCCTAACCTAGAAATTTAAATCTTCAGTCAGTTATATTAATGTTCATATGTTTAATCTATGTCCCTTAAAAGTCGTGCTAAACTTATTTTGTTCAGTATAGTACATGTATGTTATATAGTGCTTTAAGTAAATCTTAAAATAAAAATTGCACCATTTATCATGTTTATAATGCGCCTAAACTTATCCAGTAATGACATTAATTTTACTTATATAATGGCTTCTATGAACATTTAAAATATAAAATAAGATTCTTATGGCAAAAATACTGCAATAGAAAGGACCATTTTTGTTGTTTATTGATATTTTCTTAAATACTGTTTGTTTTCATTTGTTGAATGTGTTAATCGATTAATAAGTGTATTGATGTCTCCTCAAAGATGGAGTAGAGTGCCTGTGTACTAGTGGGAGGCCCTGTATGGTGATCGTAGGAGCTTGATCTTGACGGGAAACAGGCCAGCAAATCAGGAGTCAATATTATCACGTGGCCCTTGATTGGGGGTAATTCTGCGATGCAGGACGACATTTTATCTCGTTAACCTCCCATCACCAACCAAGAAAGAACATGTTCTGATCGTATCCTATACTTCAACTGTTACATTAGTTTGAGGACCTGAACACGACCGATAGGTAAGTATAACGATAACATTACCCATGTGCGTAAGAACTCTAAACGTGAAAACGGTCACAAATGTGAAAACTGTCATGGATGTGATACATTTTCTAGACGAAAACTATTGTGTATATAATATATTAGTCTAATTAAAGCAGGGTCCCAATGATCAGTACATGAAAATGCTTATTAATAAATGCAGTCAATTCTCAAGTTTTTGCGTCTGTGTGCTCAATATCGATTCGGTACGTTTCGGCACCAAACCATTTCGACACTTAGACGAATCGGCACCTAGACGTTTCGGCATCAAACCATTTCGGCATCAATTTTTATTTTTACCCCAGACGTTTCGGCACTCATTTATATTTGAGTATTATAATGAAGTAAAGAAGTAAAGAATTTATATATTTTCTATAATTTTAAAGATCACTTGTAATTCACTGATTTAAAATGCAAAGTTGATTGCCTTAACGGAAACTCCGAAGCGGTTTTAAGCCTGAATACAACTAAAACACGAACATAAATAGGGCCCATATGATAATCACTTGTAAAATTTAAGTAAATATGACTTTTATATTATATTGTAGCATGGTCACTAAAATTCCCTTCGCTATAGCTCAGGTGTAAATCGTTTAATTGAAAATACTTGAATATGTGTCCTTTAACATGTATAATAATGTACATGTATACCTAGGACCAAATAAAACCTTATCTATATTCATACAGTATCTTTTAATTCTAAACTTTACCTTCCTGTCATCTCCATATCGACGACTACATGTATGTGACTTGAACAAAGCCCCAACAAACAAACCCATTATTAAAAATCGTCTACACATAATGCATGCGTTATACTTTTCTTGTTACTATATATGTGAAACTTACCATAAATATAAAACCACCTTGACTCTAGTCCCTCTGTTTTTTTCATCAAATCTTAACCAAACTTACAAAGTATTTATATATCCTTAAGATCTCGGACTAGTTTTTGAATCTGGAAGATTCGATCTCTAATAGCTGAATTATCTACCCTTGAATTGGCAATCATGCATAATTTTGCCTTGTTGGCATTCTAGCTCCTCCATTTTTGAACCAGTCACCCAAATTTACACAGTAGTTATATATCTATAAGGTCTCGGACGCGTTCTTTAACCAGCCAGATCCAATCGCCAGTAGCTAAGCTATGGACATGGATTTAACGAAAAAATCATAATTTGCCATTGTAACTATAAAAACACTTAATTTTCCATCTGACCTTAACCATACTTTCACAGAGTGCGTATAATCAGTAATTAGATATTGTTTTAACCAAATATATCCAACATTATCAAAGTGAGCTATCTGTCCTTGAATCTGAAAAAAATACATATTTTGACCTTGTTACCATTATTTTATAACACTTCCATTTTTGATTTAATGGAAGCCAAACAGAATGTGTATTGAATAATCAGATCTTGGAAAGTTCTTCAATCATGCTTATCAGATGGTATTACAGTGAGTTATCTGCCATTGAATTAGCAAACATAACAGAACTTAGCCTTGTTACCTCTATAGCCCTTCCATTTTACATCCAAAAAAAAAAAAATTAAAATAAACACGCAGAATGTATATAATAAAAGATCTTCGACAAGTTCTTCAATCATGAATATCTGATGACATTGAAGGGAGTTATTTGCCCGTGAATTGAAAATAATACAATGGTATTGTTACCACTATAGAACTTTCCATTTATCATCCAATCTTAACAAAACTTTTACAGAATATGTATACTAATAGTATCTTGGACAATGTTTGGTAATGTATCTTTTTTTTTTTTTTTTTTTTTTTTTTTTTTTTTTTTTTTTTTTTTTTTTTTTTTTTTTTTTTTTTTTTTTTTTTTTTTTTTTCAGTTTCAGCAATTATAGCCCATTTATTCAGAAAGTAATTCTCATTTTACAGCAGAAGTATATAAACAATAATAATCAAATAAACAATAAATAATTAACATATACAATATCACTTTCACTCATCACTTTCATTCTACAGGTACATTTGATATATTTTTGGCTAATAAAAGCATTCGACTGAAAAAGTGTTTTGGACTTGACTGTGTGCATTCTCAATTGTTAATTATTTTCGATACATACTATTCTATTGTTTATAATTAAAATCCAGTCAACTGGTAGGGCCTAGATTGGTCAATATTCGGCATTTTTTAATATGTGATAGAGAGCTGTACCAAGTCATGGATTTGGATTGTTCAGAAGGTTGTTCAGAGATACATACACAGGTTGTATGGAAAAGGAGTGATGTATGAATTAGAACTTGTTAGAGCGACTCACAAATTCAAGTTTTGATACCGAGTATATTATTATATTTATGCCATCTTCTTTCAAAAGACGACAATTTATTATTTTTAGTAGCAATATATTTAATAGCTTTAAAAGCACACTTCAGTCTGTTACTAAGAGCAATAACTGATAAAGGAGAATTTAGCTTTTTTGCTGAAAATATATAATATTTAATCTCTAAAATAATAAATAGCTCCTCTGGTGTAAGCTTTTCACCAATATTAAATATAAATAGTTCTTCTATAAAAGATATGTTTATGTCATGCCTTCGAAGCCATGACTGTACCTTTTGTAAAAAAGATTTAGTTATTGGGCACGTCCAAAGTAAATGAGTTATTGTTTCCTCCTGATCGCAGGTTGAGCATATTGGACTAGGGATGGCTTTTATATTATATAAGTATTTTTTTGTTGGTAATATTCTATGATTAATTCTAGTTTGAAACCATTGAAGATTGGAACTATAATTATATTTGAAAGGTGACATGAATATATCTTTCCAAGTTTCTTCTGAGATATTATAAACTTGTTCCCATTTAGCAATTGCAGTTGGTTTTTCGTGATTATTATTAAGTATGTTATAAAAGTCCTTACAGCCTTTTTTTGCCTTAAGGTAAATATGAATATATGTTGGTAGTAAAGGGTTCTGTAGTTTTTTACTTCCTATATTTATTTTATTTTTTATTGCAAAAGATTTAATGGCTTTGATTATTCCATTGAATTCTACAAAGTTCGTTTTAATGTTATATTTATTTTTAAATTCTGTTTCTGTTAAGAGTTCACCTTCGTTAGAAACAATGTCATTTATAAAGTACACCCCCTTATCATTCCACATTTTTTTGTTAATTGGTAATCCTCCTATTGTTATATCTTTGTTATGAAATATAGGTATTTGAAGAAGTTCTTCTATAGATTTAATTTTATTTAACTCCAATAACGAGTTATGAGATGACAAGACATCAATCCAAAAGGTGTTGCTTATTTTTGTAATAATGTGTTCGGTAAAAGAACTTCCGTAGTTTATTAAGTTTTCTAAGCTTATGTCTTTATCTATTATTTTAGTCCAGTTTCCATCATTACAAAGTAATCTTCGAATCCATGTTGCTTTCAATGATTTAATAAAAGCTTTAGTATTGATCATTTTCAGACCTCCTTCAAAATACTGTTTAACGATAACAGTTTGTTTTATTTTTGCTGTTCCTTCCCATATAAAATCATAGAAAATTCTATTAACTTCATTTATGATATTATTATCTGGATTAGGCAATGAAATGAACAGGTGATTTAATATAGGTAATAATAATGTTTTTATAACTGTTATTTTTCCAAGGGGTGTTAGATATCTCCTTTTCCACATTTTTATTAATTTGTTTATGCTATTTATCTTTTCTTTATAGTTAATATTATTTATTTTACTTAGGTCTACATTAAATTTTATGCCTAAAACTTTAAATTCGCTATTTCCCCAATGTAGTTTCCATTTGGTTTTTATTGTATCACTACTGTATTTTTTTTTCCCTATCCAAACAACCTGTGTTTTATCAAAGTTAACGCGAAGGCCAGATATCTTTGCAAACCATGTTAATTCTTTTAATGTCTCTGTAAGGGAAGTTTCTGATCCATCTAAAATTGCAGAGGTATCATCAGCATATTGGGATATTTTGAATTCTATATCATTAACTTTTATTCCTTTTATGTTTCTATTATTTCTTATTTTGATAGCTAAGATTTCTGAACATAATATAAATATATACGGTGAAAGAGGATCTCCTTGTCGACAACCTCTTCCTATATTAAAAAAAGATGAAATATTCCCTCCTTGTGTAACAGCTAACGTTGCATTGTTATATAGAACATGGACCCATTTACGTATTGAATGACCAAATCCAAAAAATGTTAACACTTTATGAATAAAATTCCATGACAACGAGTCAAACGCTTTTTCAAAGTCAATAAATAAAAGCAGACCAGCTAAATTATGTTCTTCTGCATAGTGCATTATATCATAAAGTATCCTTGTATTTTCGCCAACATATCTTCCTGCTATAAAACCTGTTTGGTCTGTGTTTATAAGTTTATTTAAAGTTGTTTTAATTCGGTTAGCTATAGCCCCAGATGCCAATTTGTAAGTACAATTTAATAAAGAAATAGGCCTATAATTTTTAACTTGGTATCTTGATTTATTTTCCTTCGGAATACAGGTTATAATACCTTGTTTTTGAGTAATTGATAACTCATTATTATTATAACCATAATTAATGGATCTGACAACAAAATGTCCTATATGTTGCCAAAAAACCTTCAAGAAATCAGCGCTAAACCCATCAGTTCCAGGACTGCGGTTATTTGACATTGACTTAAGAGCAACAGTTGCCTCTCTATAAGTAATAAGACCTTCCATTGATATAGATTCTTCATAATTTAATTTTGGAACAGAACAACCTTCAAGTTCTATTTCAATATTTGTATCTGTAAGTTCACTATCTCTACTTGAATATAAGGTTTCATAAAAACATTTAGCTTCATTCAATATATCATCTTGATTATTTATAAAAGACCCATCTTCCTTTTCAATTTTTGGAATAATTTTATTTAAGCTGTTATGAGTTTCTAAATTGCAAAAATATTTACTAGGTTTTTCATCTTCTTCTATAAGTTGGGCTCGTGATCTAATAAGTATACCTTGCATTTTGCTTTTTCTTATATTTTGTAGCGAGATATTTTTAAATTCTAATAGTTCAATGTTATTTTGTGTTAAGTTGGATTCCAGAATATTTATATCATCAATCAACTGTTTTTCTAACTTTTCATTTTCTTTCTTTTTAAAACATGAATAAGAAATTGATTTTCCTCTAATTTCCATTAAGAGTGTTTCTAAAAAAAGTTGATCGTTAATCATAAATTGAAGTTGATCGTTAGGAATAGTATTTATATTTTCAGTATTATATATTGGTAGCGCGTACTGCATTTTAACCTCATTAATTTTTTCTTTAATTATTGTCAAATAATCTATGTCTTTTAGTAAACTGTTATTATGCTTCCATAGCGGTTTACCTCTTTTAAAAGGTGTAAACGTAATATTTAAAATTATAATAGAATGGTCCGACCTATAACTTGGTATTATAGAACATTTGTTAACAGAAGACATTAAATTTTCAGTTATTAAAAAGAAATCTAGCCTGGCTTGTTTTAGAATTGGTCTCTTGCGTCTCCACGAAAAACGTTTTGTATCTGGATTTAATTCCCTAAAAGGATCCAATAAGTTACATTGATCTTTTATTTCTAGTATCTTGTTATGTGATTTTACATTGTTTAATTGTTTATAATTAAAATAATCTAGTTTTGGATCTTGCACCAAGTTAAAATCTCCGCAGTAAATAACTGAGTTATTATCAAATGTATTTACTTTTAATACTAGATCATCAAAAAACTTGGGACAGTCGAGATTTGGTCCATATAAATTGACTAAGGTGAATCGATTACTATCAACACTTAAATCTGCTATCAAGTAATTGCCTTCAGGGTCATTGATGTAATTATGAACTTTGTAATCAACTTTTGAATTAAATAATATTGCAACTCCTCTAGAATTCGAAGAGAAGGAAGAAAATAAGCAACGGTTACCCCATTGGGACTCAATAAACTTTTCGGATGCTGTAGTAGAATGTATATCTTGTAGACAATAAATGTCACATTGTTTTGATTTTAAGTAGTTAAATACGTCCAAACGCTTACTGACCATTCCCAAGCCCTGGCAGTTCAAAGATAATATTTTAACTTCCATGTTTACTATTATGTAGTATAAAATAAAGTAATGCACACAGTGGAGTCCAAATCCTAACTAAATAATTGAATTGATGTACCAATTCGTCTGAAATCAATACATATGAAAATATAACTTTCATTTCAAATGTATTGCACAAAAAATCCGTTAATTCATTATATATTTAGAAGTTTTTAGAAGAACTCTAAATTAAATTAAGGCAAATTCCTTTTGTATCTAATATATTTGCCAATTTTTTTTCAAGTTGGTTTGGTTATTTAGTAATTGCTTGACCAATAGATGAACAGACAGACAGACGGGCGGCCAGACTGACCACCGACAGACTGACCCATACACACTAATTTAAGGTACCTTACATTTAAACAATGTCATATTCTAGATGTCAAACATGTAGCTTTAGTTTGTCAAACATGTAGCTTTAGTTCAATTTTTAATCTCTTGCGTCCCTATTTGACAGACGGACGGACAGAAGGTTGGAGTTCATTACCTAGACATATTAATTCAATAAAGTTTACTCTCATATGCTTATAAGCCGTCGATAACAAGCGGCTGTTGAGTATAATCATCCTCAGATTGACAGACGGACAAACCTTTTGTATTTTTTTGTATCCGACAGACAGACAGACGGACAGGCAAGCATAATACTAAATCTATTCATGTAACAAATTTGATCATGATGAATATCTATTGCTAGACGGACATCCAGTTGGACAGACAGACACTATAGGACAGCTACATGAACAACATCTAGTTTTAAAAACTTGTCACTGTTGTACAAGCATACTTAGTTACTTAATTTATATATTGAAATTTAATCTCTTTCAGATTGACCTACAGGTTGACTTATGACCAACTGACCCATTTATAAAGCAAACAAACAATTGTCCACTATATGACTGACACACCACTGCAAGTGAACACTTTTACGGTTCAAGATGTTAAATGCAAAAATAGTTTTATACAATAACTGCACTTAGACAATCATAATAAAATTGTCCTGATTTTGTAAATCACGATTGATTTAACTGTTCAAATAATTGCACTGTATGTCCATAAGCACTAATAATCCTGTATCAAGTAATTAACTGTTGTATACCGTTAAGATTCAATAAGCACAAATTATGCTCCATTAACTTCACGGGTCAAAATCCATTGTATTGTTTATCAACACTGGCAGGTGTAATAGTTGGCTTTTTTAATCCCTCAATTATTAAGTATTGAACACAGAATGGAAAGGTTTTGAAAAATTATAGTGATAATGGTTAAATAACAATTGAATCAAAATAAATCCTTTTCTCACACACACATTAAAAAACACAATGCATATAATATACATTAAAAATAACTGGTATAATTAGATGAATATATTCCAAGTCTCATAACACTAGGTTAAGTAGGTCACTAGTTCATACACTTAAAGCAATCCATGTAAATAAAAAATTATTAACATTAAACAACTTTATGTATTCCAAGTCACAATAAACTGGTCACATTTGTATTATAATTATGAAATATTGTAAATCCAGTCACTTTGAGTTTTCAATTTTGAAGCAAATTAACTGTTAATAATATCCTCAATCTTGTCATACAAGTCAAATTTGTAGCGTTTGTCACTGGTTGTTTTCCCATAGACTGGTAATGTATCTTGATTTCCTCACCTGTGTTATTTAAGGCCTCGATGGCATATGCCTCAGTATTTGGTAAAAGACCCAACACGACATCTATTTCATAGCAATAAAAATCAAATTCTGCACCAATGGATTCATAATTAGTACCCCATGTGTATACCACTGCAGTGATTTGCCTATAAATAGTATTTCCATGCCGAACGAAATGTTATAATTGCTTCACAAACTCCAAATGCACAGTTCAGATAGTTGGCCAAAAATGATCTAACATTGCTACAGGAAAAAGAGAAAAAAAGTTTACTTTGGGAAAAAGTATTACATCAGCGACAACCGTTTTACGTTCTGGTTTATATTATATCAACAACTTTTAACACATACTAATCTTGATGAGTACTTCACAATCATTGTTGATCGACATTGACTTACATTTTACAATATTTTGCAATATATTGATTACATTCTATGTTTACCCGTTTTCCAAGTAAATATGTACATAATTATTTATTGTAAATTCCGACTCCCGATTTAACAGTAAGATTGTTACAATTGTTAGATTATTATAAGATTGTTATCATTTTTAGCTCGACTATTCGAAGAATAGTGAGAGCTATCCTACTCATCACGGTGTCGGCGTCGGCGTCGGCATCCCCGGCTTCACCTTAAAGTTTTTGTGCAATATATTTATAATAACTTCAATACTACTCAAGCTATTGCATTAAAACTTTATACTAATGTTTCCCATCAAATGTTGCACCTATTCCAACAATCCCCATGACTTTTCTTTTCATTTTGACAAAGTTATGGCCCTTTGATTGTCATGTCTTTACCTTAAAGTTGTTGTGCAATAGATTTATAACTTCAAAACTACTCAAGTTATTGCATTAAAATGTTCAACTAATGTTTCACATCAAATTCTTTACCTTATCCAACTATCCTCATAACTCTTCCATTCATTTTGACAAAATTATGGCCCCTGAATTGGTAAAAAATGTCATTTTTACATAGAAGTATATAGGAAAAACACTTCAAATTCCTTTTTCTCCGAAACAAAAAGGGCTGAAGCACGGATATTTTGTATGTAGCGTCGTCTCGTAGTCCTCTACCAAGTTTGCTCAAATGGTGACACTGGGATCAGAATTGGACTCGCTCCGGGGGTCACACGAGGTGAAACATGAGGGTGTGGGTGGCCCACTGAGTCATAACTTAGTAACCGTTATGATCCCCACCCTATAACCATATATACACTTACTGGACATGAACAGACAGATACAACCATCCAACCAGCATAGGCACCGGGTTGATTCCCAACCCCTGGGGACATAGCCCTCGGTCATAACTTGGAAACCATTGAGATCCCACCCTATATGATGAAAGGTCAATGTCACAAAGGGGTCAAAGGTCAAATGCATTTACATATACTTTTAACATATACTCGGTAAAAAAAGTTTTGGACCAGGGCATATATTGGCGCATAAAAAGCAAACCAGTTGACGGATTTTATTGTTATCCCTTATTATCTCAGTTGATAATTGACAATAGATCAACAATCAACAATAATTGTCTTTTACAATGAAAGTTTGCAAAAAAATAATAATCATTTTGTTGGTTTCTCGAATGTCTGTAACTGTTACTTTTTATGGAATTTGCAACATTTTTTACAGACCCTTTGTGTGTTCGCGATATTTTTTTAAAATCAAGTCTGTTTTGGAATTTATTGTTTCTGGTACCAAATTAACCGGGTAGGGTAGACCTTGGTTACTAAAAAAAGATACTTAAATTCTATCCACTAGTTTTATTTTTATATGACTTTATATACCCTGGTCCAAAACATTTTTTACCGAGTATATTTCTTCAAATGTTCGACTTTAATATAAAATTTGTATTATGTATCCTTTGAAAGGTTATGAAATTACCTCCATGTCATCACAGACAATTTGCGGCCCTTGATTTAATGAAACTTCTAATGTTTTCCTTCTTGACACATCCAGCACACCCCTTTGTTTTCACTTTTTTTTCTGATGGTATGCCGGGTGTATCATTTCTGATTCTCTGAAAATTCGAATAGTCGAGCTGCGCAGTCCTCTGACAGCTCTATTGGGATCACGATTCGTCCGTCGTCCGTCCATCGTCGTTGTCGTTAACCCTTGCTTCAAACGACTGCTTCTCAGAAACCCTTATGCCAATTTTGACCAAACTTCACATAGATAATCCTTAGTTAAATGCTTTTGCGATTTGTTAAAATTAGGTCAGCGCAATATCCAAGATTGCCGCCATTACTTTATATAATCGAAACCTTAAACAATCTTCTTCTCAAGAAGCGCTGGACAGATTTCAGCATTTTTCTTTTAAAATGATCGCCAACGCCTAGAATATCAAATTTGTTCAAATGAAGTCCTCGGGGTCAATAATGGCCGTGATCCGGGGGTTCAAAATTTGGATATTGATATTTTGCACGTTTTCCATAGACTTATAGAGAAAAATACTTTAAAAAATCTTCTTCTCTGAAACTAGGCACAGAGCTTTCATGTATAACATGTAGCATCAGCTTATAGTCCTCTACTAGGTTTGTTTAAATAGTGACCCTGGGTCAAATTTGGCCCCGGCCCAGGGGTCACAGTTTTTCATAGACTTACATAGGAAAAAAATAAATCTTCTTCTCTGAAACTACAAGCTAGAGGTTTAATATTTTGCATTTACTATAAGCTTATGGTCCTTTACCAAACTTAAAACATCTTCTTCTACGAAACTGCAAGAGCCACATGTTTAACATGATATAAGCTTATGGTCCTCTACCAAGTTTGTTCAAATGGTGACCCTGTGCTGCATTTGGACCCGCCCCTGGGTTCACATGTTTTACAAAATTAATCAGAAAGTTCATCAAAAAAGAGTAAGACCCTTTCGTATTACAACGCACTGAATCTTTAGTGATTGACCCCTCTAAAGTCAGCCACTACGCTTCACTTTTCCCTCGTGCGATAACTGGACAACCTCTTTAGACTCTATCATTGCACCTACTGAAACCCCGACTAATGGAGGTAGGTGCATGAGCGTACCCTAGATTAGCTTTCTCTTTGACTGCAACTGTTGTGGGTTTTTTAGTACAATTCTGGATACATCCTGAGATATGTCTTATTTTGTATTTTATATAGCTTTACAACAACATCTTAGTGTTTCTTTTGTTAGTTTCTCTGGATGTGGACTTTATTGTTAGAGAATTCCTTCTGATGGGATGTAGTTTTGTTTACACTGTCTTGCCTATTAGCGCGCTGAAGACAGGATTATAGCGAGGATTGTGTATACATTAAACTATTCAAGCTAATATGTAGGTCTACTGAAGTCGGTAACCTTGTCTTCACCACCCTTTCTGTTGTATTTTGTCTTTTTCATTGTATAATTAATTAAATATTGCTCCTTGTTTGTAGTACAGAGCGGACCTATGATGCCATTGCGTTTGGGCGCTATGGTTTCTATAGGAACCTATATCTCATTAGCTCTACTGATCAGAGAGCAGCAGAGCTTATGCCGTGGTGCGGCGTCCGTCGTCCGTATGTCCGTAAACATTTTTTTTGTAGCGACTACTCCTCTGAAACTACAAAATGGATTTTCATGAAACTTTACAGAAATGTTGCCCATGAAGTCAAGTTGATCCTAGCAAAAATTCATGTAGATGTGAAATCCAAGATGGCCGCCAAATCTAAAAATAGATTTTCATAAAACAAGTTTGTAGCGACTACTTCTTGAAAACTGTAAGTGATATTGATATGGGACTTTTTCTAAAATAATCAGCATGATATGGTGTTGGTTCTTGTCGAAAATTATTTTGATGCGACGTTAAACATGGCCGCCAGAGGCCATCTTTGTTAACAAAGAGTTATATAATGAAAACTTGTAGCGACTACTCCTCTGAAACTACTTGACGGATGTTCATGACACTTCACAGGAATGTTGCTCTTGATGTCTAATTGATCCTAGCAAAATTTCAGATCGTCCGGAAATTCAAGATGGCCGCCACGGCCCCAAAACAAATTTTCAAAAAACAAAAATGAGATATAGGGTCCTATAGAAACCACAGCGTCCGAACGCAATGGCATCGTAGGTCCGCACTGTACTGCAAACAAGGACTTGAAAATACAGTGAAAGAGACAAAAAAACAACAGAAAGGGTGGTGAAGACAAGTTTACCGACTTGGAACGGTCAGTAAGGCCTACTGGTTAGCTTGAATCGATTTTATATGCACACAATCCTCGCTATTATCCTGTCTTCAGCGCCCAAAAAGACAAGACAGTGTAAACAAAACTACATCCCATCAAAAGGAATTCTCTAACAATAATGTCCACATCCAGAGAAACTAACTAAAGAAACACATACAAAAAAATAAATAAACATCTCAGGATGTATCCAGAATCGTACTGAACAACCATAGTAGTTGCAGCTAAAGAGAAAACCAATCTAGGGTACGACCAGAAAACTCGAGGGACGAAAGCTCATGCACCTACCTCCCTTAGTTGGGGTTACAGTAAGTACAATCATAGAGTCCCAAGAGGTAGTCCAGTCATCGCACAAGTGAAAAGTGAAGCGTAATGACTGACTGTAGAGGGGTCAATCACTAAACATGCAGTGCGCTGTAAAACCAAAGGGTTATATCCTTTTCTGACGAACTTACTGATTAAATTTGTAAAGCGGTCAGGAAACCCGTCAGACCCCTTTACAAGTTTGTAGCGACTACTTCTTGAAAACTATAAGTGATATTGATATTCGTCTTTCACTAAAATGATCAGTATGACATGATGTTGATCCTTGTCGAAAATTATTTTGATTTGACGTTAAACATGGATGCCAGCGGCCATCTTTGATGACATAGAGTTATCTAGTAAAAACTTGTAGCGACTACTTCTCTGTAACTACTCGACGGATTTTCATGAAACTTCACAGGAATGTTGCTCTTGATGTCTTGTTGATCCTAGCAAAACTGCAGGTCGGCCGGAAATTCAAGATGGCCGCCATGGCTAAAAATAGATTTTCAAAATACAAGTTTGTAGCGACTACTTCTTGAAAACTATAAGTGATATTGATATGGGACTTTTTCTAAAATGGTCAATATGACATGATGTTGATTCTTGTCACAAATTATTTTGATTTGACGTTAAACATGGCCACCAGCGGCCATCTTTGTTTACATAGAATTATATAATGAAAACTTGTAGCGACTACTCCTCTGAAACTACTTGACGGTTGTTCATGAAACTTCACAGGAATGCTGATCTAGCTATCAAAAACCTATCAGTAGAGCTTCAACGTCATTGAACTTTTGTTTTTATATAGACTTCTATAGAGAAATACTTAAAAAGTCTTCTTCTCTGAATCTACAAGAGCCAGAGGTTTACTATTTTGCATTTACTAAAAGCAGATGGTCCTCACCAAACCTGTTCACATGGTGATCCTGGGATAACATTTGTTCCCGCCCCTGAGGGCACATGTTTGACAAAGACTTACATAGAGATTTTCTTTTTTAAAAATCTTCTTCTCAGAAATGGCTTGGATAATTTTGACCAAACTTCACATGGATTATCCTTAGGTGAATGTTTTTGAATTTTGTTAAATTAGTTAAACACGACGTCCAAGATGGCAGCCATAGAAAAATATTTTAAATTACTTCTTGTACACTGGGAAGTTAAGGCCGTAGTTCTTTTTTTTATTCTTCATTTTTATTATCGTTTCGTGTTTGGATGCGTTTTTTCCGTTGTTTACTTTTTCTAAAGTTTGTATAAAATGATATTGCATGATTTACATAGATGATATAGGGGAAACTTAAAAAATATTCTCTAAAATTACAAGAGCCAGAGGTTTAATGTTTTGTTTTGCTATATGCTTATGGTCCTCTACTTAGTTTGTGTGACCCTTGGGTCCCATTTGGCCCCGTCACAGGGTCAAATGTTTTACATAGACTTGTATAGGGAAATACTTAAAAAATATTTTTCTGAAACTACAAGAGCCGGAGGTTTAATATTTTGCATTTACTATAACCTTATGATTCTCTACCAAGCTGGTTCAAATGGTTATCCTGAGGTCAAATGTGGCCCCACCCCAGAGTTCACATGTTTTACATACACTTATATAATGATAATCTTCAAAAAATCGTCTTCTCAGAAACAGCTTGGTCAGTTTTGACCAAACTTAACATGGATGATCCTAAGATGAATGTTTTTCAAATTTTTTAAAATAAGTTAAACGTGACATCCAAGATGGCCACCATAAAAATATCTTTGAAATACTTCTTGTACACTGGGAAGCTTGGGCCGTGGGTGCAAATCCCACTGGAGGTAAACCCTTTTTTTAATTCTTCATTTTTATTATTGTTTCCTGTTAAATGTTTTTTCTTTTGTTAATTGTTCTAAAGTTTGTATATATAAAATTTGCATGTTTAATCAGCATTTGCGAGAGGACGATTTTTTCATCATTGCTAAGATTATTCAGGGAAAAATTACACTACAAAACCGTATACAAAACTCTATCAAGGTAATTAGGTCATATAATAATAATGTTTATGTGCCGATTAAAAGCATAATTTTTTACGGATTCTTAATATATCCGTGATTGAGTATGCGTAAAATGAATTGTGAGTTGGTAGCTTTTAATTCGACGCCTCAGTTTTGGGGTTTGGTCTGGCTAGTTTAAGTCGACTATAGTGTGTATATAGTGTTTGGATTCGCAAATATGTAAGTAATACATATACCCCGACCTCAGTAGGTTTAGAAACTGTGTACTTCTGTTGCAAAATTTGACTGTTGTTGGCGGGATAACTACTTTCATTGCAGCGTTCGATTTTATATTAACGTTTGCATGTTACATACAAACATAACTGTAGGAATAACTCATGTCTACATTTCAGGTGAAACCTATGATTATCAACTACAGGACATCGCCAATTCTAGTTAATATCACTACTCTATTGACAGACAATGGCTTAATTTAATTTAATTTAAAACAGCATGAGAGAAAAACTCAAAACACAAACTGAGGATGAAGGTCTGGACGTCAGATGTACGTTTTGTACGAGAAGTGAACGTGTAACCAGTTTCTCTTCTATTCAGCGCGGAAATCATATCTACATGGGCGGTGACAAGTTTATGCAAAACATCTTCAACCGACAAGTGGCATGGTATACTCACCACGCAATTGTGAAAGAAGTAAAACTAGTTACCTGTTCCACTGCTATTTTGACGTTAATCCATTTCATTTCTACACCGTACGACAATAACATTGAGATTCGAGAAACAACGGAACTCAAAGACCTCAATTATGACGAGATATATGTAGTGAGATATCGACATAAAACTCATCCGGTTGAGAAAATTATAAGCCGAGCTGAGAAACTTATAACAGATAACGTTACGTATTCATTTTTATCTGGCAACTGCGAACACATCTGTCATCATTGCTGTGTTGGGAATAAAGAGAGCCATCAAGTTGACAATTTCATTCAGCAACTAAAGTCATCTTTAGCTAGTATGGGTACTGCCAGTGGAAAGATCATTTTTTTAAAAAATGCATTAAAGTTGATTCCATTATCATTAAGGGTAAAAATGAAGCTGTGTGTTTTGACAGGTGTACCATGCGGAGTGTTCGTAGTATTGTCCATCGTATATCTAATATATTATATATATAGGCATTTGAAACTAAACAAGGATTTAAAACAAGGCAATATTTGCTCGGCTTGTTGTAGTAGTCAGAAGAGCCATTTATGGTGTACATTCGGCATTTATTGTCTGACACAAGTAGGTGGTCTTGCATTGCTATATGTAGTTACAGCTGCCAGTGTTAGCAGTGGGGTACCTTGTGTTGGCATCGTTGCAGTTTTTGTTCTTACACTACTGTCGGTATGGGCTGTGAATAAACTCAAAGCAAAATTGTCCTCCCCCTTTCATGGCAATTTGATAAGGCTTGAAACAATGAAAAGCATCCATATTGGGGATGTTATTTCGTACGATCACTGGAGAATATCACATGATGGCATTGTTTCGGCTGTGCACATTTATTCTGGAACCGACAATAAGAAAGGAAAAATAAAAGTCGTTCACTATTCCCTTCCACAGCGAAAGGTATTTGAAGAAAGCATGGAAGTAGATCTTACCAAGGATTTGATCAAAGCACATGACTACTCCGGACTGAAAGTCCATTCTCCAGAGAGAGTAGTACAACGGGCAAGGCAAAGAATCGGAGAAACTAAGTTTGGATTATTATCCAACCGTTCATGTCACTTTTGCCACTGGGCAAAATTGGACGAAGAAACTGAGGACGAGCCATCTATAGCGCCAGATCAGGAGCCAGTTCTGAAGTTTGAGAGGGAGATAGAGTTGCAAGAGAGCTTATCTGAACTTCCACAAATCAATGTTGATCATCGTAGACGCAGGAAACATGCTACGATGCGGTTAGAAATCGTTTGTGCTCACATTAGAGAAGATTTGAAAGTAGGGTACATCATCCAGTTTAAGTACAGATGTTTTTCGCACAAAGCCGTGATCACTTCGGTAGATTATGATCTTGGTTCTCAGTCGAAATTGGTTGTAGCCGTTGTGCATTATGCTAAAGAAAAGGTCGTAACAGAAGAACGGTTTTCGTTTGACCTTAATCATGACGACATACTGATATACAAATACCATCCACTATATCGCTTTAACAAAACAGACGTGATCAGAAGGGCAAGGGCCAGAATTGGAGACAAATCGTACAATTTCTTCAAACACAGATCGACGCATTTAGCTGAAGAAATCGTTATGAAGAACAGAGACACCCCCATCAACGACATGGATGATATACACTCCGGTGACGTAATAATATATAATTATTGGTCTTTTAACCATGCTGCAATTGTAACTAGCGTTAGAAAGAATGAATCGAAAGCAAACAATATAGGGAAAGTGACAATTATCCACTACGCACTTGATCACTTGTTTGCCAAACGTACAGTGAAAGAAGAAGAGATTCCTATAGATTTAAGCAAGGAGCATGTCTACGTGAGAAGTTTCGACGGCTACATTGCATATTCGCCTGAGAAGTCTGTTATCAGAGCAAGAACAAGGGTTGGAGAACAATTATTTTGGGCGTTCGGAAACAACTCCTGGGATCTTGTTTATTGGGCAAAGATCGTACAAAGCCCTGCAGTTGTGACAATGTCAGTTGAAGGCCATGATAATCAAAGTCCAAATCGTGCTGTCAAAAGACGGTTATTAGTTCCAAAAACTGGGAAGCATTATGGCAAATTGCAAAGAATTCAAGTATATGTATGGTCGGACTTAACTCCAGGAGTCATTGTGGACTTTAAATACTACAAGATTTCGCACCAAGGAATACTGACGGAGGCAGATGAGGCGTCAAAGACAATTAAAGTTGTTCACTATGGGACGGATCACATCTTCGCCACAAGGACCATCATGGAAGAGACACTGAATGTAGATCTAAAGCACGATGATCTTTGGATATATCGCTGTCATCCTAGCAGCTGTAACACTCCATAAGATGTTATACGAAACGCTCGATTAAGGATTGGGGAACAGAAATGGCAGAAAGGTAACAGATCTGAGGATTTCTGCAAAACGTGTGTTCTCAATGACGAAGCCAGAGGGTTGACGACGTTGAAGTGTGGCGAGTTTCAAAGAATTCAAGTTCATGCATGGTCGGACTTAAATCCAGGAGTTATTATTGACTTTAAATATTACATGATTTTGCACCAAGGGATACTGACAATGGCAGATGAGGCGTCAAAGACAATTAAAGTTGTTCACTATGGGACGGATCACATCTTCGCCACAAGGACCATCATGGAAGAGACACTGAATGTAGATCTGAAACACGATGCTATTTGGATAAATCGCTGTCACCCTAGCAGCTGTAATACTCCAGAAGATATTATACGAAAAGCCCAATCAAGGATTGGGGAACATGACTGGCGGAAAGGCAACAGATCTGAAGATTTTTGCAAACAGTGTGTTCTGAGAAATTGAGCTAATCGGATATGTTATAAAGGTGCCGTAGCGTATGTTGTCTGACACATTTAGGTAGTCCAAACTGACGTCACATGAAAAATAAATACGCATTGAAAAATTATAAATCTGTGTACAATACTCTGGATTTATACGTTCTCTGGTATAGATGGCCATAAAAGTAAATATAGAAGTCGAACAGGAAATGTAGCATTTAAGGCACACAGTCAACCTATAACACGCATAGAAACTAACAACAATTAAAACGATAAATAAAAGGCAAGGTATGTGACATCATAAATATAAAAGGGTTGACAATAGGGCTACCGCCTTGGAACGGTCAGTGGCCAAAAAGGCGTTGGGGGTTTAAACCAGGTTGTAAGGTGCACGAAACTTCACTATTTACTGTCATCCAAATAAAAAAGATACAACGTAAACAAAGAAATTCCCGACATACTATACCATCTTACAAACTAGGCATCCTTAATAGGCAGGATATAACACAAAGATGAGCATGTTTGTATGAATATAAAAACAACAAGAGCCTAGAAAACCACAAGGCAAGTTCTTAGTGACTTGGCACAAGCCAGATCAACAAGAGAATAAACCATTAAGGGCTCGACAAGTCAAAATTTGAGACAAACATCAAACGTTACCGTCCTCTCGGGATTTAGGTAGACGTCATCATAGGGTCCACCATATCTCCGGTCATCGCAAAATCAAAGAGGAAAGCATAGTGGCGAACTGTAAATGGGTCAACAACTAAATATGCAGTGTGTTGTAAAATGATAGCGACATAACCGATAAATCGTTTTATAAATCTTTTAACAGTGTCATAAGGTTTTTTGATAAACCTTTTAACAAGTTTAATAAATAGTGTATGAAAGTGTTCGACACGCACATACACTTTGTGTTTATCCCTATTTAGGATAGAATAACTACATGCCAAATTGTCGGAACCAGTCAGATTTATTCCGTAGTAGTTTGGTATAATATTTTTTGAAATATCTTAACATTGTATGGTTTAAAATACGTTGCCTTATATAAGGCTCGAACCCCGAACTTTCGGTTCAGTAGGCACATAGTAGACGACGCTCTAAACGACCGTTGCTGTATTAAATAGTATATAACAAATGCCACGATCTGCAGTCCGATTGATTCCGATAATTTGGCATGTGAGCGATCTCACTAACAGTGTATCTCATGCAAAGTAAATATTCTCAATTCAAAGTCGATGCATATCATATATTCACGGTGGCACATCAAACATACGTACTATTCGAAAATCGAATGCATTTTCTTTATTATAGTAAGTGTTTCAAATTGCAATTCTTTATTGTAAATATTGAATGTTTTAAGTGTATGCTGTATTAATTTTAAAGAAACTCTACCTATATCGTTATGTTATCAGTCATCAAGAGGACAATCAAAATGGTAAAATGCAATTATTTACCATTCTTGGTTTACCTGTTATTGTTGAAAAGCGGCTGACTGAAAAGATAAAAGTTTTTCAATGTTATACGTAATTGCTTTAGTGAAGCCAATTACGAAGGGGTATAAAACCCACTTCCGAACACTCCCAAACCCGAACCCCGGACCGACTACTAAAATTATGAAACTGTATAATTACTAAAATTACTGTAAAGTGTTGATTATTTTAGTTTTTATACATTGATATTATAACAATGTATTGTTAGAAAATATTTGGTTGCTTAAATACATGCACAGGTGAAATAATTCACATTTTATCATTCTCAAAGGGTATAAAACCCACTCCCATACCGCACCGAATCCCTAACATTCGGAATATTTGAAAGTGTAAACCCAAATATGGGACCATTTTCAGATAAACATGTGTGGTTCGGGAGGGTTCGGGAGTGGGTTTTATACCCCTTCGCCAATTACAGACATTTCCCGATCGTATTCATTTATTGTCGAAATTCTTCCAAAATAGTTTATTTAATCATTAATATTTTAACAAACTAAAAAACATGTCTTCAACAAACATGCGCATTGCGCATGTCCGAACCAATCGTTAAAATAACTCGCCGGAAAATACTCAAGATAATATATTTTAATCAAAAATACCGTAGTACTTCAGTTCTTAAATATATAGCGCACTCAATTATTGTTTCATTTCATAGAAACTTAGATATACTTTATCAACATGTCTTTACCTTACTTGATCGCTGATTAACTCTGTAAATCTAGGAAGATGCTTGTAATTCGACTTAAATTTGATTAAATAAATTTGATTAAAGGTTTAACTACACTAAATTAGTCGGATGTGCTCGCCTGGTGCATTTTCGAAAGTAGTTCTGCATTAAAGAGTAATAATATTTTTCTTCTTTAAAACGTTTTAGTGCAGTTTCTTGTTATATTGTTCGGCTGTTACTGTATTCGGGACATTTAATTGATATTTTAAAATGCAGTCATCATGTTTTTGACAGGTTTTGATATACATTTCAAAAGTGAAAGTAGACAGGGTATGAAAATGCTAGTGGTAAAAATAAGGTTGACCTTTGACCCGGTGTAAGTAAACTTTCTTTGAAGATATTGAACCCCTAATTTCTTGTTGATGTTTAATAGCAGACATGTTTATTTGCATGATAAAGTAAGTTTCCCAGAATTCTAATACGGTTTGAGTTTTTAACAGGTTGTCAACATTCTACTTTACTATGGAAGGCGCATGGAGACTCATTTACGCTGTTATAACCTAAATAATTCTTTGAATGCATGTTATCAACATTAATGAATTTACTGTCAGAGTGCGCATGACATAAATAGTGTTCACTTCCGGAATGATTTGAAAAAACTGTTATAAATTGTATTTCAGTGTTAGTCGATCAGAATCTTCATTTGATAGCGTGATTATCAAGTACAGTTATTTCTAATTTTATATATTAATGATTATTGTTAAGGTTCCTCCGAAAACGGAAATATGCAATGTGGTACTTTGTGGTAGCGTCAGAGTCGCGGAGAATGCCAAAGAAGTACTCACAGTTATGAAATTGTATCTTGTTGTAACCCGAGGTATATTTTTGTCATTCGAGGATTTCTCGATGTATATTTTTGTCATTCGGGGATTTCCGTGACTCTGCTGGACTATAAATATACCAAATATTTTAGCATCGGTGGGTACCTCATTCCCAAGATCCATGATCAGGGCTGAGTCTGGTCGATCATACGTGTTACAGGGAATACCGTGCTAGGCAGGTTTCCCCAGGAAAGAGGCCTTCCATTGCACTACGGTTGGGCTGATGCCTGCCTAGGGAATGCTTGCCTGGTACAGGGAACCCCGAGGCCCTTCCATTGCACTTCGTTTAAGCCCATAAGTCTTTGTTATGTATATGTACAGTAAAATCCACGTGGTGTGGGTGGTCACTCGGACGGCACTCTGAAATTGTAAATATTTTTAAATGACTAAACGTACATATGTGTAGAAGAGATTTATGGAAAAAAAAGAAGTCTGGTCGATCATTAAAGCCAATCAGTCAAATCTTTTATTTAATCAGTTCAGTACAGTAATGACATGATGATGTCATGAATATGGTATACATAATGAGGCTCATGCAGGTAGATAAACATTGTACAGTTTGTATTATTAAGTAGCATATATTAAGTGTAAATTGTTGGGAGAGTTGCGTTAAACGTTGGATTCCTCAACATATTTGTAATAGCAGATACAACCTACATTTTCAGTCTGTAAATATTGGTTAAATATACTATATATAAACAATAGGATATTAAGCAGTAACATACACGGTGCCTAGGCTATTATGTTTCTTTTTCTTATTTGATTCTATTCTAATAGTTTATATGTATGGATGCATTATATAATACATGTTAAAATAGCAATCGTTATGGTAAATGTTGTAATAAAGCAAAAGAAAATGATGGTTGTCAGAATGATAATTATCATAACAATGGTTTGCAGTTTATCTGACACACAAATAAGAAAGTATCATTTGAGAAAGATTTATTAAATATTGTTTACTGTTACATTGTCGTACGGGGACAAATTAAACGTGCATATATACACATATATTTTAGTTTTTAGAATGTGCTTGCCTCCCTTTAACCATTCACTAGCCTACTCGTGTATTTACTATACGATTAAATAAATAAAATACATTATTATTCATCAAAAGTTGTTCTTAAATAATTGATTTGCCATTGGATGAAAGATTTCGCTCGTTTTTCAGTGAACGAGCTCTAGGTGCTACACTACTGATTTAAACGTATGCTATTTTATGTTTTTGCCGTATATGTACAAGTACAATGCAATCGGGTCGGGCCGCAAGTGCTACCCACATTAGTTAGGGCTTTAACACATATAATGAATGGCTATTGCTATTATCACGTATCAATAAGCTGGATTAACTACAACATGTAAGTAGTTGGACATGTTAAGATAATAAGATGATAAATAAAAGCAGAAAAAAAAGAAACAAAGAAGAAAGGAGAAGCAGAAGTGGAAGAAAGACAAATGCAACACACGTGACATTGCTCGGGTTGATCAAAACAGTTATAATTGAATGGCAAACCCGAGTAAATTGATGATTATCTCTAATAAAATTTTGAACAGAATTAAAGCTTGTGTTGCAAGATCTAACCTTCCAAACAATAATGTGTTTGAGCTTAAAGGATGAAACGAACGTGTTGACTGAAAGAGTTCTAGCTTTTCAACACTGAATTGCTTACTATTAAAGAAGAAGAAATAAGTTGCTTCTCCTTTCTTCTTTGTTTCTTTTTTCTACTTTTATTTTTCATCTTATTATCTTAACATGTCCTACAAACATGCTTTCTATGTTACGTGATCGTAATATGACTACACACATTTTATTTGTTTGTTTGAATGGTGTTTCTAACACACATTAGGCCATGTATGACGGTCGATTTTGTTGTTCAGGCAGACCACCCTATTTTTCTTCTAGTACTTCAACTTTAGCAGTGAGAGGCGAGCACGTTTCAGACACAGCGTCTTTACTATCACAGAAGCGCTTACTACATAAATAAATACGTTACGTGTTTCTTTCGACTGTTTACGTG